>OY970828.1:71625426-72225426 GCA_963853835.1 Calendula officinalis
ACCTAGCGGAAGCTTCGGCATTGCCATCACCCCCACTAGGAAACCCCACCACCACTATATATAAACAACTAGAAAGAAAACTAGCACCAAATACAAAGTTTAAAAAGCATCGCGACAAAATAAAAACTAAAACCCTACCATACCTCCTAACTAAAAAACGAGCCTAACCAAACACCAAAATAGGGGAAAAAACACCTAATCCATCGAGAAGACAAAAACCAAACACCAAAACCCCGAATACTCACACAGACTCCGGTTCTGAGCACCAGGGACCCCAATGACTACTGCTCCATTTACACTTCGACCTATTCTTTATCCAATAAAAAGCTTGGGCTTGGGCTTCACCGAACACCGAATCGATACAACAATTCTTCTTGTTAAAAATGATATCATTCCGAAGCTTCCATAAAGCCCAAATAACCGAGATAAAAGCTGTCTGAAAATGTTGAATCTTTGATTTGGACAGCGCTTCCCTATCAGCCCAACCACACAAATGATCGACACCCGTAATAAGAAATATATCTATATGCCACCAAGAACAGAACGCAACCCACACCATTCGAGATTTGCGACAGGACCAAAAAAGGTGACTTGAATCCTCAATTTCCCTCTCGCAAAGACAGCACACGGCGGACTGTAAGATTACGCCACGTTTCAAAAGATTGAAACAAGTTGGTAATCTGTTTAGACATATTTAGTATTTACACTCAAGTGAATAAAAATACATAACGTTTATTTTACTATTTTCACATGTTATTTTGGTTAAATTTGACAAGTTGACACCTGTTTCAATATTTCATACACCTTTTACACTTGCTTTATTATCTACTTGTCTAACAACTTAAAAAAAGAAAAAAAATGTAACAACTCGAAAGTCTGAACAAGCATTTTACCGTTATGAATAGTATTACAACTTTAAATCAAAATTCCAACTAATTCCCACCACGGGGAACTAGAATCCACCTCATACCACTCACGAGGACCATCTTAAAACCACAAGAAATCACATGAATTCCACCACTAAAATTTAAATTCCTCACAATTTCATGATCCCCATAAATCCCTTTTCTCTTTATGCCCATACTTTTACTTTTAGAGAGAGAAAGGCATAAACTTTCTAGAGAGAGAGAGAGAGTGAGTGAGCATAATCAAGAAAACTCACAAACCCAAATGGAAGATTTGAGATCCAAATCCTATAATGGAAACAACATGCAAATAGAGCCCTATAATCACCAATCATCATCAAATTTTCAAGATTTCAGATGCCACAGTGCATCTTATACATCATCTTCACAAACCCAGGTAGAAAACACCAATAACCCAACTGTTGTGGAGTTCAAGAAAGTCAACGGAAGGTCAATTTCGAAAATTTGGAGCTTAAATGATCCAGAAATGCAGAGGAAGAAAAGGGTTGCTAGCTACAAAGCTTACTCTGTTGAAGGTAAAGTCAAAGGGTCAATCAAGAAAAGCTTTAGGTGGATTAAAGATAGATACACAAATATAATATATGGTTTCAGATCATAAATTGACCCGACCTGACTCGACCCAATTCAATCAGGTTGGGAAAGTGTTTTTTTTTTGGGTGTCAAAACCCTGTTTTTGATCTTTTGTGTTGATCATCCTTCAAGTTCAATTTTTATGCATCGTTTATTGGCTTGTACCACAAGCAGGAAAAGTTGTAAACTAGGATTTGTTAAATTGAGGTTGTTTTTAAAAAGTTTGCTTGATCTTTTTTTGGAAATCTGGTGTCCAAATCAGGATTTTGATATATTTGATTGATGCTTATGTTGTTCTTGATGTCGATCTTTGTTGTGATCGAGGTGTTTGCCCATTTACTTATATATTGTCAATCTAGGATAAATTATATCTTTTGAGGTTCCAAATGGGTAAAATCATAAATTTTATAGGAACGAGTCAATTGGGTTGAATAATGGGTTAAAAGTCATCTAAAGTATATTTTTAATCCATAAAACATTCTAAATCATTCTATTTAAAATTAAAATAATTAAATTACTATGAAATGATAATCTTTGTTCATTTTATGGGCCACCCGATCCATACTAAAGAATTAGTGAATTATCCGTTTCACCACGCTACCCAAACCATCTGTGGCGCATGTTGCCACCTCTAGACTAAATGGTACATGGTATAAGCATATGAGTGTCAAGGGTGTTTCCGAGATTCTGAAGGTCCTGTGTGAATTGACAAAAATGAGCCTCTTATATACAAGATTTATATAAAAAAATTGGATTTTTTTTTAATTTTTTTCAATTAAATTAATAAATCGATTTAAAAATTTAAGATTATATATACAATATATATAAAAAAATGGTCCCCATAAAATGTGGGTTATGTGCGTCTGCACATCCTACACCTCCTTAAACATACCCCTAACGAGTGTCAATATCAACCTGTTTATCGCACACACGATATAAACTTAGAATACGGTCATAAAGAGGATTATTACAACTACCAATTTACAGTTATCCATCATCCAACCTCACCATCAACAATAACTATTTACAACCGAGTAATCACAAGCTTCAATTTATACGGGCCAAAAGTGTAAAATCAAAAAACAAAAAACAAAATTGTTTACTTATAATAATATGAGTAAATTACACGAGTGGTTTATCTAGTTTGCTCAAATTTTATTCTCATTGCAGACAATAAGTTAGTTAGTATTGATTAATGTGAACTTGGAAATTCTTTTATTTTTTATTTTTTGTAAACAGTCCTTCATTAATATGTAATTTTTATATTTTTACATAAGAAAGAAGACAAACAAGCAATAAACTGCGCCTCTAAAACTTTTAATTATGTTATTGGTGTGTTGTGGTATCTATATATTTTTTTGACCAGACCAAAGTCAATGATGAAGACCTGAAATGAGGTTAAAAATGTTTCCATTTTATAAATACTTTTTATAAACGTAATCGTTTAAACGTTCAAAATTGGCAGGAAAATGAACGGGTCAACTATGACCCATACCAAGATTAATTTTGGTAGTTTTTACATGTTTACAGAAAGACAATTAAACAAAAATTAAACAGTATCGATCGATCTTTACAAAGAGATAAAATAATTTAATAATTAATAAGTTACAAACTCAACTGCCAGAAGAGGAACAGTGACTGGAGTACAACATCAAAACAATATATGCCTAAACAACTTTAAGATAAAGTTAAATAAATGAAATAATAAAGCCATCATGGATTCAATGGTCCATTTTCAGTAATTCGTTTTATACCATTTCCGCAGTTTGAACTCTTCTCGAATTAAAAAGGAATGTGAAGACCAAAAAGTCTCCTTACTTTATCCAAAAAGTCAAACCAGAAAAGTCTTCAGTTTGACCGTTAAGTTAGTTAGCAGAAATTGGGGTCCTGGGACTTGGGAGTCCCATGTATGAAATCCTAGGAGACAGCCTGACATTCGGGCTCGGTCTCGGCGACGGGATCGGCCCGAAGTTACCCGAAGCAATTCGGGGAGATAAGTTAACTTGTTCAAGGGCCCGAAATTGTAGCTCGGTTGGGTAATCCCGAACAATGCCAATACGTGGGCCCGTTCCCGATGTCCACTTGCTAGAAATGTGGTTAGCTTCTTGAAAAGTTGGTGTGATTGTACGTTCTACATTAGTAGGTGTACGTAGAATGTCTTGTGGTCTTGCACGCGGGATAATTAACGGTTTGGGCTTTGTTTCGGGCTGGGTCACATTAAACGAAAAGCCCACATCATCATCGTCAACCGAGCATTTCTGCATTAATTAGTTGATAACGATTTAGAAAACCAAAAAAATGACACAGTACAAAATGTACAACTCGTCAATGCATGGATCATAAAATGTTAAATATACCTTAACATTTGTGAGATCAACATGGTTTTCTTCTAGGAAAGAAATGAAGTCCCTAAAGTTTTCTTCCGTTGGTAGGTAGTGACCACTATAAGGCCAAATAGCCTGAAAAAGAATATAGCAAATGGTTAAAAATCGAAACTTTATGCGAAACACAAAGTGGGTGGTACTGTATGCATTGTGGACTTGTACCTCAAGAATGCCGTCATGAGCCACCAATCTTCCGGCGGCAGTGGTGGCGCCACCGGCTAGAAAACTTGAATGCTGAAATAAGCCTTTTTTCTTTTGTCCAACGTACAAGTTTTTTAATGTATCAAGAACAAAGATCCATTTAGAACCCGCAACCGTTTCCAAAAGCAAACCGCTTTGTCTATAAACAAGCTTCCCGTTTTCGACTATCACTTGGTATGATTCCCTTTCGTTCTGTTATTTCAAAGGTTGTTTAGAAACATCTTATGGAAGAAAAATGTACCTTTAAAAGGGACTTAACTTATGTTATAAAAGGTTATATTTAAACAAACTTACGGGGCCTAGATATTTGATGCATTGTCGTTGTAAACGGGCTCTCGGGCATTTTTCAAGGTTTATTTCTTTACCATCTCCAACATCCAACCTATAAGTTTCCGAAAAAAAAACACTTTTAGAAATTTTAAACTTATGAAATTTACCATGTCTAGAAACTTGGTTTAAAATTTGTACTTGTGGCTTGTAAATTTGTAATGTGACACAAACTCACCAGTAGAAGAAAGGTTGACTGCTTTCGCTTTCGAACCAAACATCATAGTAAGTGTGCAAATTATGGCCATAGCGATGGCGTGGGTCAATCTGAAAACGGCCAATAAGAGATTTCTGAGTTAGAAACATTTCAAGAAATCTTGAAAACTACATCAAAGATCATATTTTTACACCAATTCTTATGTAAAAAAGTTTTCAAACTACTTCAAAGATCATATTTTTTAAATGAATTAAACACATCATTTTAAGAAATCTTGCTTCAAATATCACGATTTTAACACCAATTCTTATATAAAGATTGCAAGAAATCTTGAAAACTACATCAAAGATCATATTTTTAAGCACATCGTTTCAAGAAATCTTGAAAATTGCATATACAATGAATAAAAAGTACTCACAGCTTCAAGCCAATGTTGCAAAGCCAATTTTTGAGCTTTTTCATTCTTGGATAAACCCTTTCCCACTTTAGCAGCTCTAGTTCGAGCACGGGCCCACCGAGAAGTTGCGGTTTCGGGTTTCTTGACATTGAAAAACGAAACCGAACTCCGATCCAAAGCCGCAAAATCCAAAGCTTTCCACCTATAACACATCAGTCAAAAAGTCAAACTTTGACTCGTTTTTATTAGTACCACAATATGTATCATAATTGAGATTGTAACTAACCATAATTCCTCAACAACAACCGCACAATCGGCTAGATTTCTTCGTGTTCGGTAACTTTTGTATATTTTCTGAACTGTAGTTGCAGCAGCATTGAGTTCACTAACGGGCCGAGGCGAAAAGAATACGGTTGACCCGGGGGAAGTCAACCCGCCCGTTTTAGAATCCCGGTTTTCGGGTTTCTTGATTTCTTGAACTAAATTCTTGAAAGAAAGGGTGGTTTCAAGCATAATCTTTAAGGGCTCACGGTTTTTCAAATTATTTGAAAATTTTCTACTCTGATCAACACGCGAATCTTGAGGCTCTTTCGATATTATTTCTGACTCGAATTTCTTGGAATTATCGGTTCGTGATCCGATATTAAGTTCATAAGGTAAGATTAAAGAACTATGGTCCAAGATTTCTTCCCATGCTGATGATAAAAGTGATAAGGATAAACCCATCAACAAAATTCAAGATTTCTGCACAAAACAGAGAAAATAAATTTGAATGTTATTCAATTATTGAACTAATATTCATGAACACAAAGATGCTTGCCAAGCGCATATGTCATACATGGAAATTTTCACAAAAGCACAAAACTTTTTTGTCTATAGTTACACATTTTTCAAACCCTACAAAAGGAAAACAAATATAAAACAACAATGTTGAGCTAATACTAAATAATAACTGCACCAACTTTAAACCTTAACAGAGGAAATCACATAAACATACAGAAACACATGGTGTTCTTCATAATGAGTTAAAAATATGCTTAAAATTGACAAAGATCTTGCCCAAAATTCTTAAAACCCAATTTCAAACAAACCCAATACATGATTAATCGTAATATAACAGACCCAGAAAGGAAAATTAGAAATTAAAAAACAATACATTAAAATCTTGGAAAATAATCACTCACCTTCAATCAAGACAAGAGCTTTATCCAAATACTTCAACAAAGTTTCTTGATTTTTGAGCTAAGATTCAAGATTTCAAACTCTTATTTATTTTTAATGATGATGATGATAAATTGATTATGACCAAGCTCCCTCTTTTCGCCTATTTATACAAAAATCCCATTTGAAAAATATGTTCTTGATGTTAAGTCTAAACGAAGACGTTACACACGTCTGCTAGAAATAAAAATATATAAAAAGTCACTTTTTTTTATTCGTGTAAATGCTTGACTAGGGAACAAGATAATGAAAGTTTTCAAAACAAGGGTTTGATTTTGATTTTTGAGTTATGTGAACAAATAAAAGAGACCCAATTGCACGTTTTAGATATTTCAAAGCTTGAGAATGTGGAATACGCTTTAGAGACGATATATATAATAGCACAAATTTATACTTTTAGTGACTAAATTCGATTATATATAACCGAGTATGTATAATACTAATTGTATATATCTTGATTATGCTAAAGATGGCAAGAGATGACCAAATACTTCCTCCGTATCAAAATAAGTGACACAAATTGGCTTACACGGTTTTTGAGGTAAAAGATTAAAGTGGAGGTTAAAATAGATTAAAGTACATAGTTAATGGAGAATGGGTCCCACTTTTCTTGAGTAAAGTGATATTAATGAGTTTTAAAAGTAAAAGTAAGGGTATAAGGGTAATTTCACTTTATTAAAGTGGATAGTTAGTGGGTATGGGTCCCACTATTTTTACCAAATAAGGAAAGTTTTCAAAGTGTGTCACTTATTTTGATACACCCCAAAATGGAAAGTGTGTCACTTATTTTGATACGGAGGAAGTATATAAAATTCTAGAGAGAGAGTAGAGCATTTGAGAGAGAGAGGGAGTGGTCAAAGAAAAGAAATTAGGTGATGGGCTTCACAAAAATAAATGTCGCAAATATCAATGAAGAATTAAAAAAAAGTCAATAACACAGTTTCCAATTGGTAAAAGCTCCTTCTAATTGTGACATCTTGCACAAAACCATAAATGCACTTTACTGACCCAAAAACGAGTTTTCCTAAACCGTAGTACGAGAATATTTTGGGTTTTTTTTACCTCTGTCGTAATTCATGTAAGTAGTATAAAATTATAAACTCATACGTATTTTTATTTGCAAAGAAATTATTCTTTAACAAAAACTGGTTCCGGTAAAAATCAAAAGTAGCGGGTTATTCGGTTAGTTCCTCGGTCACGAGTAAAACCATAGTATCACAAAATGTATATGGTACACAGTACAAGAAAATTGTTGTTAGTGATATGCATATATATTAAAAATGTCACTAAAAGTTAGAAAGTGTCACTAAAAGTGAAATTTTTCGTTCCAAAAGTCCAAATGTTTTACGCGCACAAAAAATGCAAGTATGTATGATGCCGATATGGACTTAAATATGGGACACCAAATGAGAGTGGAAATAAATTTGATCTTGTACGAGATAAAATTTTCATAAAAATGTGTTGCTAAAACCCGAAAATTATAACATTTTAGCCATATTGTTTAAAAAGTATCAAAATGTGTAAAAAAAACATTTTTAATGTGTCAATAATAAAACGTCTCCTGTAGTGACAATTGAACCAGTTAAGAAGGAAATAGGATATATATCCTTACGTTTTCTACATATAGGTTTGATATGACTGATCATATAATTTAAATAGTCTAAGATCACTGCTGTTCAAAAAAGGATCTAAGATCACGATCGAAACGCATTTTATGTGATTTTCTCATCACATGCGCGAGTGACAATATGGCTAGGTGTTCCATGAAGGCATTTATTTATGATGACACGAATCCACGATAAGCATTTAAACCAGTGGTACGTATGTGAACTAGTTATCCGATCTGTTATGCAAGCTGACGAATTTTAGGGTGACTACATGCTTTGCATTTAGTCAAAAGTTAACGTAGATGAACCTCTATGGTCAGGGGCGGTACCGGGAAATTTTTACAGGTATGCAAAATTTTAGAGTGCAAGTCAGTTTATCGAGTGGGATTTTTCATTAAGGTCAAATTATAAATCAAATCAAACTAATTTTAGTTTGAAGAAAGGGTAATCGCAATCAATGAAATTCATGTTTTTAGTTATATCGATAATCAAAATTTGAAAATTTAACAATATGGAAAATAGAATGCTATATTTTATAGTGCTAGAGTTATACAAGATTTGTATTCTTAATACTATTCAGTTTTGTTATAAAATTCAACTTATTTATTTAAAGTATTCATATATAGATTATGTACAATAATGAGGATATAAGTTACCCGCGCGTTGCTGCAGATATTTATATCTTATTTTTATATTATAATGATTATAAAGGAAAATTATAACAAAATTTTAAAATATTTTGATTTATACTTTAGTTGTTATCTTAATATGTGACAAATGTTTATTGTACATTTTAACGAAAAGTAAGCATGTGACAAATATATTCAGTATAAATATGATTCGTATTATAGTTGTAGTATAAGCCATTATATAATACTTGAAGGAGGTAAAGTTAAAATAAAATTAAAAGCATTTACCAAAGCACCCGTTAGGGGCTGTTTTTAAACATCTCTTATACCCCCGTTTAACAAAACGCTATTTTCATCTTTCCTAATAAATAGTGGACTAATGTACTATAAGGAGAATATTTTACTAGTTAAAATGCATATGTAACTAAATAAAAGGTAAATATAATATTTTTAAACCGAAAAAAATATGATAAAAATAAGTTAAAAGAAAATAAATTTTAATCAGAAATGAGCAAAACAAATATTAAAAGAGGAAAAAGAAAAAAAAAAGTCCTTAAAAAAATGTGCACATTAAAGGAACTCAATCTAAAAATATGTTATAGACTATCATGAGTTAACCAGTAAGTTTAAGATAGGGGTGTCGAAACGGGTTGTCGGGCCAGGTTTGGTATTATCTGGTTTGGTCTGTTGGGTTTGAAGTAAAAAGTATCTAATCCGAAATCCGACCCTATAAAGAATCGGGTTGGTCAGGTTCGGGTTAGTCGGGTTTCAGGTTGTCGGGTCAACCCGATTGGGTTAGTAGGGTTACCTATCTAATTTATAAGATAATTTTAAATAGATTCGTATAAGTTATGTCTTGCATTATGCATGAAGTAGTAAATATTCTAGCAACCTCTTCTAAGAAGTCCAAAGGTGTCTTTGAGGAGGTGCAGCCGCAAAGGGTGCTCGTTTTATAGGGGTCTAATTTTTATATAATTCTTATATATAATTTTAAAATTTTAAGTCAATTTAATAATTTAATAGAAAAAAATTAAAATTTTCCTAATTTTTTATATAAATCTTGTATATAGAGAGCTTATTTTTGTCAATTCGCACAGGGTTATCGCAATCTCGAAGACGCCTGCTAAGAACAAAACTCAAACAAGGCATATTTACATTTCAACTAACAAAAGTACTTGTATTCCACAGTTTGATACTCCCTCCGTCCCACAAAAAAGTTCCCATTTCTCCTAAAGCCTTTGTCCCACAAAAAAGTTCCCATTTCTATTAAATAATATTATTATTATGGGCCCACCACCAACTATCTCTTAAAAACACTTTCTCTCTCCAATTAACCTTATATTTTAATCAAAAATAGTACCAAAGACCCCACTATCAACTATCTCCTAAATACTTGTGCCCAAAGGAAATGGGAACTTTTTTGTGGGACGGAGGGAGTATTTCATATATGAAGGCAGGCAACAAAATATATGCATATATACATATAGACTCAGAAGCATAAGTTAAAAAACACAATCAAATTCAATATTTTATCAATTATCATGTCTTTTCTACTGAAGCTTTGGTAATGGCCGGAGTAGACTACAACTGGTGGGGTCCTAAATTCAAACTTTTAAACTCACCGTACCAAATACTTCGTCTATCTCAATTTTATTATTCACATTTTCTTTTTAGTTTATATAAAAATTATTATCAACATAAAAATTCCACAAATCAAAAAATTATAAAATGATAAAAATGAAATTTTATTAGTTAGACAATATAATAAATACACTACTGTGATTTTTGTCTGTGGACAATAATTTTAGGACGGAGGGAGTATATATTTAAAATTTTAATGGAAAAAACTAATGAACTTCAAATCTGGTCAACCCGAAACCCGATAAAAATAAATTATCCTAACCTGATGCCCGATCCAAAATTAACATCGGGTTTGTCGGGTCGTATTAAAATGACCAGATACTAACATAAGACCCAATCTCACCCGAACCGGATAGAACAATCGGGTTCGGATTAAGGCCGGGTCGATCCTTTTGACATCCCTAGTTAAAGACAACAACTTGTATTAATTATCACTCATATATTATATATTTTTTGATGATCAAAGCCCAATAATAAACTAAATCATAAAAGTTTTATACTAACTGAATTTTTTTTGAAATGAGCATCTTGTTACCGCCACCGCCCGTGATCACAAAGGAGTATATATTGACGCTTCAACTTGAAACATCTCAATAATTTTGTCATTTCTGGAAAGTTATCCGACACCACCCTTGTGGTTGACTTGCAAGTATAGTGTGGTGACGAAAAATATTATTGTTCATATCATTAACCTTTCTGTGTCTTATGTATATGTGTGTAGTTTAATAAATAAAAATATTATTAGTGAGTGCAAAGTTAGGGCTATTTATTTTATTCTTTTGTTTTTCGTTTTATTATATTTTCATTGCCTACATATACAGAAGAAAATAACGAAGTACATATATATCTTTCCTTTTTGACCATTAAATTCATATCACTGTTTTTTTTCCTTCATTTAGGGTCACATTAATAACGGTCAAAAAGTTATGACATGTAGGGAAAGAACTTTATGAGTTGGTAGTTGGTAATAGAAGTACGGAAATTCACATTTCCAAATCTTTCATAAGACCGACATGAACAACACACATAACTAAGCTTGAATGTGTGATAATTAAGTTATACTTAAGTTAGCGGATGAGATATCTAGGGTCAAAAAACATGCACAAACAATATCATAATTTTCTTCAACTTCCAATGTCATTTGTCAGCTTCAAAGCATGCGACATAGTTAGTGGTGGAGCATCGTGACACACCGTGGTTTGGTGGTACAAGTTCGTGGTGAGAACCACGATGGTGGTGGAGTGAATGTGAGGGATTTTTTTCCTGCTTAATTGGTGTTGAAACCGGTTCCTTGTGAGGTCAGAACGGACGGTAAGCCTTCCTCAAGTCTGCGATGCGGAACCTGCAGACAACCGAAACCCTTGGTCAGATGCTCCCCGAAGGTTATCCTCGCGAGAACACTCCGACGCTCAAGTTAGATATTTATGACGTAAGGTCTATTAGAGGCGTGAAATTGAACAGGGTGTATAAGTGTAGCAATGTTAACATTCAATGTTCACGTTCGGATCGTATTGAATGCTAAGTAAGAAATGTGGAATGATAGCGTACCTTATCTTGTTAGTCGGTATATGTATTTATAGCCGGACGCTTGGGCGGGAAGGATCGTTCTTCCTTCTTTGGACTGGTTTATATGGGGATCTTCCGGACAAAGAGTTGCGGTTCGTCCTGTTGTCCGTGGTACAAAGGCTCAAGCTTTCACTCGAGCCGTCTTGGGCTCAAGTCGCATTAAATGTTCTCGTGGCTCAATGCACTTTATCCGGAAAATCCGTTTGGCACTTGGATCACCACATGGGGATGTGGGTCTGATACCGTTCGTCGAAACCGGTCCGTCCGGGTATCCGATGCATCGCTGCAGGTCATGTATTTTGACTATGTCTTATTAAGTCCCCCAAGTTGGAGGTGAACTTTTATACGTAAGTTTGCTTCTAACTTTAACTTGTTTCCTCAACTCTGACTTAAACGTCGCTTCTCCGTCTGTTCTTCTAAAGTTACCGTTACTTTGTTTTTCTCGACCGTTATAACCATCATTGCGGGACCTCTCAACTTCTCCGCTTATATAACTTGCTTTTCGCCTCCTTCCTTCTTTACCATTCCCACTTTCCTTTTAACTTCTCCTTTTCCCCCAATCTTTTGAAGCCAGAATGACTAAGAAAGATAAGCCAATGAAGGATAAAAGCGAGAAATCTGCCAAGATTACTGCCTTTAACACGCATACCAGTCTTTCCACCGCCGATCTACCCTCTATTATTTCTGATTTCCATATCAACCCTCGATATGCTCTTCGCCTACCCATGGAGTCAGAAAGCATTAAATCACCTCCTGAAGGTTTTGAACCCGTTTATCTTCAACATCTGTCGGGGGGGATCCGCTTTCCTCTTGATGATTTCATCATCGCATTACTTCAGGATCTTGAACTGCATGTCGCACAACTTGCCCCCAACTCCTTCCGAAAGATCATTGCCTTCATCATGCTATGCCGATCTCTTGGTATACCCTTGTCCCCTAGGTTATTTCGCAACCTGTACGTAGTTACCGGTCGTGGGGATTGGGCTGTTCTTACCTTACGGGCTGGGCGCAGCGAGCATATCATTGGTTTGAGAGATTCAATCCATGGCTGGAAGAATGGGTTTCTGTTTGTTGATCGTTCAGCCTTTAAAGATGTGAAATTTCCTTGGGGAAAGATTGTCGGCCGTACTTCTGAGCCGCCCCCGGAGTTAACTCCTGAGGAGATTGCAAAAATTCAAACCCTTTCATCTGTCGAGATTAGGTGGGAAGATCCCGACGAAATTTTTCTGGGAATGGCAGATTTGAGCCCTTCGTACTACTCTCAAGGCGTTCGTCCGATCTGGATGATTGACGGCAAGGAGGTATCGCTGCTTCAACGTTTAAAGATGCCGAAAGGCATCCCTCCTTCCGGCGTGGCTTCTGTGATTAACGGACCCATCATGCCTTTCGTTCCACCATTGGAAGCGTTAGAAAGTTCTGAAGAGACCCTTGATGCCCGTGTATCCTCCTCCGGTGTGGCCGTGTCTTCCATTGCTCCTGAAGGACGTTCGTCAGGTTTTACAGTTGAAGATACCATGGTACATGATTCTCAACTTGAGATCTCCAAACCACGAAAGATCCGGACGGTCCGATCTGTTTCTGTTCCGGAAAAACCGAAAGCCCCTCGTATGAAGAGACCGCTTGGTGGAGGTTCCCATTCTTCGCCCAAGCGAATCTTGGTCGAAGAAGAAGGTATGGTTTACTATTTTAATGTGTTCTTCCTTTTATGTGTTTATCAATGTCTTGTCGGGTGCCCATAGTTTAATTGATTTTATGCAGAAGTGCCTGAGTCTGTCGTTGTTCCTGAGAAAACTCATGATGTTGTGGATCCTCCTGAACCCCCGTCCGTGATTTCTCCCCCTTCTACATCTGTGGTGTCTTCTGCAAACCCTTCACTCATCACAATACCACCCTTGCCCACATCGTTTCGTCGTCCGTTAGTATCATCAAGCACCGCTGCTTTAGCAGCTTTTGGGAGCAGCTTATTTGGTTCTGGGATGCATCTATATTCCACCGTAAAGAGTTCTTTTTCGTCGCAACCTACCCAGAGTCAGTCTTCACTGCCTAACTTTCCTTTCTTAGGTAAGCTTTCTTTTGACGATTTGTATATTACGTACGTATGCCCTTATCAATTTTCATCTTGCAGGTAAGAAAGTGCGCACCACCATCTCTGCATCTACTGCCGAACCCTTTGGGACTGTCAAGTCGTCAGGCCTCCAGAAAGTTGAGGCAACTGCAATCGTCACTTCCTCCCCCATTATTCATACTGCTATGTCTGCCGAACCAGGCTTTGAAAGTTTTTCGGATGAGGGCTTATTCTCAAAAGCCCATTCCGAGTTACTATCTGACACCGAAATCCTATCGGAGCTGCATGCAAGAGGTGTTCGCCATCGGCAAACTTTCCTTCATGATAATTTGGAGTTTACTCGTTTGAATGAGTTGATATACACCGTCAAAAAATTACACCAGGAAGAGTTAGAGGAGAAAAACCGTTTGGCGAATGAGAATAAGTCTTTAGTGGAGGAGAATCGAGAGCTTGTAGCAGGTATCGAAGAAGTGAGGAAGTCCTCTTCCGCAAAAGATGTGCAGATTATTGATTTAAAGAGTGAACATGGTGCTCTTTCTGCGAGGATTGCTGAGCTAGAGCACCTGTTAGTTGAGAAAGATGCGGCTGCAAAAGAAGCTTTAGATTCATCCTCCAAAGAAAATGAGAAGCTGCAGGACCAGGTGGGGGCCTGCTATCGAGACATCTCCTGGTTGTTACAGAAAGGAGTTTCTGGAGCCGTTCAAGCTTTCATCTCCTCCGAAGAGTTTGTGAGTGCGAATACCAAACTTCAGAGGGAAAGCATTCGGTTTGGCCAATATCAGGGATGCTTGGATACGCATCATGCGTACCCTGACTTGCTTAAAGACGCCATGCTTGTTCACGACTATCCTGATGCTCAGACAAACATTATGGGTTTATTTGGTGAGCTAGTGTCTGTTCGGCCTCCTTTGTTGCAGGCTCTTGAATCAGGGGCTATTTCGCTTGGTGACCTGAAAGCTCAACTCCTCGACGTTTCTACTGGACCAGAGGATGTAACCGAAAGCTCCGCTCAAGGGCAAAATCCTCCCACTTCTTAAGTTCTTTTAGGCGAGGAATTCTTTTTCAGTAGTGGTGTTTGTTTTTGCTTGTTTTAAGAAATGCTTGTAACTTGTACTTTGTCGAACGGATGTATTGTTTGCCTGTTTTAATGCAAACTTCTTGTCTTTATGTTTTATGCTCGTATTTTTGTTCGTTCGTATTTTTGTGTTTCGTACGTTGCCTCTTTAGAACTTTGTGTAAATTCGCATGCATGCTTACGCTTCGTCGTATTGGTTTGTTTTCTAACCATAGATAGAATGCTTAATCTTTTTGAGATTAGAACACTCCTCCCTATTCGTAGGGAAATTTTACTATTAAAACTATTCGTAGTTTAATTATAATCGCAGAAGACCTTATTAACAAAAGGATCCGCCCGTATGGGCTTTCATTAATTCATTCGACTTAACACAAACGATAATCAAAGGGTGATCGTACAACATTTCCAAGCCTAAAGGCTGGTTATAACACAAAAGCGATCACTGGCACCCTAATAATGGAACTTACGCAAGTTCCTCATGTTCCACGTTCGAGGAATGGTCGACCCATCCATTGTTTCTAATACGTACGAACCATTTCTTCTGGCCTCCTTCACTCTGTAAGGACTTTCCCAATTAGGTGTGAGTTTTCCTGGTTTATAGTGAAGGCTAGCCTCGTTCTTCCGCAGCACCAGGTCTCCTACCCTGCACGTCGTCTCCTGGACTTTCGTGTTGTAGTATCCTTCCGTTCGTAGCTTGTATGCTGCCTGCCGAAGGGCAACATTTTCTCTTCGTTCGTCCACTAGGTCTAGGTTATGTCTTAATGCTTCCGCATTTTCATCTAGACGAAAATTTTCAACCCGTGGAGATGGTAAAGTGACTTCAAGTGGTACAACTGCTTCTGATCCATACACTAGGCTGTAAGGGGTCTCTTGCGTTGCACTTCTTGCTGTGGTTCGGTACGCCCATAGTACGCTTTGCAACTTGTCCGCCCATCCCCCTTCTGCTCGATCTAAACGTTTCTTTATTCCCTTTACTACAGTTCTATTCGTTACCTCAGTTTGCCCGTTGGCCTGGGGGTGCGCAACAGACGTGAAGTTTTGACGAATGCTCAAGCTTGTGCACCATTCTTTGAAAGGGTTATTGGCGAATTGTTTTCCATTGTCACTTATGATGGTATGTGGGAGACCAAACCTACAAACTATTTGCTTCCACACGAACTTCACAACGTTTGCTCCTGAAATGCACGCCAATGGTTTTGCTTCCACCCATTTAGTGAAGTAATCCACCGCTACCACCAAAAACTTCAGACCTCCTGGAGCTTTCGGAAAAGGCCCCACTATATCAATTCCCCATTGGCAGAACGGCCATCGACTTTGAACACTCGTAAGGTTAACGGGTGCTTGGCTAGGGATGTTTGAATATGCTTGGCATTTCTGACACTTCTTAACGTACTCTTGGATATCCTTCGACATTTGAGGCCAAAAATATCCCATCCTGAACACCTTTTGTGTTAAAGCTCTTGACCCTGCATCTGCTCCGCAAAGACCTTCGTGTATTTCTTTTATTGCTTTCTGGGATTCTACCTGGCCTAAACACCGCAACCATGGAGTAGAGTACCCCTTTCGGTACAACTGATCATTTTTTATTACGTACCTTCCAGCATTCATCCTAACCTTTCTTGCTTCGCCTGGATTAGGAGGGACAATTCCTTCTATAATGTATTGCTTGATTGGTTTCATCGAGCAATCTTGGCTTTCGGCTATATCTGCTGCCTCCTCCGTCACCTGCTCAATGCTTCTTCTTGGTAGCACTTCCACCAGAATCTCCTTCGTGAGGTGGTGATATAACATTGAAGCTAACTTGCTGAGTGCGTCCGCTTCTTTGTTCTTAGTTCGAGGAACTTGAGTAATCTTGAAGCTTTCAAACTTGGCCACTTTGCTTTTCACTTGCTCCAAGTATCGCTTCATGTGGCTTTCTTTGGCCTCATAGGACCCATTTACCTGGTTAACGACCAACATTGAGTCCGCGAACGCTTCCAACTCTCGTATTTCTAGACATTTAGCCAGGTTTAATCCTGCTAACAACGCTTCATACTCAGCTTCGTTATTCGAGCACGCGAAATCGAACCTCAGGGCATATGTTACTTTCTCTTCCCTAGGTCCGGACATGACGACCCCTGCACCACAACCGTCTGCTCCTGCAGCCCCGTCCGTGTACATTCGCCATAGAGTACTACTTCCTGCGTACGCCGGTTTTCCTTTCTCCTCAACTTGCATGCTTTCACCAATCGACTTTCCTTCGTCCGGCATTTCTAATAAGAAGTCTGCCAATGCCTGACCCTTTATACTTGGCCTTGGTTTGAACACCATCTCGTACTCCCCCAACTCAATTTCCCATTTGGTCATTCGTCCTGAGCGTTCGGGTTGAAGCAATATGTTTTTGATCGGCTGATTAGTTAGAATTGTTACTGTATGAGCTTGAAAGTACCTTTTCAATCGTCTGACCGAATATATCAAACTTAAGATCAGTTTTTCGATTAACGAATAGTTTAACTCTGCACCTTGTAGCACTCGGCTAACAAAATACACCGGGACTTGTCTTCCCTCTCTTTCTGCGATGAGTACCGAACTGATTGCCTCCCTTCCTGTTGATAAGTACATGACCAGAGCTTCCCCCGCCCTAGGACTGGCCATGGTAGGAATGCTTCGTAAGCATCGTTTCAGCTCTTCAAAGGCTTTCTCTGCCTCTTCCGTCCATTCTACTCCTCCCTTCTTGGTACACCCATGGAGGGTTTTGAAGAAAGGGAGGGACCTTTCCGCGGACTTCGCCAAGAAACGTCCTAACGCCGCAAGTTTTCCGTTCAAAGCCTGTACTTCCTTCACCGTTCGTGGGGTTTTTGTTTTCAACAAACTTTCTATTTTCTCTGGGTTAGCTTGTTAGCCGGAAGGTGTTATAATATGACCTAGAAACTTGCCCTTACTCATGCCAAATGAGCACTTCTTAGGGTTTAATTTCATATTGATTTCTTGTAATCGCCGCAAGGTTTCTTCGATATCACCAATCAGGTCACCGTCGCCGATGCTTTTAATTACCATGTCATCAACATATACTTCCAAATTGCGGCCTATCTGCTTCTCAAAAGCCTTATCGACCAACCGTTGGTAGGTGGCTCCTGCATTTCGCAGTCCGAAGGGCATTTTAACGTGGCAAAAGGTGCCCTTAGCCGTATGGAAGGCTGTTTTCTCTTCATCCTCCTTAGCCATCTGCACTTGATGGTAACCTTTGTAAGCATCCAGGAAAGATTTCCACTTGTAGCCTCCTAACGCCTCTACTTTTTGTTCTATTTCTGGGAGGGGATAGCTGTCTTTGGGACATGCCTTATTGAGGTCCTTGAAATCTACGCACATCCGCATTGATCCATCTCCTTTTTTGACCAACACCGGATTGGCCACCCATTCTGGGTATTGGGTGCTTCGTAACACCCCTGCCGATACTAAATCTTCCACCTCCTTACTCACCACTTTGACTCGATCGACTGACATTCCTCTTTTTGATTGTTTCACCGGTGTGAATGTCGGGTTAATATTTAGCTTGTGTTCCGCGAACTTTCGGGACACACCAGTCATGTCCTTAGGTTCCCATGCGAACGCATCTTTGTTTCTTCTTAAGAGAGCCTCAAGCTCCCCTTTTAACTTGGGAGGAAGGTCGCCTCCCACCCGAACGGTCGCTTCCGGATATTCCGCATTCACCACGATCTGGGTTTCTTCCTGTTCTGTCCAGCTATCCTGGTGTGTCACACTTCCACACTCCGTCATAGGCATGGGCATGCTCTGCATGGTGAGTATCCCATGTTCAGAAGGGAATTTGAGCAAGCCGTGAATAGTGGACGCGATTGCTTGCAGCTGCCACATTCCAGTTCGTCCTAAGATAACGTTGTATCTGGACGGAGCTTCGATGACGATAAATTCAGTTACGATGGATTTGCTGCGGCTAGAGTTCCAATCCGTCAACATCAAAGGAAAATGAATCTTTCCTCGTGGCCACACCGATCGTCCTGAAAATCCTACGACCGAGGATGTCGCTGGTTTGAGGAAAGCTTTGATTTCAGGAGGGAACTTTTTGAAACAATGATCATACATAATGTTGGCGGAACTCCCTCCGTCCACGTAAATTCGACGAACCATTGCTCGAGCGATAGCTCCACAAATCACCAATGGCTCCATTCCCACATATCCTTCGGGAACAGGTTCATCTCTCCCGAATTCTATAGCTACTCCCTTTCTCTTCCACTGTGGAGACGTGGAATAAACCTCCTCCTCCATCACTAGGATCTCAGTGTCATAAACGGTCACTCCGCCTTTTGGTGCTTCTGTTATACCCTCTATGCCTTTTTCCTTCTTTTGAGCTTCTTTTTCTCTTTTATAACTTTCGCAGGTTGCAGTAGCGTGACCCATTATCTTGTGGAACTCACAATAAGCATTTGGGTCACGAGGGTACCTCTTCCGGGGAGCCCTCCCTTCTTTATCCGTTTTTGGGTCAGAAGCTGTGAAAGCTTCCGGGCGCTGGTATTCATGACTTCCATTCGGGAACCTTCCTCCCGAGGCCTTTCCTTTAAACGTTAGCCGATTGGAAAAGTTTGGTCGAAAGGAACCTCTTGACCTTTCGGCACCCCGGATCGAGACAGATCCGGATGCACCTTTCTTTTCCTGAGCTTCGAAGCGTAGCTTCTCTGCGCTTTCTTCTTCCTGTTTAAGCACTTTATTCACTGTATTGATCAGATCATCTGCTTTGACAAAATCCCTTTTCGACAGCTCCCTGAACAACTCGCCTTCGCGAAGACCGTACCTGAAGGCTGCTATTATGAGTGAATCCTCCCGGACGGGCATCTTCCGGCTTTGTTCATTGAACCTTTTAAAGTATGACTTATTAGACTCCCCTTCTCGCTGTCTGCACGCCATTATGGACTGGGATTTCTGCTGATACTTCTTTTGCTGGATGAAGCTGTGGCTGAACTGAGCAGCAAGCTCTTCAAAGCTAGCAATGCTCCTTTGGGGCAAACTAGATAGCCAATACCGAGCCGAACCTTCTAGGGTTCCTGCGAAATACAGGCACCACAGTTTTTGGCCCATCGGTATCATCTTTACGGCCCAACGGAAGCTAGCCACGTGATCATCCGGATCCCCCGTTCCATCGTATGACTTGACCCTGGGACCTTTGAGTCCCGGAGGGATCGGCATTTCATTTATCTCATCGGTGAACGGAGATCGAAAGCTTCTAGGCGTGGAAAGAGGAATCCGGGCAGAGCTTCCTTCCCTTTCTTTTTCCGTTCGTTCCCTTCTATCTAGGACACGATCCCTTATTCTGGGAGGAGTTCCTTCTCTCCTTCTCTCCGGGGATTTTTCCCTACTTACTTCCGGGGTTCTTTTCCTTCTTCTCTCCGGTGTACGCCTCCGCCTTCTTCCTTCTCCCTGACCGGACCCACGACCTTGGATCGGATGGTTTCTTCCCTATAAACCTCCTCTGCAGATTCTTCCTTCGTAGATTCTTCGCTGGAATAAGTAAGAGTCCTTCCGACTCCACTTATTCCCTCGGTTGTTCGTCTCCGACTTTTTTCCAAGTCTCTTAGCTTCCGAAACTTACAGAATAAGTCGAATTCTTTGATCTCCTCCTCTGTCGGATCATCCTTCCCCGATCCCGACGGAGGAGGGCACGCTGTAACATTGACGACAGCTGAAGCCGGAAAAGTAGGAGTAGGATTGCCCCCCGGCGGCGTTAGGGGCGGATTCCCTCCTGTCGGTATCGATTCGAGGACCATTTCGTTCAGGGTCCCACGGATGGCGCCAAATGTTGAAACCGGTTCCTTGTGAGGTCAGAACGGACGGTAAGCCTTCCTCAAGTCTGCGATGCGGAACCTGCAGACAACCGAAACCCTTGGTCAGATGCTCCCCGAGGGTTATCCTCGCGAGAACACTCCGACGCTCAAGTTAGATATTTATGACGTAAGGTCTATTAGAGGCGTGAAATTGAACAGGGTGTATAAGTGTAGCAATGTTAACATTCAATGTTCACGTTCGGATCGTATTGAATGCTAAGTAAGAAATGTGGAATGATAGCGTACCTTATCTTGTTAGTCGGTATATGTATTTATAGCCGGACGCTTGGGCGGGAAGGATCGTTCTTCCTTCTTTGGACTGGTTTATATGGGGATCTTCCGGACAAAGAGTTGCGGTTCGTCCTGTTGTCCGTGGTACAAAGGCTCAAGCTTTCACTCAAGCCGTCTTGGGCTCAAGTCGCATTAAATGTTCTCGTGGCTCAATGCACTTTATCCAGAAAATCCGTTTGGCACTTGGATCACCACATGGGGATGTGGGTCTGATACCGTTCGTCGAAACCGGTCCGTCCGGGTATCCGATGCATCGCTGCAGGTCATGTATTTTGACTATGTCTTATTAATTGGAAAATCAGATGTAGATCATAACAAGAGTAAAATGTGGTGATTGTGGTGAAAAGTAGAAATCTAATGTGTTACTAAGGTCAGTTGTTGTTTAGTAGTTCAAATAGTCATACAGATACAAAAATTAAGTGACTATTGTTTGTCATATAGCCACATGACACACAAAATAATGAGCGTGGCTATATATTACCTTTTAACAACAATGAATTCATGTGTCTAATAAACACTACTTTTAGACACACAAGCAATTGATTCATGTGATTAAATATGTGTCTTTCGCCTCACATAATAACCATCACAAAATAATGTCACATTTTAACAAACAACCATGGCCGAAAAGTGTGACATTTGACCACACTAACAGGTTTGTGGCTTGCAATGGATACCTTTATTATGTTAAATCTTGGCTTAAGTGTTCGAATCTAATTTGAGATTGGTAATTGAGTTAACTGTGGCTAAAATAACATTAGAACTTTATTTGTGACATTTAGTCATACGAACAAGTCAAACTGTGACGAGACAGTTTTAAAAAAACTGTATATGTTAGCTATTTCTGTATCAGTGGTTATAGGAGTATTTTAGGACAAAAATCCCTATAATTTAGCTATAACACTCTTTTCATATTGATTTCTCTTACACCTCTTTTGTTTTGACATAATCCTCCGTAACTGTAATTCAGTTACATTAAGGAGAGACGTTTGGATGAACTTTTTGCCTTAATTCAATTACGACGTAATATCGAAATACGATATTCGTTGTAACTGAAATCCGTCCCGATACCCTATGAATTCGATTACGGTCCTTTTGTAAACTAACAAATTTGAATATTTTATATGCTTCAGATTTTAAAATTGTTTAACAATATTTAAAAAAATAATAAAAATAAAAAAAAAATTTAATTTTTTTAAACAATAAAAAGATTTTACATTTTTTTAGAAAAATTTTAAAAATAAGAAAAAGTTTAATTTTTTTAAAAAATAAAAAAAAATTTAAAAATTAGAAATAATAAAATAATAAAATATAAAAAAGAATCTAAAAAAGTTTAAAAAAATGCATAAGTATGGATACTAATTACAGCTAAAAAATTTATAACCAAACCCGTAACAAAATTCAGTAATTGAATTCTGAAAGAATTTAATACCTTCATAATTGAATTTTATTACGGAAGATTCGTCATGCCAAATGGTCCCTTATAATTCTAATCAAATATAATCGTTTCTAAGAGCATTGTGTGTGTATATGTATGTGCACATGTAGATCACTATATGCATATGTGCATGAGCTTTCACCAAATATTTAATTAATTAGTAACTCGTATTTTTTTCATTAGAAATTTCAAATTGTAATTATCATATAATTTCCAGATCCATCTTTATATTTGTGAGAGAGGGAGAGAGAGAGTAAAAGCGTGTGCAATAACATTTATTTTTCACCTCAATTTAAGATATAATACCAATATTTTTTGTGTTTCTATTTTATCTTTTTTATTTTATCTTTTGGTAGTTGTATGTGAAGTACAACATCGCCCTGCGGTTTATCCCAACGTCTGTCACGTGACACAAGTCGTCAACTTTCAATAGTCTTTTATTCAAGTCTTCATCTCAAGTACACACGCTTTCATTTGGTTCATTGAAGAACTGAATGTTTTAGTTGAATAGCTTCCTCACACGGCTGCTATTGAATCCCTAATTCAAATACACCTCTCTTATCTTTCTTCAATTACGATATTATATAATGTTGAAAACGATGAGCATGTGCCCGCCGCTTTATGATAAATTTGCAAATATACACATTGTATTTATAAACTAATATATTTATAGAATATGTGATGTTATAATAGGTAATATATATTAACAATGTTTGGTGTAACTGCTATTTGTATGGAATTTTCGCAATAGTAAGGTATTTAAAATCCCATTTAGAAAAGACAATGCAGGGGATAAAAATATGTTTTTTGATGTTCAATTGAAGTCCTATTTTTGGTTAAAAAGTAAAGAACTTTTATTTTAGGTCGACAGAATGGGTATGCGGACCGTGAGTCTGTTTCGGAAGCCTGCTGATCGCATTACAAGAAATTAACCTTTTTGTGACGACAAAAATCGTCGCTAAAGGAGAAAATGTCGTCACTGATGCAGTCTTTTGAGACAACAGTCATCGCAACATAAATCGTCGCAAAAAGTGGTCTTGGTGACTTGGTGTCTGCATTTTTAAACCGTTCTCGTTGTCTTGGTGTTAAGTGTTTTTGTGGTGTTTTGTTCGTGGTTCTTGTATTTGGTTGATGGTATTGCTTGTGGACTCTCGTTTTTTTATTAATTTCTTTTATTGCATTTATTTTTCATAAAAAGATAACTAAACAAATAAAGTCAAACCTTTTACCACTTGATTACCATACAAGGCATAGGGGGGATGGATCTTGCTTTCAATACTACACGGATGAATAATTTACCTGACCAGTTAAGATCTTCAAAACATACTAATAATCTTGACCATGACATATATATCTTTTTTTTTATTAATCTTTGCGTCTTAAATATTTGATTTGAATATAGTTTGTATCATGACAAATATATCCTTTTTTAGTTAATCTTTGCGTCTTAAATATTTGAGTTGAATATAGTTTGATGGAGAAACTAGTTAACTATTAGATGTATATAAATTAGTCATTTTATTGAGAAATTCGTGTTGGTGTGAATGTATAAGGTTTTTTCTGTTTTACCAATTTAGATTTAGTACTCCTATCATTTGGTTTTATCTCATAAAATATTTTATAAAATATTTGTAAGTGCCAAACGACCAAAATACCATTCGTGTATAAAATATGTGATTAATTTTGACCATCAAATTTTATTGATCATTAGTTGAGCTTTGTCTTGTAGAACTACACAAAAATTAAGGATTACCTTGAATATTTCACAAATCATATAAGTATAAAGATAAATGAAAATATTTAATAGGAAACAATATTATCTCTCTTGAGTGCACATATATGTGGGAGGCTTCTTCGGGATTCAATCTTTAGCCTTCTTTTGGGAAGAACATGGCGGTTAATTGTAATTTAACATGTAGTTGGGGTGCCTGGCTTATTGACCATGCTTCGTGTCTTTGGCTCTGTTCTGTTTTGTTGGACTATCTGTAGGTGTTTTGATGCTTTGGTGTTTTATACCGGATTGTATCATTTTAACGTTAGATCCTTGCTAGTTTTATATTTATATAATTCTTTGGTGTTTTAGGAGGGATGATGACTTTGCCGAAACTCCTTCCTGAGTATCTCTTTTGTTGCTAAAAAATGTGAGAGGATAGTATTAACTTGAGTAAAAATGGTTGTAAAAGTTAGATGAATTTATTGACAACCCTTGTTTTAAGGAGAAACAATGATTTTTTCAACACATTTTCAGAACCCTAAACTAAATAATCACATCATTCTCTCTTCAATAATCTCTAATATCTTCAATGGCTGAATCAGAATACAATGGATCGGCAGGTACCTCGAAGCAAATGTTTCATAAATTCACGTAACATACGAAGAATCCCCTGACAATCAAACTTTCACGTTGATTATACATTATGAAAATGACCATTTTGTTATAACATAACCGAGTTCGTTAGAAATTGTGATGAATAGATGAATTTTACGTTTATCGCAATAAATCATATTTTAAATGCAAATCCGTGTCCATGTTTAATTACTCTGACCCTAAATGCAAATCCTCTCCTTCTCTTTACCTTCGGGTAGAAGTATAACTATCTACATCTTACATTTTCATACCCCTCTTTTAAAGGGATTAAGTATCATTGTTGTATGCTAAGTATTATTTTTTTTCTTTAATTTGGTGGCAGTGAATAATCTCAAGGTGGAAGTTAGAACGCGAAGTAAAAAAGAAACTTCACCTCGTTACCGTAAAGAAATTCACATGCGGGGAAATGATATTGACGTAAATACCCCTATCGACGAGTTCAAAGGTCCTAGTATTTTTTATAGAGCGAAGGTTGAATTAGATGCTTTTTTTGACACGATTTACCCGAAGAAAGAGTATGATCATTTTGTTTCGCCACCAAAAAGCGAAGGCTGGTTTCGAGCTTCCTTAGGAAAAAGGTTAGAAAAAGTTTCATCTTCAAGAAGTCATAATCATCAAGATTAAGGTTGATTCCTTTAGTAAATTATGGATGATTTTGCTCATCTATTTTGGCACTAAGTTTTATTTATTCATTTGTATTTGTATATGATTCTGTACATCACTGAAAGTTTACTATTGGTCAAGTTCTCTTTAATTGTCGTCCGTATTGATAGGAGGATTCATATTTCATCAAGTGCGCGCCATGTTCTTGGGGTAAAATTTGGAACCTAATCTTACGTTATAAACACTAAAAGACATGTTTATAAATTTAGGTTTTGTGTTTAAAATATATTATTAAATGCAAAAAAAGTGTGTACTTCATTAATGGAGGGGTTATTCTTAAAATACTAAGGTTTGTTAACGAGACACTGTTGTGTTTAAAAAAATATTTCATAAAAGAAATGCGTACTTTCATCAATGGAGGTGTAATTTCTAAAATACAAGGGTTGCCAGGTTAATTATTGATTGATGTATAAATTGATGATACATGTTTTAACATTTTAATAACAACTGTTAGGATTGTTTTATTACGTATAAATATGAAAAAGATACGCATGATATAGTGAACAAAGAAATTGCTTGCTGGCTTTATATCAATCTGTCTTCTTACCATGGAAGTTGATTTAGCAAAGTCAAATTTATTTAGAAGATATCGAGAATTGATTCTTTTTATATCCATAGTATTGACATCGTGGCTCTATAATTCACAAGATTTGTGCCAAAGTGCATGGGCCGATCCATGTACAAAATAGGGAGTCACAGGCCCCAAGCGAACTCTAAGATGATATGTACATTGTTTAGGTGAAGAGATAAACATATATTAGCGGTGGAGTTAAGGAGTTGACTGCCATCATTTAATTCAAAAGTTGATTTCTATCTACTCTTTGGTATCAATATAAAAGCACGAGGTTTTAGAATTCAACCCACTTGTATCCTTACTGGATATTGAATTTTAACTGTTTGATTTTTTGAAAATGGTCACAAGTTTAGAATTCAACCCACTTGTATCCTCACAAGACAATTTTAAATTGAAAAATAATATTGCTTTTTACTTATTTTGCTACTCATTTAATCGATATAGATTAATTAAGAGATTTAATGAATTTCACTCTTAATCATTTTAGGATATACTTCCTCCGTATCAAAATAAGTGAATCATTTTAAAGTTCACATTTTTTGAGGCAAAATAATATAATAAGAGATTAGTAAAATTAAATTGAGTAATTAGAAAGGATGGAGACCACACTTTTTACTATTTGGTTGCTTTTATAGGAAGATAATAAGAATGGATGGTCCACATACCTTTAATGATGTTTAAAAATGTATAAAGTAAGGATAAAGGGTAATTTTAGAAATAAAAACTTATTAAATAAAATAAATTCTTAAAATGATTCATTTATTTTGATACACCCTAAAAAGGAAAGTAATTCACTTATTTTGATATGGATAATATTTTTTTATTTTATTGGAAGTTTGGTACCCCTCCATAAACAAGGGAAAATCATTGAACAATAATTTGGCATTCAGGTTTTGTAAATAGAAAAAATTTCATCTGCTTTTTGCCCCTTTCAGCTTCTGTCATCATCCCCCATCTCACACTTCTGACTTCATCATCCTTTTATAATCACTATTTTATTATATCTTTAATTATATAAATTCACATCATGATTTCAGCTTCTCTTTCCTTCACATGTTTACAAAATTCAAACAAACCCAGTTGACCATTAATTTTTTCACTCCATTTTGCCCCAAGATCTTGCCTTTCTTTCACAATCATAACAGTTCATAGCTTTCTTATCACTCAAATTAAAATTCAACGGCCAATCACCATTTTCATAGTATCCTGATCGATTCATGTATGGTTCCTTGACTGATTGTGTTTACGGTTTGTTGAATCTCCGATGATGGATAATCGAACCGGATTAAACGGGTTCTCTGATTCAACCGATATGATCAGTGGAAGCAGTGGCTATTCATGTTTAGCCACCACTATTGATTCCTCTGATGTTTCTAGCCTCAATCGTTTATCAGAAACCCTAGAATCACTCTTATTAGAACCGGCTCATACATTCGCCGACGCCAAAATCATTCTTTCCGGTGGCCGGGAAATCCCTGTTCACCGGTGTATCTTATCGGCGAGGAGTCCCTTTTTTAAGACCAAATTTTGTGAGAAAAATGTGAAATTGAAGATGAAGGAATTGGGCGGCGATTATGAAATTGGATTTGAATCATTGTTCAGTGTGTTGGATTATATTTATAGTGGTAAAATAAAGGGTTTGCCTAAAGATGTTTGCATTTGTGTTGATGAAGAATGTTCCCATGAAGCTTGCCGGCCGGCAGTTGATTTCATGGTGGAGGTCGTTTATGCTTATCACATTTTTCAGATCCCCGAAATGGTTGCTTTATGGCAGGTAATTTAACTGCCCAAATTTCAAATTAGTTTGCATTTTTCGATTTATGGTAAAACAAAACAATTATGGAAATGAGAATGTATGTTATTTGTTTAGTATGGAATAGTAAGCTTCATTAGGTTAGATGTACCTTTTGAAAGTGATTATTTCAACTTCAAATCATAATAATTAGATAATCATTTCATATTGAGATAATTACTAAATTAGACCATAACTAAACTTTTTTTCTCAAAATAAACTTGGATGTTCCAAAATATACCGAGCGACTTGATGTTTTTTGTTCGACTTTGCGACTTCAGATTATTTTTTGTGTGACTCAAATGGTTTTTTGTACGACTCAGATGTTTTTTCGTGTGAGCAGACCATTTTTTGTACGACTGATGTAGAGACGTACAGGCAGACCATTTTTTTGTGCGACTGGATAATATTTTGTACAACCAGATGACTATTGTCAATTTTTGTTCAGCGGTAGCACGATCTATTTAGTGAAGATTCGAAAGTAATATATTTTTTGAGAATTTTGGATCTTCATTGGTTTATTTTTCAGAATCACCCTTCATTTTTCCCTCTTGTATATTGTAAAAAGTTTCAATTTTTATATTTAATCTTAATAACTATTATTTCCCTTTTCGATAATACATATAGAGACGCCTACTAGACATTCTCGACAAAGCTTCATCGGACGACATTTTAGTAATCCTCTCGGTTGCAAACACATGTGGGAAATCATGCAACGAACTTCTCTCCAAATGCATCGACATTTTAGTCAAATCTAGCGTTGACTTTGTAACACTCGACAAAGCCTTACCCGAACAAATAGTCAAACAAATCATGGACACCCGTTTTGACCTCGGGTTAGACAAGCCCGAAAGCCCGAGCTTTCCCAACAAACACATAAAACGGGTCCACAGGGCCCTCGATTCAGACGATGTTGAATTAGTCACAATGTTACTTAGAGAAGGCCACACATCATTAGATGGTTCTTGCGCACTACATTATGCTGTCGCGTATGCTGATGCTAAAACGACAACCGAGTTGCTAGATTTAGCACTTGCGGATGTAAATCATAGAAACTCGAGGGGGTTAAGTGTACTTCATGTTGCTGCAATGAGAAAAGAGCCCAATATTATTGTGTCACTTTTGACAAAAGGGGCTCGGCCCGCGGATCTCACTCCTGATGGTAGAAAAGCACTTCAGATTTCAAAGAGGTTGACTAGAGCGGTTGACTATTATAAGTCAACCGAAGAAGGTAAAGAGAGTTCAAAAGGCCGTTTATGTGTTGAGATATTGGAACAAGCAGAAAGACGAAACCCGTTGTTGGGTGAAGCTTCTGCTTCTCTTGCAATGGCGGGAGATGACTTGCGGGTGAAGTTGTTGTATCTTGAGAATAGAGGTACGGGATTTTGACCGGAAAAGTAATCTATTTTGACTAATAAAAGTCAACGTGTTATTACTACGTACTAAAGATTTGATTTGATTGTATGAATCAGTTGCGCTGGCGAGCATTTTATTTCCCACGGAAGCTAAGGTTGCAATGGAAATTGCTCATGTTGATGCCACGTGCGAATTTACATTAGAAAGTGTTTACTCCCAAAATTTGGCAAATGCTCAAAGAACAATGGATTTAAATGATGCACCTTTTATTATTAGAGAGGAGCATCTATCTAGGTTAACAGCACTTTCTAAAACAGGTAAACTTCTCCTTCAATTATCTCCATTTATCTATGTGAATATTCAGGGGTAGAATAATTTTTTTTCCGCGTAGTATATAATAAGATTAAAATTAAAAAATGCAGGTTTATTAAACATTACAAAACGACAAAGTAGACTAAAAACTAGATATTACATATTAAAGTTGTTCGCTTTGTTGACCCGTTAAACAAAAACGAGACATTACATTTTCATCTGACTGCCATGTGTGTTTTTTTTTTCTACACTACAATTCAATTGTTTTATGTTGTTCGACATTTGGGTTTAATGATTCCAATTGAGAGACAAGAAGGGTATTGACTTTTTATTCAAATTATCCAGAAATTGAGCTTTATTTATTAAATTAAAGCATTTGAGCTCCCTAATTATCTAAACAATTTTGGGGCTTTCAAATTTGGATTACACTTCTAGTCAAAAATTAAGGAACAACACTTTTTAGTTATATAAATACCGTGTGATAATTGACATATAAAGTGATAACTCGTAGCCATAAGTCTCATCATCGATAACACATTACCATAATGTAATGAAATGAAATAATTCGGTATTTCGTTGCAACCTTACAAATAGAATGTTACGTTAGCGTATATACTAGACTAGATGGAAATCCTACATTTATATTGCTCCTTACATTTGTGCCTTCTAGGATGGACTCTTTTATCCCTTCTCTTTTGGGCCTTAATTGGACTTAAAAACTTGTTTCATTTGGTTACCCGTTCTCTTAGCCCATGTGGAGCCACATTGAACCCATTAAGTTTAGTTGAACTCGGAGATTTTTTTTCGTTTTAGTATTACTTTTTATGGGCCCGTTCGTTTTGTTTTGTCTAAATTAGTATAGAAGTATATTTTCTCACCCCACTTGGAAAATGCATTAATACATTTTATTAACGAACATATATACCAATTGACCATTTTGTTGTTTACATGAACAGTGGAGCTAGGGAAACGTTATTTCCCGCGATGTTCAGAAATACTAAATAAAATAGTGGACCCCGATGTACACCAATGGAAAAACAACCCCGAAGAACGAGAATTAAAGAAGCAAAAATACATGCAAGTGCAAGAAGATTTCGATAAAGCTTTTAATGAAGACAAACAAGAATTCGACAAATCATACGCCATCTCATCCGCATCTTCATCTACATCTGGTGTCGTGAATCCACTCCTACCTCAATTTTCTTTCCAAAAATAGTAACCGTTTTACGATATACAACTGTAATATGTATACTGTAGTCAATTTGCACTTTTTTTCATGTTTTTTTTATATAACAAAGTAATACTTTTTATTTGTATATGTGGCCATTTTTGGATCTTGTTGATATAAATATGAGTTTTTATAGATTGACCCACCCTTCATTGATGGGGATGGCCCTTATTAAACATTCTTTAATTAGTTAGTTGCAATATAAAATAAAATTTATGGGCCCTAAATCCAACTCAATAACGTATGGCATACTTCAAATCTTCCAAATGGGGCAGAATAGGAAACTTTCCAGATATAGAAAGTTAAAGCATGGCCCATTTTCTTTATCTACCCATGCATACCATACGTATATATTTTTCTATTTCAAATCAAATTGAGTCACTCCAATGGTGATAAAATATGGATGACAAAAATTGCATTATAGACATCTGAAGTGTATTTAAATGTATAAAAACTAGAATTAATTTATTAAAAATTGTAGACTGTTATATTTGAGTAACGATAGAGTGACCTAACTCATCAAACTAACGCATTCAAAATTTGAAACTTGACTCGATCATTTTCACTCTCCTGATATTGACATTTGATTTGAACGGTACGTTTAATGGAAAATCTCATGATGTAACTTGTAACTTCCAAGTCATGAACGCCTCTGGCGTATATATAACTCAGTTGATAAGATATGAGGGAGACTTGCAACATAAGATCTATGAACACTTCAGTTCGTAAAAACAATTGAGATTTGGATTTTTATAATGAAAAAATAATACCTAATTTTATACTAGGATTGCATTTTGAAATCGTACTTATACAGAAATGAATCATACATATAACCTTGAAATAGGGGTGGCAAATCAGACCGCGTTTGGGTTGGCGGGTCAGAAATATTCAACATGAACCTGACATGTTTACCTAAACGTGTCATATATCTCAACTCTAAGTTATTTACTGTTAACCTGAACATGACCATATATCTCATTTAATTGAACGAGTTAAATAGGTTAGTGGTTTAAATTTGTCAAATGGGTTAAACAGGTTAGCGGTTTGAATGGGTCCAAAAGGATCAAACAAGTCATGAAGTTGACTTTTTAAATGGATATGCAGAAGCTAGAAATTACTAAAGTCTATCTATTTTTCATATATATCTATAAAATACAATATAATTAAATATATCAATTTTTAAGCTTGTTTTAACAATTAATCGGGTTGAAGGTCGAACCAAAAAAACTATTATTAAACCAAACCTAACCCGTTTAATAAGTGATCAATTGAGTTGACTCAAAACTGACCCGTACGTAACTTGTTTATGTCAACCCTAATCTTTTTATTTTTGTGTCGATAGCTCCACCCCTACCTTTGAAGTAACTGAACTTTGGTGTGGTTTACGTACTATATATGTCATGAAATGAGAGAAATCTCTTTTATCAATAATGCAGATGCTTGATTCTAGGTGTATGAGATGAGAAACGCATGGCATCCATGTTGTTTACGAATCTACTTTCTCCTTTTCAAATGTGAATGCATATATAATATGAGGGAAGATCTTATAACTAAGACAATTTTATGATATGATTAATATAAATATTAGTAGTTATAATGAACGTAAGTTTTGTCAAAATAGTGATGACATTGATGATTTGATTGGAAGTTTTTGTGCTTTTGTTTTAAATCTGGGGACAAGATCTAGATGTATCTTTAATTAATGGAGTTTAGCATCATAATAAAGTCACCCAAAGTAATATATAATATGACTTTATTAACGTAATCATCCGATCAAACCACACAAAGATTAAGGATCATAATATGCCACGTCTTCCACATCTCTCCAACCCTCTTGAAGATTCTCTTGTTTGTTTCTTGTCATTTTCTATTTTTTAAAATTTACTAAAATACAAATATGTAACTTTTTTTCTTCTGAGTAATTTGTATGAGGTTTAGGAGCCTTGATCGCTACTAAAAGATGTCAAGATCACGACTGGAAATGCGGGATTTCTTGGCCTTCATGTTGAGTAGGATATCGTAAATATTTTGTGCGGTATTTAGTTGTGTAAAATAATTTACCTTTAAAAAAGTAAGAAAAATAATTGGAAAGAAAACTCAAGGTAGCTAGTACTTTTTCCAAAAAGATTGATGCCGGCAACCCTGAGTGGCCTATCAAACTCATCCTCCAAGAATATTCGAGTAGCTAGTACTTGAAGTGTTTCTTGGGCAAATTCAATAACACTTGGGGTTGATGAATTAAGGTGCAAGTTTCGGTTACACTCCCAGTCGTTGTTATTGTTGACATCTCAGTTTTTTGCAAAAATCAGCATCATGTCAATTGACACTGAAATTGATACCAAACTGACACATTCATACCTACATTACATCTTCACTTAAGTTTTTTGGACCCTACAAATATTAATTTTATACATAATACACACAAAATAAATTAGGCTCCACAAATTTCTTATGTTCCTTCTTCGGTTAATCACCAAAACTACAATTAAACCGATACTCCCAACCGACACTTCTGTGCTAAATGGTGTCGGTTTACCGACGGAAACCGAAGGTCATCTATGGAAAGAGTTGGTACTGGTGGCAAACCTAATTAGATAACTTTCATATGAATCTTGGTAGACAACAACTTTATATTAAAAGGACTATCGGATTTGATATGATTTTGTCAAAAAGTTTAAGAGTTTGACATATTAAATGATGGTTTCTTACTTTTAGAGATATGTTATAATAGTTAATACCGTGACAAAGAAATCAAAAGCGACAAATATAGAAATATAAAGTGTTTACAAAATGATAAAGTTTAGGCCTCGTGAATCAGTATCGTGGTAACCTGATTGAAATTTACCGAGCACATACAATGAATGACTACCAAAAATGGTCAACTATCAAAGTGCCATAACTTTTGTTTTATTCGTGAGAGAAACAACTTGTTTTGAATTCCACTTTAGTAGAAGTATCATATATCTTCACAATCAAATTCCCATTTTGCCAAACATTTTTTTAATATTTATTTATTTTTTTAAACATGCATAGTAAGAATATATGATAAGATGTATTAATAACACTTAACATTTCTTAATATATATATAGATCAACTAATCATCATTATACCATTTTAAAATTTCTATATTTGAAAGAATTTTTTTAACAGCTTTGAAAAGAATTATTATTGAGTAAAACGATAATAAGAACACAATCACAAAAAGCTTCAATGTATATTGAATAATTCGAACAATACACACGTACGTTTACAATTCGTAAGGAACTATTTATAATAGTCATTGAAGCCTAAAATATTAACCTAGTTATTCTAGGATTCGATTACAATCAATATACAAAAGATAAACATTCTATAACAAACTATACTAGAATCTCGGACTCGATCAGCACCATAAATAGACATCAGTAGTAAACTTGATCATCAGTAGTAAACTCGAGATTAGTATCATCAGTAGTACTTGTGTTTCTGCCCCATCAGTACTATCTTCAATATATGTTGATCAGTACTAACTGCAGCATCAGTACTAGAATGTTTATATCTGTTTTATATTCCAACAGTATAAATAACACTTATGTATACATACATGAAAACATATACATATATGTATACATGCATGAATGACATCCATGCAAACCAATATTTGGGGTCCCTCATCAAATACATTAATGTGTCTTCCATGATCATTTCATTTCAAAAAATCAATGGTTTAGATTGAGTTCTGCTGGTTCCGTAGCCTTAATTGGTTCCGTAGCCTCAATGGTTTATATATATATATATATATATATATATATATATATATATATATATATATATATATATATATATAAGTGGGATCCTGTGAGGACTCTTTTTTCGGTGAGGACTCGCGAGGACACCTCATAAAAATTTCAAAAAATTCCGAAAAAAATATATATAACCCACCATGATTATTACTACATTTGACAAAAAAAAATTTCAAAAAAAAAATTATGATCTACTTTTTTTAGCGAATCATAACAATGATCCAGATTTTTTTTGTGGATCATTATTATGATCCATATTTATTTTTTTTTATCATTTTTGGGATTTTTTTTTTTGGATCTTATACATAGCGATTTTAATGTTTAAAAAAGAAATTTTTTGAAAAAAGTTTGTTTTGGATCATTTTTAGAGTTTTTTTGGAGTCCTCACAGTCCTCGCGAGGAAAAGAGTCCTCACCGGATCCGGACCCTATATATATATATTTAAAGGTATAATCTATACTAAACGAAAAAATTATTTATTTTAATATTGTTCGGAAACTTTTTGAAGAGTTACATACACTATCTTTTGTTCAGGAATTTTTTGAAGAGTTACATCAGCGGTGTGTTGTATAATAGATAACCTGGTTTCTTTAATATTGTTTGCGTGCGATTTTAAACATGTTTATCGGGTTTTGAAAACACAAATAATCTAAAATAAATGTTTGAAAGAGATTTAAAAAAACTAATATTCTGTGTTTTGAACATCTAAAACAGAGTTTTAAAAAGACAGGTGGAAAGTTGCTTATTGCATTTTGAGAACTAATTATTTAAATTTTATATAATAACGTGTACCAAGATCTCAAGGATTCACACAATCCTTGAGTTTATTTAAATGTCATATTTATCTTGTATAGAATATATCCTTCCATGTATAAAGGGATATATCTTTTACTATTTTGAATTTCTGTACTTGTATAAATATATGTGAATATATGAAATCACAATCAAGGGTGATAATTCTTAAACCCTAATATGGTATCAGCCTTCTAAATCCTGGCCGCCTACCCTTTTTTCGACGGTGTCTCCGTCCCCAATCCAGCCTATACCAAATGGTATGCTGCAGATCAGCGAGCTTTGTTGCTTTTACAAGCGTCTCTCCGAAGAAGCCATGGCAGAGACACTTGGGCACACCACTTCTCATGACGTGTGGCGTGCTTTAGCCGATGCCTACAGTCACGACTCGGTTGAGCGCATGCACACACTCCGTGACTCGCTTCGCCAACTCCAAAAAGGGTCGTCTACTGTTGCAGAATATGGTCGGAAATTCAAGGCCATATGTGATCAACTCAATGCTATCGGTCAACCCATTGATGAAACCGATAAAACCCATTGGTTTTTGTGTGGACTCGGGTCTTCCTTTGAAACCTTTTACACCACTCAACGCATTGTCCGTCCTCGCCCTAAATTTCGGGATCTTCTATCCCAGGCGGAAAGTCATGAACATTTCCTCACTTCCATTAATGGGAATGCATCAACAGCCCAAGCCGCTTTTCACACGACAACTGATTCTAACCGAGGTCGTGGATCCAGCCGTGGTCGAGGAGGTTACTCTAAAGGGCGTGGTCGTGGTCGTCGTCCACCGCATTGTCAGCTTTGCCGAAAGGATGGTCACTATGCCTCTCAATGTCCCGATCTTCACACCTTTGCTAGCCGACCTCAACACATTGATGCAAACCTCTCTCATGCTTTTCAGTCTCAATGTAATGTCAATGGCTATTCCCCGGATTGGTGTGTTGATACCGGTGCTTCATCTCACATGACACCTTCTCTAAATACCATGGACTCGGCCACCACCTACAATGGTAATGATTCTGTGATATTCGGTAATGGTAACACCTCTGGTATCACTCATATTGGTAAATCATACTTGTTGCCTCATATTTCCTTACAAGATGTACTTGTTGTCCCGCAATTAACAAAGAATTTACTTTCTGTCAGTAAACTTTGCTCGGATAATCCTGTTGATTTTTTATTTACTGACAAGCTTTTTACCATTCAGAATCGGGCCACAAGGGCTCCTCTAGCAAAGGGGCGACATAAAGATGGACTCTACATCCTTGAGCGCAGTCAACATGCTTTTCTCTCGAGGCTTACTTCGTCTAGATTAAAAGCATCTTATAATTTATGGCATAATCGTTTAGGACATGTTTGTTTTGATACAATTTCTTTATTAAATAAATTGGGTTGTTTATCAGTTACTTCTATTTTACCAACTCCCAACCTTTGCTCATCTTGTAAATTATCTAAAAGCAAACGTTTACCTTTTGATCTTAACCCTAAACGAGCCTCACATGTCTTAGATTTAATACACTGTGACTTATGGGGTCCATCACCTGTCACATCTACGGATGGTTATCGGTATTATGTAATCTTTGTTGATGATTTTTCCAGGTTCACGTGGCTTTATCCATTAAAGGCAAAATCGGATTTTTTTACGATCTTTACAAATTTTCTTAACCTTGTTCAAACGCAGTTTTCTTGCAAGGTTAAAAATTTTCAATCCGATGGCGGTACGGAATTTACAAATGACCGTGTACGCACATTGCTCACAAATAATGGCACTCATCATCGTTTATCATGCCCTTATTGAAGGGATTTACTACGCACCATGCGACTGATCAACCACTTGGGTCGACCACCTAGTACACGAGTTCGAACCATTGCTGACCAAGAACATGAACTTGTTCTTGACCAGTTAAAACTAACTAGCTGATTTAATCTCTAAATGCGGAACTGGGATTAAACCTAATCCTTAAATCCTAAAGGATTGGGATGTTGGAAAACTAGATTAGGTTAACAAGAAAGAAACCTTGTACGAAGAACTCGAACACACACATTGCTTGTGTGTATTCGTCGACCATCAACCAAAGAACCCTAGGGTTCTTTGGTCGAAATTCGTCCAAGAGGGAGAAGGGAGTAAAGGGTTTCCCAAAACATACCTTGTTGTTTGCTTAAGATTGATCCACTGATGATGAACAAATCGAGCGATCTTCTAGTTGATCTAAGCAATGAACTTATTCTTCAAAACTTGAAGAACACGAAGAACGAACGAAGAACACAAGACTTGTGTTCTTCCGTTGATCTTGTTCGGCCGAAAATAGGGAGAGGAGGGGAAGTATTTTCGTGGCTTATGTATGTGTGTAAGGGGTTTAGGGTTTACCCTAAGCCTCTTATTTATATACAAATAAGTTACGCTTAGAACCCTTCTAGTTTAATTAATATTAGAACTTTAATTAAACTTCCTTTTAACACTTCCATCCCTTATAGTTTAACTAGTTTATTATTGTTGCACTTAACTACTAAATGTCTAGTATTAATACATTAATAATTCGATACCCATATACACGAATTATATACTTGTATTTATACTTCTAATAGTTAATTATATAATAACCTTTATATAATTTATACAACAATATTATCCAATTACTATATGATTTAATAGCTTTAAATCATATCATGGATAATCTATAATTAACACATTGCATATTTACTCAACTAGTAAATGTACAACTACTTGTATTAATTAGTTAGTTAAACTAATCTAGTAATAAGTTAAACTTAACTTAATACTTAACTGATTCATAATGACTATTATGAATCATTCCTCTTCGTAGTATCATTGCTTATCTTGCTTGTATTACATGCACTCACCGGTGTGACCCTTAAGTGTTTCGTAGGCATGGATGTATCATCATAGGTTGACTGACTGTGCACATAATTCCTTCACTTATACTCCTCAACAAAATGTTAGGGCGGAACGCAAACACCGTCACATTACGGAAACGGGTCTAGCTATGATGTTTAATGTCAACGTACCGGCAAATTTATGGACCTTTGCCTTTAGTTCCGCAACGTATATCATAAATTGTTTGCCATCAAAGTTACTTGGAAATACGTCTCCTTATGAGCTCTTATTTCATTCGGCACCAAATTATGGCAACTTTAGAGTTTTTGGTAGTTGCGTTTACCCCTACCTACGAGATTATGCTTCTCACAAGCTTTCTCCGAGAAGCAAAGCTTGTGTTTTTATTGGATATAATTCTCAATATAAAGGTTACCGATGCTTAGACGTATCCACCGGGCGTATATACACCACTTGCCATGCACAATTCAATGAGGCATTATTTCCTTTTGCAGGCAATTCATCCTCTACTTCAGCAGCAAATATGTTCATCTCAACATATTGTGATGGCATACCTCTTAACAGCTCTGCATCGGAACCCACCACTGGTTTGGCTCCATCTGCTCCAGATTCACCTACTGTTCCACCATGTGACCTATGTCCACCTTCCGGTATCATGACAGCTGCACCGAATCTGGACGATCCCAACCCGCAACCTACTGCTACAGAACCGAAACATACTGCTGCCAACCCGCAGCCTCCTGCTGCCGATATTCAGCAACCTGCAGCCCCTGCACAGCAGCCTGTTGCCCCTACTCCAGCTCCTGCTCAGGGTCATCCGATGAAAACGCGATCAAAAAATGGTATCTCGAAAACAAAACACATTGTTGATTTATCATATTTGTCATCATCTGCCTTGCATCAGTCGTTATTTGCAGCTAAAGAGCCCCGCGGTTTTAAATCTGCTGCTAAATATCCTCAGTGGTATGCTGCTATGCGTGATGAAATGCATGCCCTGACGATAAATAAAACATGGGATCTTGTTCCTCGTCCCTCACACTCGAATGTGGTCGGATCTAAATGGGTCTTTCGTACCAAATTTCACTCCGATGGAACAATTGATCGCTACAAAGCACGGTTAGTTGCTCAAGGCTTTACTCAAATCCCGGGCATTGATTATTCCGCTACTTTTAGCCCGGTTGTCAAAGCATCCACTGTACGTGTTGTTCTCTCTTTAGCAGTGTTACACAAATGGCCTCTTCATCAGTTGGATGTCAAAAACGCCTTTTTAAACGGAAACCTTACTGACACGGTTTTTATGGAGCAACCTCCGGGTTTTGTTGACTCAAAATTCTCGAACCATGTTTGTCATCTAAAAAAGGCGCTCTATGGTTTGAAGCAAGCACCTCGAGCATGGTTTCAAAGGCTAAGCGCGTTTCTTATAAGTATTGGTTTTTCAGGTAGCCGAGCCGACACATCCCTATTCGTTTTTAAACGAAACAAGTGTGTTATGTATCTTTTAGTCTACTTTGATGACATTATTCTAACCGGTAATGATGCTCTTACAATTAAAAACTTCATCACTAGACTCAACAACGAATTCTCGATTACGGATCTTGGTCGGCTAAATTACTTTCTCGGTCTTGAGGTCTCATATATTGATTCGGGTATCTTTTTGAATCAATCCAAGTATGCGCATGACATACTTGCTCGAGCCCATTTACTTGATGCTAAACCGGCCTCAACACCGCTCTCCACCAATACATACTTTACATCCCACAGCTCTCCTTTCAAAGATCCCACACTTTATCGGTCACTCGTTGGTGCTCTTCAATACCTTACTATTACACGCCCGGATTTATCGTACGCGGTAAATGAAGTGAGCCAATTTCTTCATGCACCTATGGAAGAACACTTTCAAGCCGTTAAACGTATTCTTCGGTATGTTAAAGGAACCATGAGCTACGGTCTCACTTTTACTCATGCCGCATCTCCACACATCTTAGGTTATTCGGATGCGGATTGGGCTCGTTGTATTGAGACACGTCGTTCCACATACGGCTACTCGATTTTTCTTGGTGGGAACTTAGTTTCATGGAGTGCTAAAAAGCAACCCACCGTTTCTCGATCAAGTTGTGAATCCGAGTATAGGGCATTAGCAAACACGGCCGCGGAGGTTATTTGGATCACTCATCTCCTTCGTGAATTACTCATTTTGCCCTCATCTCGACTAGCCATACTTTGTGATAACAAAAGTGCACTTTTCTTAAGTCAAAATCCGGTTGCACACAAACGGGCTAAGCATATTGATATTGACTACCATTTTGTTCGAGAACTTGTTCAATCCGGGAAACTTCATACCAAGTTTGTTTCTACACACTTACAACTTGCTGATATATTTACAAAGAGCTTGCCGAGACCTCTCTTTGAATCGTTTCGCTCCAAGCTTCGTGTTGGTCCACCCCCACTTGGCTTGCGGGAGGGTAATAACGTGTGCCAAGATCTCAAGGATTCACACAATCCTTGAGTTTATTTAAATGTCATATTTATCTTGTATAGAATATATCCTTCCATGTATAAAGGGATATATCTTTTACTATTTTGAATTTCTGTACTTGTATAAATATATGTGAATATATGAAATCACAATCAAAGGTGATAATTCTTAAACCCTAATATTATATATTAATAAACAAATAGTTAAATTTGTCATATATAAAAAAATAATTATATGATTATTACAATCACAAACAATCAAGTTCAAACACTACTTTTCAGAGTCAAATTTTATAATCACTAATCATCTGATTATTCTAGATATTCATTTTTAAAACATATAGTCGTTGCAATGAAGCCATCTAGGCATTCAATTCGGTCGTTGTCTGTCATTGATTAATAAAGGGACACTCCAATTACACGTAGTATTAAATCTTTTAAGTTTTGAATTTGATATTGTAAAGATAAAATATAAAAGAGTATAAAATTTAAACTATATATGGGTGAAAACCACATTTACAACTCTAAACTCTATAGAAACTAGCACTTCATTATTTCTACAAGATCCTAAAATACAATAAAAACAAACCCAAACATATGTACACAATTTGTTTCATCGTCTAACTCTAGTACTCCTGTCAATTGCATGCTTCAAATCACCACTCGATCAACCAACAAATTAAGATCATATGAATGCATCGGATCTAAAATATTGGGAGCAGTTCTTCCCATTCTTGAAGATAAGTATCCGATTGATCCTTTCCAGACGAATCCTCACCAAATATCAATTCATCTTCCATTAATTTCTCCCACAATATGAAGTTTTCAGAATTGTAATTTGGACTGTTGATTCCCGAATTCTCGCTAGTTTTTTTATCTTGATCAAGTGGGCTTACTGACTCATCGGAAGAAAACACGGTGCACGCATCGGGTTCGGCCGTATCCCACACTTGTTGGAAACCGTTGAGTTCATCGGCCGTAACCGCGTTTAACATTTGCTCAAGTTTCCGTTTTTTGCACAATTCAACACTACCCATTTCTTGCTTTTGCACTAGACGTTGCAAAAGCTGGACGAAAACCGGATTTCTAAACGCTTTCGACATGAAAACTAACAACTGTTGTTGTTTGAACTCCATTCGTAGCATACGTTCTTGAACGAGTTGTAAATGCTTTTCTGTATTCTCTTGTTGCTCCTTCATTTTCAAGATCTCTTGTTTAAGTGCAATTCTATCTTTCCTTATGTTTTTTAGCTCGGTTTCAGTTGTAGGGTTTGTTAGTTGAACACAGGATTGTTGTTGTAGTTGTTGTTGTTCGAATTCCGCTTGTTTTTGCATAATTTGTGACTGGTTTGTTCTCCTTTTGATGTCTCTTAACAAATGCTTTTTACCCTTTTGGAATAACTCATTTGCAAACTCCCATCGATCCGGATCAATTTTCTTGAACCTCTACATTAATCAAATTAACAAAATGTCAAATTTGAATTAAGTTCAACCAAGATTCACACTCAAGATCAACTATTAAACCATTATTTATACAACTATGTAAAGTAAACTTTCTCATTAAGTTCAAGAAATTAGTTAAAATTTTAAACCCTTTAAGAACATGTATAATTTGCTTGAGTTGAGTTGATTAAAGGTTTAAACTTTAGTTCTTATCTTTATATATATTAAAAGAACCCATACAAAGAAACATATAACACATGGGAACAATCAATATATACAAAAAAATAGTGTCATGTTAGATTACTTCGATAATAATAACAGGTTTCAACAAATACAAAAAAGTCAAAATCAATAAACAAGATTATATATTTGAAGATTTAAAGACCACTTACATATATAATACAAAAAAGTCAAAATCAATAAGCAAGATTATATGAAGATTTAATTAAAGACCACTTACATAAGTGTTGAGCTGACGAACAAAGCTAGAAAAATTATTGTGCTTGAATCTTTGTGGCAAAAGATCAGTAGAAAACTTATGAGGATCCCAAAGAATGAAGCTTTTTTTAGAATCACTCCATGATATTATTGAATCTGTTCTTGGGTCATCCACCATTTCAAATGTTTTCTTTAGAAACGGCGGAGGTCCGCCGTCTCTCAGCCCCTCTATCGGCTTTGGTACCCATACCGGAGACTTGAACAAACACCCACCACCGCCGCCGCCGCCAAGCAAATCATCTTGATCATCATAAACTAACATGGGTTCTTCTTTAATATTCATTATCTCTTCCGGTAATTCATCTAGACCGCCATCTTTGTTTAAAACCACCGTGGGTTCTTCTTCTTTGATTTTCAAGAAATCTTGATTATCACCGTCTCCGGCGGAATCAATTTCAACCAGAGTAGTTTCTTTTATTACTTCCATGATTATAGAAACAGTTTGTGTGTATTCTTGGAGCAGAAAGATTGAAAATTTGGTTATGGGTGTGTGTGAATTGAGTGTTGGTATAAGAAGGATGGCCGGTTGCCGGTGGTTAGCGGTGGTGGAGTATGAGTGAGAGAGAAAAAAGGATGTGAGAGAGACAGAGAGGTGTCGAAAGGCTCATGGAGGCGTTGCCATTTGTATAGTCCAAATTCGAGACATGTATGTCTCCTATTTGGGCCTACCTAATCTATCTGATATTCACTTTTTTTGTAAAATATGCACTTTGGACCCCTCATAAATCCAAAAACATAATGATCATAATGACATATAGGGTAAATCACAAATTTCGTCCTTAAATATGTCTTATTTTCACTTTTAGTCGCTGCTTTTTTGAGATGGGAGAATCACCACCCTACTAAAATAATATCAACACAAAATATACGAGGAAACTCTAAAGTAATAGAAAACTCACAGGTTTCTATAAAAAAAACTTCAATTATATTGATAAATATTTAATTATATGATAAATATCTTCTCCTATATATGAGCCCTAATTTGATTGAAGTTTGACAACATGGCACTTTCGAGCTCCCTCATTAGCTGGATATGCCACGTGTAATTCTACTATTGGCCCACGGAAATCATATGCAAATTCGTTCAATCATTCAAAGCAGCACTCCTGTTAAGGAAACAAACTATATTCACGGCCAATATTAGGGAGAAGATTTGATACTTTTATTTAAATTACATTAAATGATAGACATAACATATAAAGATACCCGAAATTGTTTCTTTCATATAAATTCCATTCAACACCATTAAGAATACAACTTTTATATGGTAGATATCAAACGAATCAACCTAAATTTCCGGTATTATATATGGTAAGGTTATAAAAATCCTTAAATCCCGTGATTTGGTGATTATCTTGACCATATTTGAATTTTGGTTAACCATTCACCTTATATAATACCGGATTGAACGAATGGACAAAAAACTTACAAAGCAAAAGCAAAATCGGATTCCCTACATCAAAGCTGCAACATCAGGTAACACAAATCACTTCATGACTTTATTTCTCTGTTGCTTAATAGCAAGTCTACCGAAGTTTTTATCTGTTTTTATCTGCATTCAACATTGTTTTGTCATTTATTATTGTAATATCATGTCTACCACTTTATATAGATTTAGAACTTTACAATAAAAACAATCAGAAAAAAGTTTTTTAAAAAAGTTTGATTGCCTGTTTTTAATTTCAAGATTTTTTTTTTCCAGGTATAACATGTAAAATGGTAGACATAATCTGCTTAGTTAATGGTTAACCACGTATAATAGCCTATACCGAATTAATCATATAAAAACTATTTATGATGGAACAAACCTGTTCCGAATAATCATTATCCTGGAAAACCAATGTAGCTGTACATAAGTAGAAATTACAAAAACTGTTTTAAATTAGCAGCCGCCATTTTTCACTATTTGAGACTAATAATATTGTGTTACCTTACAGGAAACGAGGAAACGTCTTTGTAATTTCCAAACACTCCTCTTCAAAAAATCCAGGTTATTTAAAAACCCTACATACTTTTTGTTATAATTTTTAGATTAAGTTAACTAATTATAATTTGATTGTTATTTAAACAAAGTTTGACTTTTAAAACAGTCTGACTTTTAAAGTCAAACTGTCCAACATGTCTTTCTTTTATTAAAAATTTAATTTTTTTTACTGTTTTTATCAATTAAATTTGCTTTACTGTTTTTATCAATTTTTTTTTACTGTTTTTAATGTTTTTTTAAATACATGTATTATTTGTTTTTTTCTGTTTTTATCAATTAAAATTATATTCTCATGTATTAAAACAGTTTGACTTTTAAAGTCAAGCATTTAAAACAGTTTGACTGCTCTGATACCACTGTGTTTGACTGAACTGATTATATAGGAGAAGATATTTGGGCCAAACACGGTTTGACTTTTAAAGTCAAACTGTCCAACATGTGTTTCTTTTACTAAAAATTTAATTTTTTTTACTATTTTTATCAATTAATTTTTTTATAATTTTTATCAATTTTTTTTACTGTTTTAATACTGTTTTTACTGTTTTTTTTAAATACATGTATTATTTGTTTTTTTCTGTTTTTATCAATTAAAATTGATACTCAAGTACCTGGACAGTTTGACTATTAAAGTCAAACCGTTTAAACAGTCTGACTGCTCTGATACCACTGTGTTTGACTGCTCTGATTATATAGGAGAAGATATTTGGGCCAAACTCAGTTTGACTTTTAAAACATTTTGACTTTTAAAGTCAAACTATCCAACATGTTATTCTTTTATTAAAATTTAAATCTTTTTTAAAAATTAAACGTGACCATTCATTTATACTTATAAGCAATCGTATATTAACCGCAATTTTATTAATTGTTCAGGATGAATACGAACACAGACAAAGGAAAAGGGAAGATGAATTACCAAAAACCACCAACTTCATCCAGTGGCAACTTGAGGAGGCTGGCAAGTTCTGGTATGTCACTAGGGTCCAGAAGATTTCGTAATACTGAAAATACAAACCAGAGTCCAGTTAACATCCAACAAATCAAGGTAAATAAAGTAAACTACATTTTATTATACTAAATAAAACGATTACTAACTTCTACATTTTTATTTCAGGAAACAATAAACCAAAATCCATCACCCCAATATAAAATATTGATGCAGGGTTACGAAACATATCGGTTCGGGGAAGATGTATTTCCATCTGGCATTCCCACCGGAAGAACGAACCGCATAACCTTTATTCTCTAGACTTAGTGCTGCATGATGATCAGGTATTGCTATCAATACCTCATATATAGAACACTTTTTTACCTTCATAATCTTATTCAAACCGGCTTAGTCAAACCATATTTTGCATCATCAAACCTTAAATATTATCCAGGGTGCAAACCAGTTTAGTCAAACACTAATTTGCATAATAAACCCCAATAGCATACGACTTTATTCACAACCAGTGTAACTCTTATTTTTTTGATGCAAATTGACTAATATGGATAGTTTGAATAACAGTTTACCTTTACAGTCAAATATCAATCTTTTAAAATTTGTCGACAGGAATCAATCAATTTCAAAATCACAAGGACTATTAGCATTTATGGAAGGTATTGAACACTTACAGATTGGAGAAGAAAGACATCCGCGTTCCAGAGGTATTCGGAATTTTCTTCCCGATTTGTTAGCCTGTTTTTGCATATTTTTGTTAATCCATTTTTGATAAATCTGAACCATCTCATTAGCTATATCGCTGATTGAACCATATGTAATCAATCGCTGATCAAAAACATTATATATGTGTCGATTTATGTATACTAGAGTTAGGACATAAACAAATCGGCGATGAACGACATCCGCTTGGTGGGTTGTATAGTTGAATCGCCCACAAATCGACAGCTAATGAAATTAGGGTAGAAGCATTTACCTATGCAGGTGTTGAAATGGTATAATTACCATGGTCCCTTCACCAAACTACCCACCCCTCGTGCGACCACCACCATATCCGACAACAACAGCGGTGTCGCAATCATCGACACCATCGTAATGGGTTGTTCTGTAATCGTTGGATAACTCTGTCGTCTTTCTCGATTGCCGATTGAACGATGGGTTCTAATTTTAAGTGATTGTCTTTTTTTGACGGATCTAAAGACAAAGCTTAAACGCGTTTTGGGCAGGACTCCCTTTCAGGGCCAAATGGGCTGGTCTACACCTTCATTTCAGGGCCAAATGGGTTGTCATTACTTGACATAAAAACTGGCAAATGATAATAACGATTATATCTGTTAGACCATAAATACTTACCCACTTAACTACTAAAATAAGTTATTGTCATTTGATTGTGTAAAATATATTATTATTTTGTTATTGTCATATTTTTTTCAAAATATATTTGGTCTATTAAAATTTTAATTTCATTTTTCTACAGATATTATATAGCGATAGATTATATGGAGATGTCTAATTCCACCACTAATAAAGCAATGGTAGATAATAAAGAAAAAAAAGGAGGAAAAAGAAAAAACATGGTAGAAAACAATGAGAATCAGCCAGAAAACACGGTAGATGGTTTGTGCTATTCGTCCAACACACGTAATATTTTATTTAATTACTCCATTTATTAATAGTTTAGATTATATTGTTTCCAATTAAATACTTTATCAAATATTTAACTAAATTTTACTTCTCTTCGACTTTGAGGTTTCCCAAATGAGATAAATGGAGTGGTTAGGAAACCTGGAAGACCTATCGGAAGAAAACCACTTACGCCAATTAGTGAAAGTATGCAACCTTTATTGTATATTACATATTTTTATAATAATGTAATTTTTATAAACAGTAGAAAGTATGCAACCTTTCTAAATATTTTTTTTATCTATCACAGATTTGCTCGGTGATATAACAAAACGACTTCCTGGAAGGCCGTCAAAAAGTACAAAAACTTCGATATCCGCCAACAACAATGAATCAAAAGGTATCAATTCAAGGGATCGTAACATTTAATGATTCATTAATTCTTAAATCATAAAAAAGTTAACTTAAATGTCGTTTACAAAGAAGTCTTATTTCGTCTATAAATTTTATGTAACATTTTCTTCATGTATCAAATTTTGTACAAACTTATCATCACAGTTATCGATTCTTATGTCATTTTTAAAATTATCAATATTTGTTGGTATTTTTCTATAAGATAAATCTCGAAGTATGCCCGCCCAATCGGGCGGGCTATGAAGCTAGTTACAATTATATAGATCAATCTCTCAAGTCAACCCTCAATCACACTCTCCAAAGATTTGACTCATCACTTCTTACTATATACGAAGTAAAAGAGATATATGAAAAAAGAATCAAATATTTAGAATGTATGTTTGATTGGTGCACATTGAAATCAAAGTTTTAAAATCCTTTTATAAGGATGAAATCCACTTGACTTTTTTAACTCTACTAACGTGGGATAAAAACAAAACCATTTCTTTTATATTTAGCCAAAACATCCATCAATCTCCCTACCACACTAAAAGAAGAAACGGCCTCGCCACATATAGTGAAATATTGTCTAAACCAACTATCATAATCCTCAAATTAGATAACTATCATACTTTACAATAAAAGAGTATCCATGCTCTAGGCAAGATTGTATTATTCATCTAATGTATTTTGTCCAGGATAAGTTAAATTATAAATTGTGATGGATAGTTGAATAAGTTAAACTATGATGATAATAATATGTTACCTTACAATTTTTCAAAATATAAAGTTAAAAAAAATGGTAAAGGAGTGTACCACTGACACTGGCCACATATTGTGACCGGACACCCGACCCAGCAACAGGTGCATTCCCCGGCAAATCACCTAACAATGATATCCACACCTCTGTTTGGGCTCGATATACGAGACCCAGCATTTTCAGCACAGAGGGGGACCCACGTTTCAAAGGGGCTGGTGGCCACAAGGGGGGTTTCACGGGGTTTGAACCCGGGACCTCCCACATAGGAGGCCCAAGTCTTACCAACCGCGCCCACCCTTGTGGTTAAAATATAAAGTTGAAGAAAGGTTAAAATTAAAAAAATGCTAATAGTAGCCCTTAAAGTCAGTATAAATTGATTATAAAAAACCACATCTATGCTTTATTACCTGTACATTCACAAATTAAATAGCTATTAAGTCTTTTCTTAATAAACCAATTGGTCTAGATCAATTAGCTACCAATGATAGTCTTGAGGTTTTCCTTCAAGAAGTCTTGGATTCAAGCCTTGTTGTAGGTAAATTTGGAGATCAAAATGTGGTGAGGTTTATTCCCCATATATATGGAGGGTTCGAGGGAAGACATATTGTCACTTGTGGATGTCAATGTCTAGGCTCGAACCAGTAAATTACTAACCTGACGTTCAAAAAAAAAAACAAAAAACTCTTGTCTTAATATCTATGTTTAACAAATCCTTAAAATTAGCATATGAAATCAATACACTATTGAACTTTATACTCATGTAACACGTGAATATACAACTACTTTAGTTCATAGAAAATTGCTTGTAGCCGAAGTAAAAGGGAGCTATCAAAATAAAATAAAGAATTTTAAAGTCATTTTCTAAAGTTTTTTTTTTCTTTAGCAAAATGGGAACTCAAAGCAAAACAAAATAGGCAAAACAATCACCCCAAAAACTCGAGAAAAAGATATTTTGCTTAAAAGAAAAAAATAAAATTACATTACATTACAAGCAAATTGCCCCCAATTCAATCAGAACTCGGAAACCTATTACACATTAACACCGCCACATCTCCCTCCTTCGTCCTCAATCAACCGTACGTTCGTCAATTTCAGGTATAAGCAAAACCCTAGCCAACTTTTACAAAATCTATTCGTTTTACTAGTTCTGCTGTATTGTAAATCTGTAATCGTAAATAGTTTCGCAAACAAAAGAACCGAGTTTGAAGAAACTCGAGTATGTATCCCTCGTATCGAAGGTATGCACGGAACTCGAATCTCATCTAGGGTTCGTGATAAAGTTTTAGCCGAATTCATCACTTCTATAGGTCAAAAATGTCAAACAGTAGACGAATTCGATAGTAAATTAAAATTAATAAAATTTTATATCAGAGTATTTATATACAGATAATTATAATTAATAAATATTTAATTTAGAACAAATAATACTTTATGAAATAAGAGGGGAGGGAGAATGTAAAAATCCAAAAGGGTATTTGACCTAAACCTGACAAAATCAGACACGAAACGAGCTCGACATGAAATTAATGGGTTTGGGTTAGAGGTTTCGACACGTTTAAGTAAACAGGTTGACACGACACGACACGAAAGTTAAACAGGTTGGGTTAGTGTCAACATTTTCAACTCGAAGGTAACTTGAATAACCCGTTTAAGTACGTATATGTTTTAAAAAAAATTGTATTTTTAAATATATTATATGTAAATATTATATCATAGTTATTATAGTAGAAACGGCTGGGTTCTTATAATATATTGGGCTTAATCTTATTAGATTTGAAATGGTTAATATTGTTTGCCCTAATTTCATATAATCAATTTTATTAATTTTTTGTTGGGTTTTTATTACGTTTTTTGTTATATTTTGTTGAACCCGTTTATTAAACGTGTCGGGTTTAGATTTAGGGGTCTTAACACGTTTAATGTCTCGACACGAAATGACCCATTTGCCACGTCTAATTTGACCAACCCAATCTTAATTAGTTTGACGGGCAGTAAAACGGTAAAACCCGTCCGACCCGCTGCCACAAGTTTCTCTAAAATAATAAAATCCATCAAAACCCAAAACCCTAATTTCGTTTTTCCACATAGAGTAAGAAGAAATGGTGGTGAGGTTGCGATTGGCGAGATTGGGATGTCGGAACAGACCGTTTTACCGAGTAATGGCCGCCGATAGCAGATCTCCGAGAGATGGAAAACATATTGAAGTTTTGGGCTACTATAATCCTTTGCCAGGTTCTCCTTTTTATCTTCATCTCTTATATTATCTTCATTAGAGTTAACCTGTAAGCGTTTAGGGTTCTGATCATAACCTGTTATTTGTATTTCAACAAGAAATTTTGGATTTATAACGGGTTAGAATAAAAACCGATCTTTTTATTATAGGATATTAATTTTGGGGAAAAAGGGAATGATTTCGTATGTAGGTTTTGGTAATTGGATTTGAGAGAATCTGGAAGCTATTAATGATTGAGTCATCGTAGGTTTGGGGGTGATCATTTCAAAACCAACACAAACTTATCTCTGATCATAGGCATTTGAGTTCAGCTCCATAATTTTAAATTAGCAAATTAGTACCTATTTGTTATTTTTTCCGTTTGATCACAATACGCAATACATATCACTGGTTCTTTACTTTTTAGTATGAATAAAGGTAAAATGTGCATGAGTATGAACTATGATGACAGAAAAAAACTAGGGGTGAGCGTGGTCCAGAAACCGAATCAAACCGAAACCAATAGAACCGAAACCGAAAATGATTAATTTTCAAAATCGTAACCGAACCGATTACATGTTATCGGTTTTGGTTCAGTTCCTGTTCGGTTTCGGTTTTTTTAGCCCAAATCCTCATCCTTATCCGGAGACCAAAACCGAACCGAAACCGATAGAACTGAAACAAAAAATGATGAATTTTCAAAACAGAACTGATTACATGTTATCGGTTTTTGGTTCGGTTCGGTTTTTTGGGCCCAAATGCTCACCCCTAAAAAAACCAAGAAACAAACATCTATCATGTACTCAGGAAATGGTCTCCAATATTAAAAAACGCTTAAACCAAGATTATGAAATTCATCAATTAGACTTGTTATTGGTTTTCTATTTTGCAAAACTAAGGTAAATGTTCCCTCAAACAAAAAATGAAATACATTCGAACAAAATTGATTCTGATAACTACTTTAAATTGTTTTGTAATTTGTATCCTAAAGTTTTCATCATAAACTTTAGTACGACATTAAAGTTGTAGTCAGAAATGCATATTAAAACAATTATATATCATCGGAAAATGTGTTGTTTAATGGAAAAAATAGATAATCATCTTTATTAAAGCATGGTTTATTTTCTTAATTTGTAATTAATCTCTTTGGATGGTGTTGACAAATTCTGATTATTTGAGGAAGGATGGATAATAATAGGGGTATATAAGTAATTCTTAATGCTTGTTGGTTGATACAGGTCAAGATGGCGGTAAAAGAATGGGGCTTAATTTCGACCGAGTGAAGTAAGTTGTCTCATACACCATTTTCCTATTAATTTTACTTTCCATTTGATAAGTTGTCTAAATTAATTGATTATTAATTAATAATAATATAAATAAATGTCTAACCATGTTGATTGTTGTACAGATATTGGCTATCAGTTGGTGCACAACCGTCGGACCCGGTTCAACGTCTTCTGTTCAGAGCAGGGTTGCTGCCACCACCACCGATGGTTGTAATGGGCCGGAAAGGCGGGCCACGTGACACACGTCCAGTTGACCCGTTGAGTGGTCGGGTCATGATGCCTGAACAACCACCTAAAGCTACTACTGAATGATCAGAAAAATAAAATGTTAAATGACTCAAGTTTTAGGTTGTGTGGTTGGTCTTTTTGTTAAAACTTGTTACTACTTTGCAACTTGTTTTGTTTTTCTTCACCTGTTTTATCCTTTCTGGTTTTTAGAAATGATGTTATAATTAATCATGCCATGAATAATATTGGTTTTGGTATGCATTATTCAACCGTAACTAATGTTTTGGTTTGATTCATGGTATATAACTATAGCTATGTATAAATTGCTGAAGCTCAACTGAAGAGAGAAATGACACGTTGAATTTATGTATTGGTTTCTTAATATGAACCGTTTCATAAATTCTGCATTTGTTTTAGGGAAAATGATTCTTGCATCTACTTCGCAACTAGATGCAATGGGGGAAAAGGGTGAGAGAGGGTGCTTGCTGCAAGTTAAAGAGACGTTGGGTTAACATAAAAAATATTTTCTTATTTAAAATATGCCTATGTTATTTACATACTCCGATTCAAAATAAGTGATACATTGTTGGTATCAAGGTTCTAAAACACGCGTCATGGCGTTGCCAACCGCCCGTCATTGTTGGTTTTTTTGAATTTGATATACGTATATTTATAAATTATATAAAAATTTGTCGCGTTAAGTCACGCTTTGAAAAACGCCACGGCCCGTCATGGCTCGCCATGGTTTGAGGCTTGATGGTGCCGCCATACCACGTCTTACGCTTTCTAGAACCTTGGTTTGTATCATGATTTTTTGGCAAAAAGTTATAATGAAGGTTAAATAAGATTAATTTAATAATTAATGGGAATGAGTCCTACACTTTTTGAATAAGGTTGGTTAATGATGTTTAAAAGTAAAAATAAGAGTTAAGTGGTCATTTCACCATATTAAACTAGATAGTTAGTAGTACGGGTACCATTATTTTTTGCCAAATAAAATAAATTTTCAAAGTCTATCACTTATTTTGAATCACAACGAAAAAATGTATCACTTATTTTAAATTGGAAGAAGTATAAATTTAGCTGCATCTAAATTAAGTAATCATGCAAATATAATTTTTTAAGGACTATCTACATCGCACTTTCCCTATACTCTATATTTAGCGGGTTAGGTTACTTCAAAATTAAGAGAAATACTAATAATAGCCGAATAATGATTAATATACAATTAATATACAAATACTTTTCTATATCTACCTAAATTTTTGTTTATAACTGGATTTAAACCTACTTTTTTAGAACGACTTCTATATACAACTAGTTTTTGATAGAAAATTGCTTGTAGCCAAAGTAAAAGGGACGGAGGGGGAGTATTATTTTGCTTAAGAAAAATATATAAAATTACATTATTGCAATTCCAACATTGCCCCCAATTCAATCAGAATTCAGAAACCTATTACACCGCCCTATCTCCCTCCTTCGTCCCCAATCAACCCTACGTTCGTCAATTTCAGGTATACCTTAAAACCCTAGCCAACTTTTTACAAATCTGTTCGTTTAACTACTTCTGTTGTATTGCGAATCTGTAATCGGAAATGGTTTCGCAAACAAAAGAACCCAGTTTGAAAAAACTCGAGTATCTATCCCTCGTATCGAAGGTATGTACGGAACTCGAATCTCATCTAGGGTTTGGTGACAAAGTTTTAGCCGAATTCATCACTTCAATAGGTCGAAAATGTCAAACAGTAGACGAATTCGATACTAAATTAAAAGAAAACGGAGCTGAGATGCCAGATTACTTCGTTCGTACTTTATTAACGATAATACACGCCATTTTGCCCCCAAAACCGAAATCAGCATCTGGTAAAGATTCTAAGGTCGGTGATGGTGGATCGAAATCCAGCTTTCCAGCTTTGAATATCGGTGATAGTAGAGATCGAGTGAAGGCCTTAGAGAAAGAGATTGAATTGGAAGCTAAGGAGAAAATTCGTAGAGATGGTGAATATGAAGATCGGAATACTAACCGGAGTGGCCGGAATGATGATAGATATGATCACCGGAGAAGAGATGATAGAGATAATTATGGTGGTAGAGATCGAGATCGTGGTGGTCGAGATCGAGATGATAGAAATCATCGTGGTGGTCGAGATCATGATCGAGATCGTGATCATGATAGGCATAATAAGCATGATAAAAGTGAGAGAAAGAGTTATACTCAACAATCAGATGAACCAGAACTGTATCAGGTATATAAAGGTAGGGTTTCTAGGGTTATGGATAGTGGTTGTTTTGTTCAGCTTGTTGATATCAAGGGCAAAGAAGGATTAGTTCATGTATCACAAATGGCTACAAGAAGAATAGCAAATGCAAAAGACGTTGTTAAACGCGATCAAGAGGTTTTCGTGAAAGTAATTTCGATTTCTGGTCAAAAACTGTCTCTTTCAATGAGAGATGTTGACCAGAACACTGGGAGAGACTTGTTACCGTTGAAGAAAACTGCAGATAATGATGATTCTTCTAGATTGAATCCATATAAGGGTGATGGTGGTTCTGGTTCTAGAACAGGTCTTTCTGGGATAAGAATTACTGAAGAAGATGTTGGTGTTCCTTCTAGAAGGCCGTTGAAGAAAATGAGTTCTCCAGAAAGATGGGAGGCGAATCAGTTGATTGCTTCGGGGGTGTTAAGTGTAAAAGAGTATCCAATGTTTGATGAAGAAACTAACGAAGGAATGATGTATCAAGAAGAAGGTGGTGATGAAGAACTTGAAGTTGAATTAAATGAAGACGAGCCCGCGTTTTTACAAGGGCAGAGTCATTATTCAATGGATATGTCACCCGTTAAGATTTTTAAAAATCCCGAGGGCTCGTTGAGCCGTGCAGCTGCTTTACAATCAGCTTTGATTAAAGAAAGACGAGAAGTGAGAGACCAACAACAAAGAACAATGCTCGATTCCATCCCGAAAGATCTTAACCGACCCTGGGAAGACCCGATGCCCGAATCGGGCGAGCGACACCTGGCGCAAGAGCTTCGGGGAGTCGGGCTGTCGGCATACGATATGCCCGAATGGAAGAAAGATTCTTACGGGAAAGCGTTGACTTTCGGTCAAAGGTCAAAGCTTTCTCTTCAAGAACAGAGACAAAGCTTGCCTATATATAAACTGAAGAAAGAATTGGTTCAAGCGGTTCATGATAACCAGGTTTTGGTTGTGATTGGTGAAACGGGCTCGGGGAAAACAACTCAGGTGACTCAGTATCTGGCTGAAGCGGGCTACACCACTAAAGGTAAAATCGGGTGCACCCAACCCAGACGCGTTGCTGCAATGTCTGTAGCTAAACGGGTCGCTGAAGAATTTGGTTGTCGGTTAGGTGAAGAAGTCGGTTACTCCATTCGTTTTGAAGATTGCACCTGCCCCGAAACCGTGATCAAATACATGACAGATGGCATGCTTTTGAGAGAAATATTAGTCGATGAAAACCTATCTCAATATTCAGTTATCATGCTCGATGAAGCACATGAGAGAACAATGCACACTGATGTTCTTTTCGGCCTATTAAAAGATCTTGTAAAAAGACGACCCGATCTTCGGTTAATTGTCACTTCTGCCACATTAGACGCCGAGAAATTTTCTGCATATTTTTTCAGCTGCAATATCTTCACGATTCCAGGAAGAACATTTCCCGTTGAAATACTTTACACCAAACAGCCCGAAAGCGATTATCTTGATGCAGCTTTAATCACTGTAATGCAGATCCACTTAACAGAACCCGAAGGGGACATACTCGTCTTTTTAACGGGTCAGGAGGAAATCGACCATGCTTGCCAGTGTTTATACGATAGAATGAAAGGGTTAGGTAAAAACGTGCCCGAATTGATCATATTGCCCGTTTACAGTGCACTCCCGAGTGAAATGCAGTCAAGAATATTCGAGCCTGCGCCACCTGGCAAGAGAAAAGTGGTTGTTGCAACTAACATTGCTGAAGCTTCCTTAACAATTGACGGGATTTTTTACGTGATTGACCCGGGTTTCGCTAAGCAAAACGTGTATAACCCGAAACAAGGGCTCGATTCGCTTGTTATCACTCCTATATCTCAAGCATCTGCTAAGCAACGGGCGGGTCGGGCGGGTCGAACAGGGCCCGGAAAGTGTTACAGACTGTACACAGAAAGTGCTTTCAATAACGAAATGTCACCCACTTCAATTCCCGAAATTCAAAGGATTAATCTCGGATTAATAACATTAAACCTAAAAGCAATGGGGATTAACGATTTATTATCTTTCGATTTCATGGACCCACCTTCTCCTCAAGCCCTAATTTCTGCTCTTGAACTGCTTTACACTCTTGGAGCTCTTGATGAAGAAGGATTGTTAACAAAATTAGGTAGAAAAATGGCGGAATTCCCGCTTGAACCACCGTTATCCAAGATGTTATTAGCGAGTGTTGATTTGGGTTGTAGTGATGAGATTTTGACAATTATTGCTATGATTACAACTGGAAATATCTTTTATAGACCGAGGGAGAAACAAGCACAAGCTGATCAGAAAAAAGCAAAGTTTTTTCAGCCCGAAGGAGACCATTTGACTTTGCTTGCGGTTTATGAAGCTTGGAAAGCTAAGAACTTTTCGGGCCCGTGGTGCTTTGAGAATTTTGTGCAGTCTAGATCGCTTAGGCGGGCCCAAGATGTTAGGAAGCAGCTTTTATCCATCATGGACAAGTATGTTTCTTATCTTCTCTTTCCGTTGCTTTCTTTATGTTAATTATAAGAGTAAGTTACACTAATGGTCCTTTAGGTTTGTACCACATTACATAGTAGGTCCTTTAGTTTCATAAATTACCAGCGTTGTAGACATTGGTCTAGGCAGTAGTCGGTGGTCGGCCTTGTAATTGGTCCTAGGCGGTCCTAGTCGGTCAAAATTGGTCAAAGTCAACGAAAGTCGAACTCTAAAAATTAAAAAAAATCAATTTTAGGGTTTTTATTGACCAGTTTAGTTATTTTCTTATGGACTTAAGGTTTTTATTTTGAACATTATTAACTCTTTTGCATGGTTATTGACTAATTGATTATTTACTTAGGATATTGCTAATATTTATTAATATAAAATAAATTATTTGGTATTTTATGGTGCCCGCCTAGATCCCGATTAATCACCGCCCGAGACCGATTAATCGCTTGAAGGTGGTCAACCGCGTAGGTACTACTGAGCGATTTTTACAACCTTGTAAATTACACTGGTAGTCCTTATTTCTGAATTATTGACACGTTTGGTCTTTTACCTAAACAAATGTTAACTTTTCCCGTAATCCGCCAAACATACGGGTTTTTATGGGGTTCTTATTGGTGAAAGGAAAGGAAAAGGACATATTTAACCCTCGTGCATCACACGGTAAAGGACCAAACATGTCAATAGTTTTAGAAATAAGGATTGCCGGTGTAATTTATGAAACTAAAGGACCAAATATGTAATATGGTACAAAGCCAAAGGACCATTTGTGTAATTTACTTTTAATTAATTCTTTATGTTAAAATCTTGCTGATTTTTTGATCAGGTACAAACTGGATGTTGTGAGTGCGGGAAAAAACTTCACCAAGATCAGGAAAGCAATCACAGCTGGTTTTTTCTTCCATGCAGCCCGTAAAGACCCGCAAGAAGGGTACAGAACAATAGTGGAAAACCAGCCTGTTTACATACACCCGAGTAGTGCCCTGTTTCAGAGACAGCCCGATTGGGTTATCTACCACGAGCTGGTGATGACAACAAAAGAATACATGCGTGAAGCTTGTGTTGTTGATCCTAAATGGTTAGTTGAATTAGCACCAAGGTTCTTTAAGGTTTCTGACCCCACAAAAATGTCTAAACGCAAAAGGCAAGAACGGATTGAGCCGCTTTATGATCGATATAATGAGCCCAATTCCTGGAGGTTGAGCAAACGACGTGCCTGATCCTTATATTTTATTTTCTGGATTTTACTTGTCACTCAAGTTTTGTTTTGTTTTTGTACTAACTACCATGTATGCAAGCTAGCAACTTATGTAAATTTCTAGGCTTTTCTTGTACTAGTATTTTTATATATGATAATTGTTGCATTACTCTTTTATTGGGTTGACTTCCTAGACAATGCAAAAGTTTACAAGTTTTGACAGAGTGCAAGTGTAGATGCAAAATGTACAAGTTTTGACTAGAAATGCACACGAGTTGACCCAGGGGTTTGACAGGGCTGAAACTTGTCCCACTTATTTAGGCTCAGCTCGGCTCGATAGGTGTCAAATTAAATAAGAACCATAAAAAAAAAAAAAACTTGAGCTTAACTCCTTTGCGGCCTTCCAATGGATCAATACTATGCAGAAAGTACAAGTAGGTATGCATGAAATAACACAATCAAGAATGTACAAGTAGGTATGCGCTGAGTACTAGTAGGGATGCTACTACGTCTACAACTTTATCTATTATACCAGGTCTGGAGTCTAGATTGGTGAAAAAACCCAAAAGAAATGGGAACTATCTTAATCCATAATTATCAATTAACCCCCTCCAACTTTATCATTACAACCAAAAATCATTGTTTATTGGATTTTCATCTGAAACAGGTACTACCAATCAAGCAACAGTCCCTTTGCAATCGTAGCAAAAGAAGAGCAACTAAGATGGCCACCGCCGGCGACGCCAATTCCGCCCTGCCTGAGCGAAGCTCAGGTCCGTTTTCCGGCGATTTGTTTTTGTTAACAAATCAATTCGAAAACTTTATTAGTTTTACATTGTTTCAGTAATTGGTGAGCAGAAAATAGTTATAGAAAATAAACATGGAGAGAAACTTGTGGGCTTATTGCATGAAACTGGATCCGACGATATTGTAATTTTGTGCCATGGATTTCAATCATCAAAGGTCTCTTCTTGTTCCTGATTGACCTAATTTACTATCCACTTTTTTCAAATAAACTAGATTCTTTGAGTAATTACTGATTTTTATCTTTTAGTCACAACATACATATTTGGGGTTTCAAAATCTATGTAAATGGAATATTTTTATCTTTGTTGATGATTCTTGATTTTTGCATGTAGGCAAGCAGTACCATAATGAACATTGCTTCTGCTCTAGAGAAAGAAGGGATCAGTGCATTTCGTTTCGATTTTGCTGGAAATGGGTAACTTTGTATTATTAATTATGATTATAATCTAGTTTACATAATTTCTGCAAATTCAGGATTTCAAGATTTGGGTAATTTCATAAACTGAAGTGTTTAAGTTCAAGTTATATATGTTAATCAACAGAAAACAAAGATTATTGACATCTGGCATGAATTTTTTTCAGGGAAAGTGAAGGCACATTTCAGTATGGTAATTATTGTAGAGAGGCTGATGACTTACGTTCAGTAATTGAATACTTTAAGGGCGCTAATCGTGTAACAACTGCAATTTTGGGGCATAGCAAAGGTACATATTAAATGTGGACTCTAATTTTTGAAAATATGGATTATAATGGGTTGATTTGTGTCATGTTTGATCTATAATGGGTCATATAGGTTAAGCTAAAAGATTTATTAAACGGGTCGAAGTTATCCAAACTGTATTCAAGTGCATAAAATCTCCTAACTTGATATATTATAGAAAATATGTTATGGTTAGGATACTGTAAAAAGCCTCATTAGCATAAAAAGCTTCCAATTTTTAAGATATTGTGTATTTATTCATCAATTTTTAATATTTTGTGTGTTTGTTCATCAGTTTTGAATTTTTGTTTATCAATTTTAGCATAATTTATTTCATAGAACAAAAGTACAACACCATAAAACATGAGTTGGTGGTGAATGGAGAATTTGGTGGTGCAAATCACATTCCTTTAAAAAAATCATGTTTTTTACACTAATAACGTTTTTTTAAAGTTCTATTCCTTATGTAATAATATAATTTTGTGTTAATATATTGTCATTTATGTTTTGTGGACACGTATCTTAGGCGGGAATGTAGTGCTCTTATACGCATCAAAATATCACGATGTATGCCACGTCATCAACGTGGCAGGACGTTATAAGACAGAAGGGGGAGTGGAGGAGCGTTTGGGAAAAGGGTTTTTGGAAAGAGTGAAACAAGATGGTTTTATCGATGTTAAATCCCAAACAGGTAATCATTTCATAACCATATTTTAATAATAACTTAGTATTAATTTTTTAGTGGTGAATGTAGGAGAGGTCTTATATCGTGTGACAGAAGAAAGTTTGATGGATCGTTTGAATACAAATATGCATGAAGCATGCCTGCAAATCGACAAAGATTGCAAGTAAGATATTAATGTTCAAATTCAGTTTCGACATACATTTAAAAAAAGAAATTAAAATCCAAAATGTTTCAGTTGTAAATATCACTTGACACTAAATAGTCATTTCTGATCATTTTTTGTCATTTAATATATTCATTATGTATTTTGTATTGTTTTTATGCAGGGTGTTGACAGTTCATGGATCTGATGATTCAGTTGTTAAAGTGGAAGAGGCATTAGGGTTTGCAAAGATCATACCCAACCACAAACTGCATATCATCGAGGGTGCAAACCACAGATTTTCTGAGCATCGAGATGAATTAAATTCTGTAATTTTGTCTTTTGTAAAAGAACCTTTGGATACAACAAATAGAATTATGTTTTAGGAGATGATTTCTGGATCTGGATGCTGGATTCATTTTTTTTAACAAGTTCTGTAGTGTTTAATAAAAATGATTCTAATTATTATTATTTGATTTGTTTTTTGAGGGTGGGAATATTTATACAACTAAACTACACATTCTGTTATATATGATTATAAGTTCTTTTTAAGCTACTTTTTTTTTTAGACGTTTTTGTTTCTTTTTCTTTTTGCATTATCATGCATACACATATGTATTTATATAAAGTTATTTACATTTACTTTTGTTATATATATGGTCATTATCATATACGAAGTAATTAATTAGTATAGATGTCATAAGATTAAATTATCATTATTAATGTTGTTAATTGCAATGTTTTAAAGCCGGTTTTTACGTTGAACCGCCAACAATTTGAATATGGTTGGACCGGATGAGACGGTTGGTCGAAGTCGGATGACAATATTGAGTATTTATGATGTAATGAATACGTAAATAATGTACAAATTATATTCTTATCTAATACAAACTCTTTATTATTAAGTATACACATTATTAACCCTCAAATTATTTTTAAAATTTAAATCATGTTCAATAAAAAAATAATATAATATATTATTTTAGATAACAAAATTCAGATAAGAGTATGCAAAGTTTATGTTAATATTTTAACATATATATTGTTAATATAAAATACTATTTTAATTATTATATTCTAGTTATCAAATGAAATTTATCTTCAGTAGTAAAAAACTTACTAGTTAATTGATAAAGCTTACTCGTATTTAAATACCCTGCAATTTCATAAACTCTGCCAACAAATTTTTTTGTTTATCAGTGAAACAAATTGCACTACCCACCAACCACCCCAGACAATATTCATCTGAAGATGGCCGCCGGCGTCTCCACCGCCACCGCTAACATCGAGCAAATCCCAGGTCAGTTTTCACTTTTCAGGCCATCTTTCCGTACTAAATTCACTAGCTTTTCGGACATTTTGCAAAATTGAACTAAATTTGAGTCCTTAAATTTGCCAAGAATTAAACTTTCACACCTAAATTGGTGATGAATTGAAAAACTTTTGGAACCCCAAATTTTCAGAATTAAACTTTCACACCTAATTACCTTTCTTGACGATTTTCCCTTTACAAAATTATGATATAAAATTTGAGAATTTGCATCAAGGATACCTGCAATTTCATCTCATAACCAAAATTGTTTCAGGAGTTGAACAACATAAAATAATTATACAAAACAATTGCGGCGAGAAACTTGTCGGTTTGTTACATGAAACCGCGTCCAAAGAGATTATGATCTTGTGCCATGGCTTCCTAGGCTCAAAGGTACATAATTTTCTCTTCTTTTTTCTAATGATTACTTTTCTTGTTCATATTTTTATACCCTTTCTAGGTAAATAAAATCAAATTAATAACCAGAAGGAGCATATGTTAGAAACACAAAGCCCTTCGCAGTAAATAGTAAATAACAAGTACTTTGTGATTACAAAAAGACAACAATTTAGTTCCTTAAAAATTGAATTTCGGTTCAAAACATATAAATCTTGTTTAATTCTTAGAATGATTCATATTGCGTGCTTGTATTCAGGATTTTAGTATGCACGTGGAATTTGCGGTTGCATTGCAAAAACAGGGGATTAGTGCTTTTCGCTTTGATTTTTCAGGAAATGGGTAAGTCCATTCCATTCGGGTATGCAGATTTTTATATTCAAGAAATTGTTTAATTACATGAAACTTAATACACATGCTATAATTAACGCACTTAATTATGAAATTTGTTTTTTTAAAACCGATGAGTAGACAAAACAAATGTTGTATTGTAGGGAAAGTGAAGGCACGTTGCAATTTGGTGACTATCTTAAGGAAGTCGATGACTTACGATCAGTAATTCAATATTTCACTACACAAAATCGTGTTATAACTGCAATTCTTGGACACAGTAAAGGTATCCCATTTGACTTTTAGAAGTCAACAAAACTTTATAAGTTTATATTGGTGAACTTTTTGATTTTTTTTAAGGTGGGAATGTAGTGCTCTTATATGCATCATTACATCATGATATCCAGACAGTTGTCAATGTGCCTGCTCGTTATAAGATGGATAGGGGAATTGAGGAGTGTTTGGGGAAAGACTATTTGGAAAGAGTGAAAAAAGATGGCTTTATCGACATCAAATCCAAAACAGGTTAACCCCTTTATTATGCATGTGTCAATTTGGGTTATTATTACTAATAACACCTCAAAACTGTACACTAAAAATTCAAGCTAAAAGAACCTGTTCAAATTGGAGGTCGAAAGCTCCCAAGATATATTCTAAAATTTTAATCATAACGCAAAAAATCTCCTAGTACGATTTATCCTACAAAATGAGATTACCATTGAAATAATATCATTCAGATAATATTATATTTTTTTAAAGATTTGGGGGGAAAATGTCTCGGGTCAACCCAACCCAACTCGAGCCGTACCAAAAGTTACTTGATTTACACCCCGCCTACTTGGCCACCTCTGAGAATACACGTATAAAGAATTGTAAATAAATTTGTAATTGTATAGGAGAAATATTATTTCGTGTGACGGAAGAAAGTTTAATGGAACGGTTGCACACAGACATGCATGAAGCCGGACTCAAAATTGACAAAGATTGCAAGGTGTTGACTGTTCATGGTTCAGAAGATAAACTCGTCCCTGTTGAAGATGCTGTGGCGTTTTCCAAGATCATAACTAACCATGAGTTAAAAATCATTCAAGGGGCTAACCATAGTTACAATAACCACCGAGACGAGTTAGTTTCAACTGTTTTGGCCTTTATAAAGGACAACTTAGAGTATGATATTGGTCTTCATAAAGGACAACTTACATATAGAGTATGATCCTTTAAAGATCCATGTTGTGTTATTTCAACCAACAAAAAAGATATTATATAAGAATAATAAATTTAATTTATTAAATACTACCTTATATCTCATGCCGTCCCATGACCATGAAAAATATAAAACAATGTTGTTGAAGGTGTCAAATAATCTTAATTGAATGATTATGAGGAGTTGCTATAAATTTATGGGTTAATAGAGAATTTTAAGGAATTTTACAATGTCATCCGAACATGTATAGGCATTTTACAACGCCAAATAATAGAAAATTTTGTAGGTCTTTTTTCTTCAAAGAGGACAAGGCGTGGGCCAGATTTTTACCAAAAAAAAGTGTGCTTATACTTAAAAGTGGGCTTGCACACCGAAACCGGTTTTTAATCCGGAACCGGTTTTTAAACCGGATCAAAACCGGTTTGAAACCGGTTTTTTGGCCGGAAAATCGGATCAGTTCGTAACCAGCGGATCAAAACCGGATACCCCATCTCAAGCACAAACCGGATTTAAAACCAGATTCAAAAAACCGGTTTAAAAACCGGTTATATCGACCCGTTACAAAAACCGGTTTAAAAACCGGATTTACCATAAACCGGATTAAAAACCGGTTTCAAAACCGGTTTAAACCGGATTTTTCTTTCCTTTTTACATATTTTGTTCCTAAAAGATACAAAAAAATACAAAAAAAAAAAAAAACTAAACAAAACCGATTTTTAAACCGGTTTTTAAACCGAAAACCGATCCGATCCGACCCGGTTTCAAACCGGTCCAAACCGGTTTTGATCGGATTTAAGCTAGCCTCGTAAAACCGGTTTCAAAACCGAACCGGTTTTGGCAAAACCGGTTTTGACCGGAGTTGACCAAAACCGATCCGGTTTTTAAACCGGTTCGGTTTTCGGAAAAATCCGATTTGTGCACTCTACTTAAAAGTCATTTTAAACATATTTTTACCTATTTAATATCGTTTTAGCATACAATTTAAAATTATTTTGTCTCATTTAACATTTATATGATATTCTTTTTTTTTTGAACGACCAGTTTGTAAGTTAGTGGTTCGAGCCTAGACGGTGACATCCACAAGGGGTAATATGTATTCCCTCGAACCTTCACCTATGAGGAATAAACCCCACATCCACGACGGGACTTGAACCCATGACCTTAGTCATGGACAACACCTTATCTATTAACAAAAAAATTCACAAAAAAATTACAATTACAGAAAAAAAATAAAAACACTTAAAAGGACGTTATTGCTTTGTAGACAAGGTATTTGGCGCCCAAGGTGGTGTGGTTTTGTGAGCTTTGTCACCGTCAAATTGTCTTTGGCGTGGCTTTCTCGAGTCAACATCCAGAGCTGTTATGAATACTTTTTTATTATTATTGTTTTACATAATTTTTTAAGTCAAAAGTGGTACAAACGATAATTAAACCTAACGATAAAATATATGCCCACATTATGCCCCAACTGACACTTTATATCCGATTAAATATAGGGAAAATGGGGACATTAGCTTACTCGTATTTAATACCCTGCAATCTCATAAACTCTGCCAACAAAATCCCTTGTTTATCAGTGAAACAAATTGCACTATCCACCAACAACCACCCGCACACTCTCAGACGAATTCATCTGAAGATGGCCGCCGGCGACTCCACCACCACCGCGACCGCCGCTAACATCGATCAAAACCCAGGTCACTTTTCACTTTTCAGGCGATCTTTCCGTATACCCACTTCAATTACACACTATATTCACTTGCTTTTAGGTTTAATTACCGAGTTGATGATTAATCCGTCATCAGATTTGATTTTTATGCACCCATTTGATTTCGACAACTGAAAAGTTATACTTCTTAAAATTTATGCTTTTTTATTCTATGAATAACAATTGTAATATTAAGAAATGGGTATACATGAATGACAATTTCCCTTTATAAATTTGTAATATAGAATTTGAGATTTGCATCAAGGATAACTGCAATTTCATCTCATACCAATATTGTTTCAGGAATTGAACAGAATAAAATAATTATACAAAACAATTGCGGTGAGAAACTTGTCGGTTTGCTGCATGAAACCGGGTCCAAAGAGATTGTAATCTTGTGCCATGGCTTCCGAAGCTCAAAGGTAAGTAATTTTCTTTTTTCTAATTGATCCGATCACTTTTCTTGTTCATATTTTATACCTTTTTAGGTAATTAAAATTAAATTCATAACCAGAAGGAGCGTATGTTAGAAACACCAAGCCCTAGAATATTTTCATAGTAAATAGTAAATAACAAGTGTTTTGCGATTACAAAAAGAAAACAATTTAGTTCCTTAAAAATTGAATTTCGGTTCAAAGCACATCAATATTCATTCTGTGTGTGTGTTATTTTTCTTGTCTTCAGGAATATAGTATGATGGTGGAAGTTGCGGCTGCATTGCAAAAACAGGGGATTAGTGCTTTTCGCTTTGATTTTTCCGGAAATGGGTAAGTCCATTTCATACAATTGCAGATTTTTATATTTAACTTTGAAGCTGTTATTAGATTCAATAAATTGTTTAATTACATGAAACTTGCTATCATTAAAAAAATTATTAAAAATTTTCTTTTCAAAATGTTGAGTAAACAATTGTAGGGAAAGTGAAGGCACATTCCAATTTGGTGACTATCTTAAGGAAGTCGATGACTTACGATCAGTAATTCAATATTTCACTACACAAAATCGTGTTATAACTGCAATTCTTGGACACAGTAAAGGTATTGTATCCCATTTGACTTTTTGAAGTCAAACAAGCTGCAAACTTTATAAGTTTATATGCATGATGATTTTCTTTTCAGGTGGGAATATAGTGGTCTTATATGCATCTTTACATCATGATATCCCGACAGTTGTCAATGTGTCTGGTCGTTATAAAATGGATAGGGGAATTGAGGAGCGTTTGGGAAAAGACTATTTGGAAAGAGCAAAAAAAGATGGCTTTATTGACATCAAATCCAAAACAGGTTTAATTTATTCATGTGTTGAATTGGGTTATATTTTACTAATAACACTTCAAAACTTTAGAGTAAAAATTCAAGTTAAAAGAAACGGTTCAAATTGGTGGTCGAAAGCTACCAGAATATATTTTTAAATTTTTAATCATAATGCAAAAAACTTCCTAGTACAATTTATCTTACAAAATGAGATTACCATTGAAATAATATCATTTAGATAATATTATATTTGTAATTATGTAGGAGAAATATCATTTCGTGTGACGGAAGAAAGTTTAATGGAACGGTTGCACACAAACATGCATGAAGCAGGACTTAAAATAGTCAAAGATTGCAAGGTGTTGACTATTCATGGGTCAGAAGATGAAGTCATCCCTGTGGAAGATGGTGTAGCATTTTCCAAGGTCATAACTAACCATGAGTTAACAATCATTCAAGGGGCTAACCATGGTTATGATAACCACCGAGATGAGTTAGTTTCAACTGTTTTGGCCTTCATAAAGGATAACTTGCATAGAGTATGATCCTTTGGAGATCCATGTTGTGTTATTTCAACCAAATAAAATTTGAAACAAAGTAATGTATGAATATAAATCTTGGATTAGGGTACGTTTACCCGTAATTTTTCATACGTTGACATCTTTTAGTCACTCAAAAAAAATATCAGTAAAATTTTTGTCAATAACATGTCATTAATAAACTAATTACTTGAAAATAAAGAATTTTGAATATAAAGAATTTATAGTTGCTTAACAAAATCTAAAGAACTATATGTATAATTTACTGTTAAAATTAGAGTATAACAAAGTGATGAAAATGACTATATGTATAATACTCTTATATACAACGGTGTATTATTGAGTGCAAAGTTGGTACATTGTCGTTTAAGGCTCTAAATAATAAAATATTTTTCCATATTTTTCACCCAGAGGGTAATACGACAAATCGTTATAGAGTACTTGGCAACTCAACAAAAACGTTTAAGTATCTTGCTCGATGATGATCATGAACACAGGAGAGTGTTCACTCGTTGTTGAGCTCTTTCTTTAACTTCATCTTCGATTTTGTTGACTGTTTCTTCTAATTTCATCTTCTATTCTGTTATCTGTTTCTTCTAACTTCTTGATCAATACTAATCTAAGTATGTGGACAAAACTATGCATATATCACACAACCTATACTTACTGAAGTTAAGTCTTATATACTTACTTTGATATACGTATATGATTATATACTAAATGTTCCATCAAACTCTATACGATATGACTAACAATCTTCCTTCCCCTACCTCATATTTTAAAGGGTTTAATATCATTGTTGTAATTAAAATGTTTAGCTTGATCCATATGATACACATAAAATGTGTTAATAAGTATAATTAAAAGATATGATGCAACTGAAAGTAATTTATCTATATATATATATATGTACTAATTAATAAAGGACTATTTGACATATATATTACTCCCTCCGTCCCATTTTAAATGTCCAGTATACTATTTTAGTTTGTCCCACAAAGAGTGTCATTTCCTAAATTTCAACCAATCAAAAAACATTTAAGTGGGAAAGAGAAAATTTGATTGGTGACATTATATAATTAATGCACTTTTCTTAAACTGTGTGATTTTTTGTAGTGGACAATTAAAATGGGACGGAGGGAGTATCTACATAACACTCTATTGTCTTATTACATTATTTTCATGGCTTGTAAATTAGGGGTGTCAATCGGGTTTGTCGGGTCGGGTTTAGCTCTTATCGGGTCGGGTCCGTCGGGTTTTGAGGTAGAATATTTTAACCCGAAACCCGACCCTATAAGGAATCGGGTTAGTCGGGTTCGGGTCTGTCTGGTTTCGGGTTTGTCGGGTCAACCCGATCGGGTTAGTCGTGTTAAGTATCCAATTTATAAGATTAGTTTTAAATAGCGAAATCGGGTGTCAAAACTTGTTCTACAAAAAACCAAACTCAAGTAAATATATATAAATGTCAATGGTCAATAGAATCATCATAGGGGACGAAGAACAGAAGTTAAAATGATTATAGAACTACAAAAAACTAAAGAAATTAACAATATATAACTTTAGAAACAACATTCTTTAAAATTTTGATGTTTTGAATGCTTGGCTGCTGCGAGCCTTTCTACAGATTCAATATTAACTAGCCTATAATCCGTGATAAATCACGGATGACTTATACATTTTTTTATAATGTTTGCATGTGTATTTTCTTAATCATATACTTCTTTAATAATTAATAATATCAACCCATTTTTATAATCCGTGAACTTCACAAGTAGTCAATAATTTAATTGATACTAGTATTGTTTATATTATAAACAAACATGTTATATGGATCTAAAATAAATAAAAGTAAATATGTATTAAAGTTTAGTTTACACTAAAAATATTATGTAAAACACGTGAGTAGGAAAACGGGTCAAAATGGGTCTGATCAAAATCAAGTTAAAGTGAAACATTAAATTACCACAAAATATTATTCATAAAAAAAAAAATTATTCATCAAATAATCATAAACACTTTTTGTCGGTCACTCTAAAAACCCCTTTAAAACACACAATTATAATTTATTGACAAACTATAAAATAAATAAATCTAAAATAAATGACCTCAACAATGATCTTAGTAACCCTAGCTGCTACTATCAGTGTAATAAAGTAGATGTCTAATTTTTTAATTCTTAAATAGTGGTCAAAGTTAAGTTTTATTTTTTAACGGCACTTAATGTAATCCAATTAATCAACGGGACTGGTCATGGATACATAAACCTTACACCTAAAAGTTTTTATACCATTTATCAATTTTTCCATATGTTTTTAAATAAATCAATTTTTGGTTGTTGTATAAGTTTTACGCCAAACTTTAATTTAAATTCCGGGATTTGGTATTTATATAATAATTTTTTTAATAGCAATTATCTATCGTAAACTTAATTATAATTGATTCGGTATTTATCAATATTTATATATATTAATTTACATTATATATCCAATTATTTATATACATTTATCCAAAATTACATGTATTCACATTTTTATATATCATATATTATGTAATCAACTTTTGAACCGGTAAAATAAATATATGGATAACTTTGGAAAAACATTTAGTAGTATTTATCCAAAACGTATTTATCTTGAATTCAAATTGTATTCAAAAGTGTATGTGACAACATAAGGTGACGTGGAATGATTTTATTGATAGATGATTTATGACGTGGCAAAGATGACATGACAAAGATGATGTGGATTAGATGACGTGACATGCTTTCTTTTATTATAGATAGAGATAAAAATGTTCATTCAATACTTATATAATTTACACACAAATAAAATTATGCTTGGTGCCCGGCTGGTGCGGCTTGCAAGCATGCTATATATTTTTTAAATCCTGGTATAACTTTTAAGTTTTAAATTAAAAGATAATTTTTTTCCCTTTAAACTCTTCTATTATTTAATATATCTCGAAATTGTTGTGGTAAACAAATACTTTAAACTTTAAAGGAAATATTTTTGAACTTTAGTCGGGTCTAATCGGGTCAACCCAAAACCCGACAAAGGAAATTAATCCACACCCGATACCCGACCCGATGTTAACGTCGGGTTTGTCGAGTCGGGTTAAAATAACTCGACTATACCCGACCCGACTAGCGTAATCGGGTTCGGTTTGGGGTCTAGTCGGTTGACCCTTTTGACACCCCTACTCTCAAGAACTCTCCACCATTCAATTGATTGGGAAGTTTGATGGGATGATTTTTGTAGCCATTTATTTTTCTGTGAGATATATTTTCACTTCGACCCTTTATTTACCATAAAATGCAGATTACTCCCCCTAAACTACAGAACTCGTTCCTTAAGTTAATAGCCCCTTGAGTGAATATACAGTACCTGGTTTGCATATAGAATTGCGAGAGCCTTGACTACTTGTTGACAGGTGATTTTCATTTTCAGCTGATGATGAAGATGACGATGATTAAAATGTGATTTATGGGTTTTGGATAGAATAGTTTTACATGTGCATTTATGATTATGATTTCTAGAGATGAGGTTTTGTTGGTATTAGTTGTTTGGAGAGATGATGATAATTTTAATTAAGATAATAATTAATAAAAGAGGAGAGAGGAGATGATAAAATGACAAAGATATCCTTATGTGCATTGCACATGACCAGAGTTGACAACCAAATTTGACGTTTGTTACGCTTATGGACTAAAACCGATATGAAGTCTTGAATTTAGTGACTATTAGTGTAGTTTCCAGAACTTAGGGACTAAATTTAAAAGTTTTGATAAACCATAGGGACTATTCGTGTAATTTATTCAAAAACCTACTAGTCTAAGTTTAGGGTTTCCCTTCTTTTCCATCATTTTGCGGTTGAGAAAGGGAAAGAAAATGGGCGTTCCGGAAGAAGCGATTACGGTATTAGACCCATGAGCGGTACCAATGGGTAGGCAGAGTGGGCATCTGCCCATCCCAATTTTTTTCTGATTAGTATAAATTTTTATGGGTTAGATTATTTTTTCGTTTTTGCTAATCTTTATATATAATAAAAGAAAGCGTTTTTAAATTTTGCCACGTAGCTCTTTCCACGTCATAATGACGTCATTATTCGATGCTGACATGGCTGCCAAGTGTATGCCAACTAATCACACGTCCATATGCCTCCATGTGCCTGCAATTCGAATCGATTTATTAGGAATGTTCTACGTTTTATTAGGAATATATTTATTAGGAGGAAGACTTTCGTTATACACATTTATGCAAAAACAAAATGCTTTTAATAATATATTTATATAAAAATTAGAAAACCGAAATGTGAAAGATATATATGGAAGATTTATGTTGATATGTGTGATATATATGGAAGATATATATTGGAGATTATTTAAAAATTAGAAATTCAAAATGTGAAAGATATATATGACATTTATTTATATTGCTACGTGTGATATATATGGAAGATTATAATTATAATTATAATATTTCATACTTATCAATAATAATTTCTCAAATTCAACATATTTAACATATTCAACATATTTAAACCAAAAGACAGTTGTATGGTTTAAACCTACTTTTTTTTCTCAAATTTTTGCATTCGAATTAAACAACTCCCCGAAACTTCGAACCATTCAACCATGTATCATTGTTCTTATAATCTGTTTTTTAAATAATTATTATGTATTGTAACGTAATCTGTAATGCTATAAATTGTTGCGGTAATTTGAAATTTTAACGTTTTTTTAAAAACATTTCTATAATGATTTTATAGGCTAATAAGTGTTGAAACAATATAAAACGACAGTGTGGTCTTAGTTAATTTTAGATGATTGTGATGTTAAAATAGAGCAGAAATGGGAACACGCAGGATCATGAGGTAAATAATGATGTCAAAGTTGCAATTGAACGGGCAAAATGATGAATCACAACCATTGAGTTGGTGGTTTATTGACCATCAACAACCCCAAAATTGCCATCATACCCTTTTGACCGTAAATGGATATTTTTGACCCAAATAGAATAGTCAACCTAAAAAGTCAAACTATACATAATTATTTACAATACTTAAGATTACAGATTATATAAATAATTACAACAGTAACTTTGGGATGTAAATTTGATTAGCTTGCATAATCTTAATTTGGTGCACAATTATTTTAGAGTATTTTATGACACATTATCTTTTTTTTTCTTCATTAAACTCTATTTGTTGTATATGCTAGGTAGAAAAGAACTCCTCCATCATTTTTATAAAGTCCCGAGGAACAAATCTCAATCATTGATCAATAAGAACTAATGGTCAAGATTAATCACATATTTTATATAATAAGGGTATTGGTCATTTAAAAAAACAAAATATTTTTATTTTTTATTTATCTTTTTTTTTTAAATATTATTTTTTCATTAATAATGATTGCATACTGAAATACATGTGACTGTGTACTGAATCACATGTAATTGAACTAAAACATTAAATGTGGTTAAAAAATTAAAAAAAATAAAAACAAAAAATAATTGGAATTTTTTTAAGTGCCAAATGACCAAAATACCCCTTCATTATAAAATATGTGATTAATCTTGACCATTAGATCTTATTGATTAATGGTTGAGATTTGCTCCTCAGGACTTCATAAAAATGATGAACCTCCTTGAACGTTTCTTTATTTGTGCTACCTTCTTTGAGGATATACTTCCTAAGAATTTAAGCTTTCAAATATAACACTATCTAATTCTTTATCATAATAATATGCTACTATGAGCTATCAGTAGAGTAAAAGGTGATACATAAGGTTCGTCAAGTTTCAACAAGTTAGTTATTGCAAAAAATCATATTATGATATAAAGAGAACCATAATCGTTTTTTATTAGGGGTTGGTGTCCAGAAAATCAATTAGTGGGTCAAGTGTCCGCATACCCAATTGTTTTTTTTTCCTGTAAATAGTTAATGTGCCGGGGGCCAAACCATAAATCTAAAAGAGAAAAATAAAGCCTTTTAGTTTTATGATGTTATAGATCAAATTAGTTAATTTGACTTCAGAAATCTATGCAATGCTATTTGAGCATGTTGATTTAATGTTTTGTAGAATGCTTAAGATTTTAATTCTAATACAGTCTTTGTGTATAGTATGCACCGACAATGCTTTCTATATTATGAGGTACCATTTGGGTATTTTACCAGTTCAAAAAGCATTTAGGGTCTTTACCTATTCACACAAAATTGTGGAACATCAAAGGAAACATAAGAGACAATGTCGACGGGTTGAGATCAAGGTAGATTTATTCTTATTATTTTTAGGAAGCTTTCTGATTTATTTTTAGGAAACTTTTTATAAGCCAGCCGTGATTTATCACGGGTTATAAGCTAGTCTATATATTAAAAGAAAGGAATTTGAATCCATTTCTAACTAATTAATCCATGTCATTGCTGACAATAATGCCACCTGTGCGTTAATCCAGTCATTGCTCGCCACCTGTGTATTAATCATCCACGTTTCACGTTTGTTTATCCCTTTCCCATGACATCAGCCGTTATTCTAGACGCAGTTCACCATTATATGGAACGGTTTCTCACAAACTGCTTCGTCACCTTCGTCTCTCTCCCCTGTTCTCATTTCCATTTAGTTATTTCTGCATTCATTGTTGTGCTGACATCAACAAGTTTCAATTTCAAAGTTTTAGCTTTCATAGATGTTAATCATGTAGAAATCCACATACGTCGTTATGTCGGACGTATTTAAACCCAATTTCTTTTTCAAACCCTAATTTTGACACACCTGACATTTTTAAACCCAATTTTTTGTAGGAATCTGAAGTTTCAATGCGTCGCTTCATGTCAATCCGAAGATATCATTCACCGCGGTATATCAATCCGCCCATTCTGTGTAAGAAGAGTCTGCTGTTTAATGTATTTGGATCATTTCGTTGATTATTCTTCTGATTTATCCATACGCCGATTCTGTTTAATGCCATCTGATTCTGTTCTGATTTATGTGTTCTGATAAATCACCTATTTTATTGCTTCATTTTGGTAAACATATTTATCATATTTCATTTTTTGTCAGTATTGTTTTCAGTTTGTGTTACACTTATTAGCTCTTAAGTTGTTTCGATAAATAGGTGGAACTAAAAGTCTGAAGGTGTATTGATAAAGAGCACATTAACACATTTGAGGTAAATTATTTAAAAAAAATATTAAATCTCCTGTATCTTCTAAATATAATACCATGACAATTAATCTGTTTTATCATATTCATGCAAATATTCAGAGATTAATACCTTTAGATGGAAAGATGAGGTTTGCATTAGTTGCTACAGCATTTCATAAAGAGGAAGTTGTCAGATTAAGGTCTGGGTTTAATGAAGGTGCAGGAGATGCCAAATATTTGACGGGCGACCTTATTCAAAAAACGTTAGTACTTTGTATGGTTTGAAATAGGTCGGATTTATCATCTGTTTTATTGCTCCATTTTCGTAAACATAAATTCCGTGAATCAGAGTTATGAAATTGTTGCTAACATTGTAACATTCAATTTGGAATATTTAATTGCAGGTTAACTACTAAACAGATTTATTCGAGTTGTTCTTCAAATGGGTTTTGTGTTGATGTTCGGTGGTCACATACCTCAAATATTTATTTATAAACTCAGACTTCACAAGTTGGAACAAGGTAATGTTAGTTATAAACTTTTAACAAGTATTTATTTCAATATATATTTTTTGGGTATTTTGTTAGTAATTTTACAAAAAATACGCAACCTGTGTTAATTCTCTAATATATCTGTGTATATATATACGCATGTACGCTTGAAACCAGTTATAGATTCATGGAGATATTATAGAAAGGAGTACATGTTTGAAATAAAGTGAGAAAAGAGATTAATCTAAAAAGTAATTTGTTTTATAAGCCAGTTTTAATTTTATATATTAAAGTAAATTACATGGATAGTCCCCATTGCACGTATTTTAGTTCATAAATTAGTTCAATTGGTTAGATTGTTCTACGTTTCTAACCCTAACTTATGAACTTTTATCAGTCTCACTTAACAGTTGACTTTCTTTGTTTGACTATATTCACCGTAATGCGGAAATTACTGAAAATGAAGCACAATTCACATAGGTAAGGAATTGTTGATTTCATTAAAAAAGTAAATTTCATATGTCATGTGGGTTTATATTCACAATTTTGCCACAATTATATTAATTTATACGTATCTGATAATTGTAGGAAGAGAAAGAGAGACTTGAGAAGCAGCTGCATAATATGATAGTAGTTGTTGATAATATGGTAGTAGCTGTTGAGAGATTAGAGAACATCAGACCAAGACTACTATTAGAGGTCAACTTTTGACTTGAATTTGCTAGGTCAACATCCATGTTTGACTTTATTATGTATAATACAATCTCCTGGCTATTTGAGGATAATTCTAACTCATCATCAACTTATCAAGTGGCAACAACCATTGTGGCACATTGGAAGATCGGGTATAGCGTGCATTTTTTATGCTACAATGGTCTTGCTCCTTGTATGCTTTCATCCCTACTCTTTTTTATTCCTTTTTCCATTTCAATTTTTATGCTAACTTTTATTCATTTTAAATTTTGTAGCTACAAATCCGTATTATGTAACATTGAGAGTAATTTACTCAGAGTGAAGCAAGACAGTTCAATGACAGTGCAATAAACTGAAGGGTATACACATTTCTGGTAAATTGACTCTTATAAATGTTACTGAAATTATACTGTGTATCGATTTGTTTAGTCTTATACTCTTACACCATAGTTACAAACTTACAATCTATATTAATGTGCTTTCTTTACCTACTAACCATTATTGAAAATATTTAAAAACAAAATATTTGTGTATACCTAACATGTTTTGATCTGTTAGCTGACCCACCCATTCAACTACATTATAATATGCTAATTTGTTAATACATTTGTGTATGGCGAATTTATAATCTCTATAATTGTTGTTATGTCAAATGTATGAAAAATACTTATTTTAACTACGAACAAATATTTTCAAAGGTACAAATTTTCAATGAATAAAAGCAAAATATTAAAAAATTTATATAAGCCACCCGTGATTTATCACGGGTTACAGGCTAGTCAAAAGATATAATATATATGAGCGATAACTAATATAAGTCATATGTTACCTCTAACTTGCAACAAAAATTTTGCCCACCTTTGAAAAAATTCTGTAAGTAAATTTTTTTTGCCCGCCTTTAAATAAATTTCTTGTACCGCCCCAGATTAGACCTCAATCCATATTCTCATCAGAAGGGTCCTCCAACTGAGGATGAGATGTTCTCTCCAGTCCTCACACGCTACAAGAAGGATGTATTCAATGTTCAGAACCTAGAGCAACGCATCTTAACATAGAGCTCAATCGAGTTTCGTAGGGAAACACTTGACAACTTAAAGTTGGCACGTATGATCGAGGAGTCTGCTATAAGGCTGATAGATTTATCATAAGAAATGTTTATAAAAGTTGCAACCCTTAAAAACCAAAATGTGGGTCTTCACGCAGAACTAGAACTACAAGCATTGGAGGCATTACTTCAAAATCAAGTGATGGCCTCGGAGCAGGATAGGGTAGGACTACAAAACCAAGTGAGAGCAATGGTAGACCTGGCAAAATCAGACACGACACGACACGACAACTCGACACGAACCCGACACGAAATTAGTGGGTTTGGGTTAGAAGTTTCGACACGTTAAAATAAATGGGTTGACTCGACACGACACGAAAGTTAAACGGGTTGGGTTAGTGTCAACATTTTCAACTCGAAGATAACCCGAATCACCCGTTTTAAGTATTTATATATTTTAATAAATTTTATATTTTTAAATATATAGTAGTTATAGTAGAAAACGTTGGCCTTTCGTTTCATATTTAGATTAATATCTACTTATGTTACATTTTTGTTGGATTTTTATTAAGTTTTTTTGAATTTTTAATACATTTTTGTTGGAGTTTTATTATGTATAATCGCTATACGCGAATTTTTACGGTTTAAACGAAACGGGTTGGGTTGGGTTGACACGAAATTAACCGTGTCGGGTTTGGGTTAACATTTTGAACCCGTTTATTAAACGTGTCGGATTTGGGTTTAGGGGTCTAAACACGTTTAAGGTCTCGACACGACACGACCCATTTGCCACGTCTAAGAATTGGAGTAAATTAGGGCAGAATTACAAATTCAAATCAATGTATTGGGGGATCAAGTGATGGACAATCAATTGGAAGTTATTGGGACTGAGGCTCTGGAGTTGGGACTGAGGCTGTGGAGGATGCCAGGGTCATGGATCTGGAGAGACAACACCAAGGGCTTCCTCCACATTGGATTCTTCATAGGGTCTGCTTCCTCAACTCTCTAGATAATGTTAATATGTAGGGGTGTCAATTCAGGTTCTCAGGTCGGGTTTGGCTCTAATCGGGTCGGACCTGTCGGGTTTGAAGTGAAAAAAATAAAACCCGAAACCCGACCCTATAAGAAATCGGGTTGGCCGGGTTCGGGTTTCGGGTTTGTCGGGTCAACCCGATCGGGTTAATCGGGTTACGTATCTAATTAATAAAGATAAGTTTATGGAGAACAAAACTATACCTCAAATTCTTTTAAGAACAGAAATCAAAGACAAAACTCAAATAAAACCTACAATGCATTGTATTCATAGAATTGAATTGCTTGGTCCTAAGAGAAAACATATATTGAAAGATCAACAAAAACGATGGTTATCAATTAAAAGACTGTTTATGTCTTCCAATGGGATTATGTTATCAGGCCGAACGGTTTTTATCTTTGGTTTGAAATGGGTGAAAAATGACCAAATCCCGCATTAAATGTGTGTACAGCAACCTTCGGACGCGACGACCTCTCCTTCGAGCTGCGACCCCACCCCCGGGACTTCTTGCGCCGCGAGGCAGGATCCGTCGCGCCGCGACCACGCCCGGTTCCGGCTTCCTTGGTTCAGGCACTCGCGCCGCATCGGCTATGCTCGCGGCACGCATCGACAACTCACGCCCCGCGAACAGGTTCTCCCGAACGCGACACACCCTCTGATCGATCGGTGTTTTCTGCCTGATGTATACGCGCCGCGACTGGCCCTGGCTCGCGCCGCGAGCCATGGTCCTCCCTTGTCTGCGTTTTCCAGTCGTTGACACGAGATCAAGTCGTTTCCAAATTCCGTTTTCGATTCTTAGCGATTACCAAGGTTCACAACGAGTAAACAAGGTAATTATCGTTATGTTTTAACATTCAAATATAACGATACGGTAAATATTTAATAATAATATATAAGTTTAAAAGTCACAAAATTCCGGTCTTTACATATAACATGTTAAATGATTGTTTTTAATTTTGTTATCACCTCAACATAACATAAATGAAATATCTTGTTTATATTTTACTAACTAATACTAAAGTGTCTACGTGATGTGATTATGTGAGTCAATAATCTACTTTTTCATATATCTACCTAAATTTTGTGTATATTTTTCTCAATATATACTCGTAGACAACAAGACACATGCTACATGACTAAGATGGTCTTTAATTTTGCTTAGTTACAAAAATTTATGATTTCTAGCAAAATAACTTCTAGGTTATGTAGTTTCAAAACACAATACATGATATAGTGTTTGGTTTAGCATATGCAATGTTAGAACCAAATCACAGATCAACTTAGTACTGATGCTGCAGTTGGTAATAGTCATGTTTATTACTGATGGGGCAGAACAAGTTTATTACTGATGAAGTTGATACTGGTGAAAGCTATAACTAAGTTACTACTGATCTTAGTAGTTACTACTGACGTTGATAAAGGACTTACTACTGATCACCAATATTACTACTGATGATACATATTTACTACTGGTGATTGGTTTTACTACTGATACGCATTTATGGAAGATATCAAGTCCGAGATCTTCGTAGTGATAGTTATAGAATGTAATTCAATGTATATCTTTATTATTTGAATGTAAATCAAGTCCTAGAATAACTAGGGTAAATAGTTTAGCTTCAAGGACTACTATAAGTATGTTCCTTACGAATTGTAAACGTACGTGTGTATTGTTAATCAATAATATACATTGAAGCTTTTTGTGAATCACTGTGTTCTTATTTACGATTACAATTATACAGTATTCATTGTTCTTAAATCGATAAACTAAAAGTGTTGATCCGCTGCAACTTCTTCTAGTTTGTAGATCTGTGATTAATTAATCCTCTGGGTTAATCGATCCTGACAAGTGGTATCAGAGCATATTGGTTCTAGATCTACGATTTTTTAAGAACAACAAAAAGTTTTAATCTTTTAAACACACACATTATTAATCATGACTGATAATAATGAAAGTACTCAAGCCAACAAAATCCCAATGCTTACTCCAAATAACTTTGGGATGTGGAAAAATCGTATTAAGCAATACATGCTTATTACAGATTATTCCATGTGGGAAGTTGTTTGTGAAGGAAACAAAACTGGTCCTGGTCAAGCAAGCACATCTGTGACTGAAGCAGATAAACTTAAATGTGAGAAGGAGAAGAAAGACAAGGGCATCGAACTTAAAGCTGTAAGCACTCTCTTACTGGCCATTCCTAATGACTATCAACATCTCTTTGTGGAATATGATGATGCAAAACTGCTATGGGAAGCACTGGAGAAGAGATTCGTTGGGACTAAGAGCACAAAGAGAAACTTGAAGTCTGTCCTCAAGCAAGACTTTGAAAATTTCAAAGGAAAGCCAAATGAGACACTCACTCAAGTGTTTGACAGATTCAACAAGCTAATTGGTGAACTTAACCAGGTTGGGGTTAAGATGGAACAAGAAGATGTCAACATGAAGTTTCTAAGATCTCTTAGTGAAGAATGGGCCATGTATATAGTGGTATATCGACAAAGAGATGCTCTAGAAGAAAAGGAATTGGATGAACTATACAATGATCTCAGAGTTTTTGAAACTGAGGTAAATCAAAAGAACCCTTCTATTTCTTCTAATAATGCTGCATTTGTTTCTAGTACAGGTCAAGGACAAGAAACCTTCATAGGAAAGGCTGCAGAATCTGAAGATGCTGCAAGAGAATCATTTTTTACTAGTCATGTGCATACTGCACTGATTACTGAAGATTTGGAACAATTAAGTCCAGATGATCTTGAGGAGATGGATCTTAAATGGCAGATGGCCATGCTGAGTCTAAGAACTAAAAGGTTCTTAAAAAGGACTGGAAGATCAAGTCTAAATTACAACAAAGGTGACAAAGCTGGATTTGACAAAACTAAAGTCAAATGTTACAACTGTAACAACCTTGGTCACTTTGCAAAAGAATGTCCTCAACCAGATAAACGATCCAAATCCACTGCTCTTGTATCACAACAAGGACAAGGTTATGACTGGAGCTTCCAAGCAGAAGAGCATACTCAAAATCAAGCTCTAATGGCCTTCACTGAAAACAAATCTGAGGTAAAACCTAAACCTTGTACTTCTGAATGTGTTAAAATTGTTAAAAATTTAGAAAAAGAAAACAATAAATTAAATGAAGATTTAGCAAAGGCAGTAAGAAGAAATCATGAATTTGATGGTGTGATAGCTGATCAAGAACATCAGATAAAAGTGTACAAGATGGTTGATCAAAGGATAAAGGAAGAACTGCTCCAAGCTGTAGATGAGAAGGAATACTATGAATTAAAAAACAAAGAATTAACTAGTAAATTAGAAGAATATCAACTTGAAATTGAACAAAATAAATTAACAATAAAAAAGTTTGAAAGAAGTACTAAAATTCTAGATGAATTAACTATTAATCAAACTACAGAAAAAGTTGTTCATGGGGTGGGATATCATGCAGTACCACCTCCATATAAATTCATTCCTCCACTCAAAAACAGTTCTGAAAGAATCATTAATGAATTAAAAACTGAAACTCAAATTGAATCTAAAACTGAAACATCTGAAACATCTGAATCAAATGATTTTACTGATGATGATAGAACCACAAACTCAATTGAATTTATAATTTCTCAAACTGATTCTCCAAAATCAATTGATACAAGTTTTCACACAGCACAAAGTCCAAATGAATCTCCTAAATATGATGCAGAAAATATACCAAAAATTCTACAAAGGGAAAATAAAAGAAATAAAAATCAATTCTTAGATCAAAGAATACCTGAAGGTGCTAAAGGAAAGAAATTAAGATGTGTTATATGCAACAAAATGAATCATTTAGCAAAGGATTGTCATTTCAATCCAATTAATTGTAAAGAATTCAAAGAATTTAAAACTTCCAAAGAAAAGGCAAAAACTCAGAAATTAAAAAATACTACTGATACCTCAGTAGTAAATAAAAATAAATCTCCAATTACTGAAACACCAAGATTTGGAAGAAGTGCACCAAGGTTTGTAGAAAACAGAAGATGTGGAAGCCCAAAGAACAGCAATTACTTCAAGAATAATGGAAAATCAAATCAAAATAAACAATATTTTAAGTTTTCCAACACCAGTAACAACTCTTCCAACTTTACTACTGGTGTTCGACCTAATTATATGCTGTATGGTACCAGTACAAAAATACTACTGGTAAAAACCCTAATTACCAAAATACTACTGGTCAGTATAAACCAACTTTCAAAAACACTACTGATCACTTCAAACATGGTAAATACCCAAATACTACTGGTCCATCAGTAGTAAAATACTCAAAAGCTGAAAATCAAGGGTATAGACCAAGATCAGTAGTAAATAAGACCACCAGTACTAAACGGGTATGGGTACCAAAAAGGTTTAGAGTCATTAGTCCCAAATCTTATCTTTCAAAGGATGAACCCAAGACATATAAAGCTTGGGTTCCCAAACTTAACTGATCACTTACTTACTTGTGCAGAGCATTCAGATCCCTGAAGAAGGTAGAACATGGCACATTGATAGTGGATGCTCAAGGCACATGACTGGAAATCTGCAAATTCTTAAAGATTTCAAGTCCTTTGATGGTGGGTATGTGGCTTTTGGTGAGAACCTAAAAGGAGGTAAGATCACAGGTAAAGGTACTGTTACAAATGGAAAGATTACCTTTGATGATGTATTTTATGTAGCTGAGCTAAAATACAATCTTGTCAGTGTGTCTCAAGTATGTGATAAGAAGAATAAAATTCTCTTCACAGACATTGAGTGCATCATTCTTTCTCCTGATTTTATATTAGATGAAAAATATGTTGTTTTAAGAACCCCAAGGAGAAATAATGTGTATTGCCTGGATATAGGGGGAGAACTCATTTCTTCAAATGAGGTCAACTGTTTTATATCCAAGGCAAACACCACTGAATCAGAGCTTTGGCATAGAAGGATGTGTCACACAAATTTTAAGAACATGAACAATTTAGTTAAAAGAAACTTAGTCATTGGACTACCTCAAAAACAATTCATGTGTGATCATCATTGTGTTGCATGCCTAAAAGGTAAGCAACACAAAACTTCTCATAAGTCCAAAATTGTTAATTCTATTTCTGTTCCTTTGCAACTCTTACATATGGACCTCTTTGGACCAACAAATGTAATGAGTATTGGAAAGAAACAATATTGTCTTGTTATTACTGATGATTTTTCCAGATATACATGGGTGTTCTTTCTCAGGACAAAAGATGAAACAAGTGAACTCATCAAGAACTTAATTGTTAAATTGGAAAATACATCTGATCAAAAAGTTAAAGCCATCAGATGTGATAATGGCACAGAATTTAAGAATACTAACTTAATTAACTTTTGTGATCTTAAAGGTATTGACAGGCAATACAGCTCTCCTAGAACTCCTCAACAAAATGGTGTAGCTGAAAGAAGAAATAGAACCATCATTGAAGCAGCAAGATCAATGCTAGCAGACTCAAAATTACCAATTACTTTTTGGGCAGAAGCTGTTAATACTGCTTGTTATGTTCAAAACAGAGTATTAATAGTGAAGCCACATTTTAAAACACCATATGAACTTTTTAATAAAAGAAAACCTTCTATAAGTTTCTTAAAATCATTTGGTTGTCCTTGTACTATTCTGATTACAAGAGAACAAGTTGGTAAGTTTGACTGCAAAGCTGATGATGGAATCTTTGTGGGATACTCTACTCAAAGCAAATCTTACAGAGTGTTCAACAAAAGATTAAGGATAATTGAAGAAAGCATCAATGTATCCTTTAATGAAAATGTTCCTAATGAACAAGGAAATGGTCCAGATTGGCTATTCAACATAGACAATCTAACCAAATCCTTTAATATTAACATGAATTTAAATGCAGGTGATCCAAATGGTCATAATCAAAAGGAAGGATCATCATCTGTCAATGTCAGTCAAGAAAAAATGAGATATATAATAGTTGATACTGCTCCCATAGTTAATACTGATGTCAGTAATAACTCAAATTTAGAGAGCAGTAGTAACTCTGAGAATGAGGTCAGTAGTAATTCAAATACTACTGGTACCAGTAATAGTACTCAAAATACTACTGGTCCTATCAATGACCTAAATTCTCAAGATACTACTGATCCCAGTAACAACAACAATACTACTGATCTCAATGGAGATAACAACAGTAGTAATATTGACCAAGATGATGATGAATCTGATATCAATGACAATGAAGGATCTCCAGAGGATCAAATACCTGAGACAAATGAGTCCAATCTTGAAAATCAACTTGTGGTTGATAGAGCTACAACAACAAGGACTCAGAAGAACCATCCATTAGACCTTGTTCTAAGTGATGTTAACTCACCACTGCAAACAAGAAGCAAATTAAACAAGAGCTTAACTGCAAACATGTGTAATATAAGTCTAATTGCTAATGAATGTATGTTTGAATGTTTTCTGTCTCAGGATGAACCAAAGAAAATTCAACAAGCAATGAAGGACTCAAACTGGATTGAGGCAATGCAAGAAGAACTTCTTCAATTCAAGTTACAAGCTGTTTGGACACTTGTACCTCTACCCAAAGGAAAAAGACCCATTGGAACAAGATGGATCTTTAGAAACAAGAAAGATGAAAGAGGTATAGTGATCAAGAATAAAGCCAGACTTGTAGCCCAAGGATACACTCAAGAAGAAGGAATAGACTATGATGAAGTATATGCTCCTGTTGCTAGAATTGAAGCAATAAGAATATTTCTAGCATATGCTTCATTCAAAAGATTCAAAGTCTATCAAATGGATGTAAAGAGTGCATTCCTGTATGGGAAGATTGAAGAAGAGGTCTATGTATGCCAACCTCCAGGATTTGAGGATCCTAAACATGGTGATTATGTTTTCAAATTAGACAAAGCTCTTTATGGCCTGCATCAGGCACCAAGAGCCTGGTATGATACATTATCATCATACTTACTCAAGAATAACTTTAAAAGAGGAGCCATTGATAAAACTCTATTCACAAAGAAAGTTAAAGATGATATCCTACTGGTACAAATCTATGTAGATGATATCATCTTTGGTTCAACAAATGACTTACTGTGCAAAGAATTTGAAGAACTGATGCAGATTAAATTCAAGATGAGCTCAATGGGTCCAATGAATTTCTTCCTTGGACTCCAAGTTAGTCAAAGAACAGATGGTATTTTGATAAATCAATCAAAATATGTGAAAGACATCTTGGAAAAGTTTGATATGAAAGACTGTAAGAGTGCAAGTACTCCAATGGAAACACACAAACACCTACATCCTGATATTGAGGGGGAGGATGTAGATGAACACTTATATAGATCAATGATAGGTTCGTTGATGTACTTAACTGCATCTAGACCTGACATTATGTATAGTGTTTGTGTGTGTGCAAGGTATCAAGCAAGACCTAAAGAACTACACTTGCAAGCTGTCAAAAGAATATTCAGATACTTGAAAGGCAAACCATCACTTGGTCTATGGTATCCACATGATTCTCCATTTGAACTCATAGCCTACACAGATAGTGACTATGGAGGGGAATGTCAAGATAGGAAATCCACTACTGGTGGATGTCAATTCTTTGGATCAAGACTGGTGTCATGGCAATGTAAGAAACAAACAAATGTATCAACATCTACTGCTGAGGCAGAGTATGTAGCTGCATCTGCTTGTTGTGCTCAAGTACTATGGATACAAAACCAGCTTCTAGACTTTGGTATCTCTATCCTTAAAACTCCTATTCATATTGATAATCAAAGTGCTATTAGTATTGTGAACAATCCAGTAAAACACTCTAAAACTAAACACATTGAAATAAGATTTCATTTTATAAGAGATTGCAATGAAAAGAAATTAATCAAAGTAGTTAAAATTCATACTGATGATCAATTAGCAGATCTTTTTACAAAAGCATTTGATGTAGGAAGATTTAACTTTTTGGTTAGCAGTATTGGAATGATTTTAATAACTTAAGTCTCTTAGAATCATGTGTAAAGTTTTGTTGTAAAAGTTCTTTTTAAGTGTTTTACTACTGGTAGGTCTGTACTACTGGTGTGTAGGTATGTACACTAAATACTACTGGTAGCTCATTACTACTGGTGTGACTTAGGTTTACATAAATACTACTGGTATATCAGTACTACTGTTGTTCACATATACTACTGGTCGTGTGTGTTAGTAATTACTACTGATGTCTATAGTTACTACTGATGTCAAAATCCTTAGTTACTACTGATGTTAGTAGTTACTACTGACGTTTCTTACTGGCATATCATTTACTACTGGTCTTTCAAAATCAAAATTACCATACTAACCCCCATGAAAATAACCGTTATGTTATGATTCGAAGGGCAATTTAGTCTTTTTGCAGGTGAAATCAAAAGATATAAAAGGCGGAAATCGTTTAGTTTAACATTATCTTCACCTCGATCTGTCAAAAACCTCTTGATAAACCCTAACCTTCGATCAAAACCCATCGTCAGTAACAAAATTCTTACAAAATTCACAACAATGGCAACTCTACAATCTCTCAATATTCAAACCGATCTCAAATATTCAGAGTTCCATAACATGTGTGCGTTTCTACGCAATCCAGACGGAACTAAAGACTTTCGACCAATCGTTAAGTTCTTGAGATATTCATATATACAGTTTGCTCTAACTGTAAAGCCGACGGCATATCAACAGCACTTGGTGGATTTTTGGACCAATGCTGAAAGAACAGAAGGAACAACCTCTTCAATGATAAAATCTAAAGTAGATGGAAAGCACATAACAATAACTGAACAATCAATCAGACACCATCTACAACTCCATGACGATTCAGGTTTGTTTACTCTTCCTAAGGAGTACATTGCTGACATTTTAAATAAAATGGGATATGAGGGAAGACTGAATATAGTAACTTTTCAAAAGGGTCTTCTCTCCCCACAATGGAAATTTTTAGTACATACAATACAGCATTGTATTTCTCCAAAAAGAAGTACTTGGAATGAGTTTAATAAGGCAATAGCCTCTGCTGTTGTCTGTTTATGCACAGACCAAGTATTTAACTTTTCTTACATGATCTTTGAAGGTATGTTGGGAAATCTTAGTTCCACAAAGTTTTTAATGTATCCCAGATTTCTACAACATATCATAAACTGTGAATTACAAAACTTGTCAACTCCAAAAAATATTTTTGTCATTCCTGAGTTGAACAAGAAGGTTTTCTCAAACATGAGGAAACAATTTAAATTTTCAGGGAAGGAAACCCCTCTGTTTCCTAATATGATCAAAGATCAACCCAATATTGGAGAGGGTTCAATCATAGATACAACCCAAATTGAACCTCAACCCACTCCATCACCCCCAAATACAGCCCAAACACCACCCCAACTAGCTACTCAATCACCCTCACATATAGAAGTCCTGAATGTGTCCCAGGAACTTGATATAAATCTGCAGAGTGCTACTCTTCACTCTGTGGAAGACCTACCAGACAAAACCCAAAATATCTCCACTACTTACAAAAGAAAGAAATCTTTAAAGGACACCAGGGGACAAATCGAGTCACACCCCAGACTCAAAGAGTTGTCCTCCAAGGAGGAGAGAGGACATGAGGGGAGGGCTTTCACTACTGATGCCCCAAAGGTGGGTGCACAGGACAGTGAAAACATCATTAGGACCCAAACCTCGGCAACTTTGAGTGATGACTCATTTGAGGAGTTACTCAAAGGACCCCGGTGCCAAGAAACCACAAGGGGGGGGCATCTCTGCTTCTTCTAGGAAGAAGAGAATGTCTAAAAGACCCAATGAATCACCAAGAAGTGATGAGGGCAGAAGTATTGATTTGACGGATAGGATGGAAAACCTTCAAACCAAAGTACCAGTTAGTGAGCCCGATGATCTTGCTAGATGGAGTGAGGGCAGTATTAAAATCTCTAAATTGACGGATAAAGTGGATTCCTTGGAATCCACTGTACAAGATTGTCTTATGTATCTCACAAATCAAGGAAAAACCATGGCTGCAATGAAAAGACATGTCAATACCATCAACAAAAGAATGCGGTTATATGAACTTAGGCTTCATCAACAATCAAAACTAATAAGAAGTTTGAAGAAAAAGATTGGTGATAGTGAGGCTCCACCAGTTGAGCTCACTAAGGGGGAGAAGGATGATATTCAAACTATGATTGATGAATCTATTGCAGCAGCATCTTCTCTCCTAAATTTAAAAGAAACACATGTTGATGAAGGCCCAGAGATGATGGTAACTGATGATGAGCCTGTTACTACTGCTCCCATAGAAGAACAAGTTGAAAAAGAGATACCAGTAGTAACTCCTACTACTGATATTATAGCAGTAGTAAATGAAGAAAAGGAATTAAATGCACCAAATACTACTGATGCCCTATCAGTAGTAACTCCTGAAGAAGCACCAGTAGTAACTACCTTGGTTACTACTGAAGAGGAAATTCCTGAATTTCCTGAACTTATTGACTGTAGAAGACATGTCATCATCCCCAAACCACCAACTCCTACTCAACCACTTATCATACCTGACATTGATGATAATGTGAATTGGTTTGAGGTAGATGAATGTACACTTCCTCAACACCCTAAAATCTTACCAGAAGATAAACTCAAACTATTTTATCCAAAACTATTGATTCCTGGTATTCCTGATATGAAATACATTCCACCTCCACCATCTGCTCACATTGGAAAAGGAAAAGAGATATATGATGAAGATTATCCAAATAGAGCATTAGGTCATCACATGGTAAACAAGATTAATCATGTCAGAGCAGAAAAGCAATCCAGATGGAGAATTAAACACAGAAAATTTTTGGAAAAAGTGGAAATGTATCAAGCTTTAATAGAAAAGAAAAAGAAAGTTCAAAGTGAAATTCCTGTTCAAATTCCTGCTCAAATCAAAGATGTTCAGATAGAAGCCCAAGAAGCAGAATTCAAAAGGCTTAGAAAAGTAGAAGAAGAACATCTAAATTGTCTTGAAGATCTTGTAGCAGAATGTAAAAGAACAAAAGGTGATCTACCAGATGATATCTTTGAACAGAAGACTCTTATGATAGAATTTCTAAAGACAAAAGGGCACAGTGCAAAATCTTTTGGCAGAATGAAGATGGTTACTCTCATAGACAAATATTGTACTGCAAAGAAGAAAGACTTGGCTGAACAAGAAGCAGAAGAAGAAAAGAAATCTAAAGCCTTAAGTCAAATCAAAACTTTAATCCCAATAAGTTCAAATTTAATCAAAGCTGGTAGTGTGTCAACTACTGGTGATACATCAACTCCTCAATCAAAGAAACGAAAATCTGGTGATCAAGAACAGAGCTCTAAGAAGAAATCAAAACAAATTGTACCTGTTCTTGAAATGCCTATTGCTCCATTACAGAACAATCCAATTATTAACTGGAGAGTGATACAGAACAATGTTATAGAAGTCATAAGGGAAGACAAAGTTATACAGAGATTTACTGGATGGTTACCCTTAATCAGATCATGTTCTAGAAGTGATGTAATCAAGCTTCTGATCATCGGAAAACCAAGAATGTCCAAGAAATCATGGAAAGAATCTGGAGCTGGATATTTAACTAAGATGATTGATGCTGCATTTTACCCAGATAATTATCCAGAACAATTTACAGATCCAGGTAATGTGTATGCTTGGAATGTCATCCCTACTGCCAATATGTATTTCTTTGAGAAATCAGGCAAAGTGTGTGAATTGTACTTATATGAAAAAGAATATCCACATTCTGAGAAAACTATGTATCAGATATTCATAAACACTTTAATGAAACCATATGATGCTGTTATGTTCCAAAACAAACTGAATTACTTTACAAAGAGGAACAGCAAATACATTATTGAACAAAGACTTCAACAGAATCAAAGAACTCTTGAGAAAAGAAGAAGAGAACAAGAAGAACAAAAGAAACTTAATTGATTAAAAGATAATCAATAAGTTTAGGGGGAGATTGTTAGAACCAAATCACAGATCAACTTAGTACTGATGCTGCAGTTGGTAATAGTCATGTTTATTACTGATGGGGCAGAACAAGTTTATTACTGATGAAGTTGATACTGGTGAAAGCTATAACTAAGTTACTACTGATCTTAGTAGTTACTACTGACGTTGATAAAGGACTTACTACTGATCACCAATATTACTACTGATGATACATATTTACTACTGGTGATTGGTTTTACTACTGATACGCATTTATGGAAGATATCAAGTCCGAGATCTTCGTAGTGATAGTTATAGAATGTAATTCAATGTATATCTTTATTATTTGAATGTAAATCAAGTCCTAGAATAACTAGGGTAAATAGTTTAGCTTCAAGGACTACTATAAGTATGTTCCTTACGAATTGTAAACGTACGTGTGTATTGTTAATCAATAATATACATTGAAGCTTTTTGTGAATCACTGTGTTCTTATTTACGATTACAATTATACAGTATTCATTGTTCTTAAATCGATAAACTAAAAGTGTTGATCCGCTGCAACTTCTTCTAGTTTGTAGATCTGTGATTAATTAATCCTCTGGGTTAATCGATCCTGACATGCAATATCAAAACACGATAAGCTAATAAGCTATTTTTTAGTGTTTTGCAAAATCCACTAATTTAATGAATCGTTTGTGAGTAATATATAATAGTTTGTTTATATAATGTATAATCCAATATGCAAATACAAGAAACATACTTGACTTATGTTTGTACATCTTATAAAAATGAGTTTATCTAACATAAACCGCAATGACGCATGATAAAACTGTAGGAGCTAATATCAATTTTCATTAAATAAAATACAATACAATAAGGGAAATTGACGAAAAAACGTTTATAAAGATTGAAACAAAATAAAATAGAACAAACAAGTACAAGGTTTTAGTTGAGTCTTGTGAAATTCACGATCCCCTTAAAATAGATTCGTCGTCTATCTCTCAGGGTAAAACAACCGATTAGTTTTACATTACCGAATATAATCCAAGTCAGAATACTTATCGAAATTTATGTGTTTAAGAACATGAGAGAGATTGTGATGTAGATGTTTCAAGAGTGTGAAATAATTCTTATGGTGTAAGAAAGTCTAAGACTTTTGGTGTATCTAAAAATGAACCATACACATTCTATTTATAATAGAAATGTGTCATCATGTTAATAACAATCATAATTGTCATCATGCATATTCATTACAAATAAATAAAACCACCAAATTCAATTATAGATTTAATGACACACATTAAACCTCTTAATAATATTAATAATAATATTATCTTAACTATATTAATAATAATATTATTATTACTTGAATTTCTTAACCATAAAAACCGAACCCACATGATACCCGGGAGACGAGCGTCGATAGGTTCAAGTTCCCACTGGTTCATTTATTTTATTTCTTTGTTCCATACACCCCACTTTGAGAGTCGATATCTCATTCGCCAAAACTACATTTTGGACATGTTAACAATTAATTATATATAACAAATATACATATAATTATATATGTCCAAAATTTTCCAAAAAAACTATTTAATTGAACTCAAACATTTCAAATGATGTTCAAATTCTCTTTTTCATTATGATGTACGTATTAAATATATTTTATAATCTAATTTAAAAGTTTAAAGTTATAACAAAATTTCTCTATGTTCTTACTTCTTAGAAAATATATTAGAAAGACTTTTAAGTATTACTACATTAAATGTTGTTCTAACACGTAAAGATTAAAAGTTAAAGAAAGTTGTTCAACACATAAACATTAAATGTTTCATTGAAACTGTAATACCATACGTATTACAAGAACCTTGAAAAAAAAAGGTTTATTTATACCCTCCGAATTTAGAAAAGCACACTCTTACTACAGGAAGACATACTCATCTAAAAATGGCTGCCAGCGACTCCAACACCACCGCTACCACCGCTAACATCGAGCAAAATTTAGGTCAATTTTCACTTTTCATGTGATCTTTCCATATACCCACTTCAATTATACACAATATTCACTTTGTCAAGAATTAAACTTTCACACCTAAGTGAAGAATTTAACTTTGAGTCATACATCCACTTAATATTATTGAACTTCCACCTCTTTTATGATCGAGAAAACTTTTGGAATCCCAAATTTTCAAATTTGAGGTCTCGAAAAAATTACCTTTTTATAGAACAACGGTGATTTTATAAAAACTAGCAAGAAGCTAGAAAAAATATATAATTACATTATGGAAATAAGAAGAGATGGGTTTTGAAGCCAACTCAAGTTTTTTTTGACAATTTCCCTTTTGTAAATTTATAATATAAAGTTTGAAAATTTGCTGTAATCTCATATCATATCAATATTGTTTCAGGGGTTGAACAACATAAAATAATTATACAAAACAATTGCGGCGAGAAACTTATCGGTTTGTTAAATGAAACCGGGTCCAAAGAGATTGTGATCTTGTGCCATGGATCAACTGCCACAAAGGTACATAATTTCCATTTTTCTAATTTTTTAAACTTCACATAATTTACTCTAATTTATTCATAGTTGGATTTGAACCCGTAAACTATAAGTCATGAATAACACTTTACACCCTCCACCTACCTTGAAAATGATCATATCACTTTTCTTGTTCACATTACCTTTTATATATAAGATGTAGGGTCTTCTACTTTTTGGTTTATATAAATCCAATCAAAAGAAATTACATTATGTTAATTTTTTTTTTTATATTTAAGGGACAAATCTCAACTATTGATTAGTAATAATTAATGGTTAAGATTAATAACATATTTTATACATGAAGAAGTATTTTGGTAATTTAACACTTACATAATTTTTTAATTTTTAACTTTTTTAGTTTTTTTAACTTAATTTTTTCGTAAGAAAAACATCATGTGATAATCATATGTGATAATCACATGTTCTTGTATACTTGATCACATATAATTGTAATTATACAAAAATTTCATATGTGATTAAATTTATAATTACATGTGATTACCATATAATATTTTTTTTAACAAAAAATAATAAAAATTTAATTAAAAAAAATAGAAAATAGAAATAAAAAATAAAAAATTTGGATTAAAATTTATGTGGGTGTTATATGACCAAAATACCCTTCATGTATAAAAATAAATAACATGTGATTTAATACATCAACATCACCACCTCATTGTATTAAATCACATGTGATGGCACACCGCCGACCACCACCACCACCCTCACTGCCATCCTTTGCTGGCCATCTTCTCCACCACTGGCAACCTCTCTCCACCGCCGGCTGCTTTCAATCACATATGATTGTGTATCCAATCACATGTGATTGTGGTTGCCGCCAGCGGCGGGCAGTGGTCGGCAGCGGCAGTGTCCGATGATGGTGGTGGTGGCCGGCGGTGGTGGTTGTGTATTAAATCACATGTGATTTGATGATGATGGTAATTAAAAGAGTTTTTGATTTAGTGACCAAGATTTATCCCTTTTGACTATAATTTAAAGGTGGATTACCTATGCCATAACTCTAAATGATAATATCCATTTAAAATTAAATGACAAATAATAACTCTAAAATGATAATATCCATTTAAAATTAAATGACAAATAAGACCAAGCCCTAGAATGTTTTTTGGCAGTAAATAGTAAATAGCAAGTATTTTGCGATTACAAAAACACAACAACTTAGTTCCTTCAAAATTTGAATTTTGGTTCAAAATATGTAAATATTCATTTTGTGTGTGAATTTACTTGTCTTCAGGAATTTAGTATGCAGGTGGAATTTGCGGTTGCATTGCAAAAACAGGGGATTAGTGCTTTTCGCTTTGATTTTTCAGGAAATGGGTAAGTCCATTTCATACAATTGTTTTGGGGTATGTCGATATTTATATTCAGCTTCGAAGCTGTTACAAATGTTGTTAGATTCAAGAAATGTTTAATTACATGAAACTTAATACACATGGTACAATTAACGTACTTAATTATCAAATTTGTTCTTTTCAAACCAATGAGTAAACAAACAATTGTTGTATTGTAGGGAAAGTGAAGGCACATTCAAATTTGGTAACTATCTTAAGGAAGTCGATGACTTACGATCAGTAATCCAATATTTCACTACACACAATCGTGTTATAACTGCAATTCTTGGACATAGTAAAGGTATCCCATTTGGATTTGAGTACTTCTTAAAGTCAAAGAAGCTGCAAACTTTATATGCATATATACATGACGATTTTTTTTAATATTTATATTAAAAACATTCAGGTGCGAATGTAGTGGTCTTATATGCATCTTTACATCATGATATCCCGACAGTTGTCAACGTGTCTGGTCGTTATAAAATGGATAGGGGAATTGAGGGGCATTTGGGAAAAGAATATTTGGAAATAGCAAAAAAAGATGGCTTTGTCGACATCAAACCAAAAATAGCAGGTTAACCATTTTTACAATTATGAATACGTGACAATTCAACCCCTTTTTATATGGCTAACCCGAATAAATAATGATAACTAAATTTGTAATTGTGTAGGAGGAATGACGTTTCGTGAGACGGAAGAAAGTTTAATGGAACGGATGCAAATAAGCATGCATGAAGCAGGACTTAAAATAAACAAAGAATGCAAGGTGTTGACTATTCATGGTTCAGAAGATATTGACGTCCTTGTGGAAGATGGTGTAGCATTTTCCAAAATCATAACTAACCATGAGTTAAAAATTATTCAAGGGGCTAACCATTGTTACGATAACCACCGAGATGAGTTAGTTGCAACTGCTTTGGCCTTCATAAAGGACAACTTACCTAGAGTGTGATCCTTTGGAGATCCATGTTTTGTTATTTCAACCAAATAAAATTTCAAACAAAGTAATGTATGACTATAAATCTTGGATTAGGGTATTTTTACCCATAATTTTCTTATATTGAGATCTTTTAGTCACTACAGTAAAATATGTGTCAGAAATAAACTAATTGGTTCGATATTGTGCCTAAATTTTTCGTGAAATCGGGTATCGTGTCTTTTGGGTCCGGGTACATCGGGTATGGGTACATCGAGTATAAAACAAATTGGGTTCAAGACCCGAAACCGAAATTTAATTAATTATGTACTTGGAATTTGTTTTGATATAATATTATTGGTAGTGTTCAGTTCATATATATCACACAATTGCTATTTGTAAATTATTCTAATATTACATGTATAAATTAACAAATATGATACGATCACCCAAAATAGGCTCAAACTAGTATTCGGTTCCAATCGGGTCTATACCCAATTAACCCAAACCCGGAACCGAACCGGAACGGTATTTTGTAAAAAAAAATTTGGTTATCGGGTCTACTAATCCTCTTAAATCAGGTCTCAGGTATTTTGGGTCCGGATCCATCCGGGTCGGTTCTGGACCCGATCTCATCCCTAACTCATACCACCAATATTGTTTCAGGGAAATAATCATAGAAAACAATTGTAGTGAGAAACTTGTGGGTCTGTTGCAAGAAACAGGATCCAAAGAGAGTAATTTTGTGCCATGGCTTCCAATCCAAAAAGGTACATCGCTATTTTTTTCATCTCTTTACATGTTCAAATATTAAAATATTATGTAAATAAGATGTATAATTATAACCAAACAGAGCATAGAAACACGATTTTTCGAGACAATTTTTGTTTAAATTAATTTAGCCTAAACAACTACATTTTTTTGCATCAACAAGAGAACAACAAATTAGTGCCTAATACTGAATTTCAAGTTCAAAACATATAAATCTGTGAGGGAATAATGTCTTCAGGAATTAGTATGATGGTGAGCCTTGCGGTTTCATTGGAAAAACAGGGGATTAGTGCCTTTCGCTTTGACTTTTCAGGAAACGGGTAAGTCCATAAACTTTGACTTTTGACTTTTAAGGTCAATTAGACTAATTACCAACTATAAAGCTGGTATGTATCCTATTAACTAACTATCTTGAGTTTGTTTTATCTCTAACCAATTAAAAGGGCAAATTAAACCTTATTTTTGGATATGTAGTAAGATTTCCGATTCGTGTGATGGAAGAAAGCTTAATGGACGCCTAAACACAAACAGCTAAGAAAGTTGTTGGTTAAATAACCGCTCTGTTGCAGTTGTTATGAGCAGTCTCTGTTTTTATATAAATCTTGTACCTTTGAATGTTTTATTACGAAGTTGTTATTCTTGTTATCTGGGTGCATTTAAACCAATAATATGACCCTTTGAGGAACCATATTGTTGTGTTCTTATTTTGATCCAAATAAAGTTTAAAAACGAAATATTTGCACTGGGATTTATCGTTACGAATATTGGGAACTCGATTTGGGTTAAAATACATTATCTGTCTACTAAAGATTATCTCATAATTAATTCAATTTGTGTTTAAATAACTCTCTTTTTTATTACGTTCTTGTGATTTGTAATAGAGTGAAGATACGTGTAATTAAGGCTCCATTAAACTATCCAAATTGTGTTTAAACATGTACTTAAACAAAGTATATTGCTAGATAGGTGTAAAATGTTGTTTAAACAGGTTACATGTTTATTAGCGTGTGTTGAACTGTTGATACATAGATGATATTATACTCCGTAAACGGGTAAACAGAGATAGATAGTTGTTCAAACTACCTAGGGAAAATCAATTATTTGACATCCATATGCTAAGATTGCAACTTAAAGTGGGAACAACAATTATGCCGGATTAACATCCAACTAGTTAAATATAGAAAAAAACAAAGAGAAGACGTAAAAGCAAGCGAATTTTAACATCCAACTAGTTAAATATAGAAAAAACAAAGAAAATACGTAAAAGCAAGCGTTTATTGATTTAGTTGTGGATCAAGACTACTGAAGAGAATAAGTTATGACGTAGTCATCAATGACACGAAAGCCGTAACGTACTACATCGTGTATCGGATCAAACCAACATGCGTAAAAGATAATCCTTAATTTGAACATAATTAAGAGATATAAGACGATACAAACTAGGGGCGTAAATCAGTCGAGCTCAGCCCAAGCTCGACTAGGCTCGAGCTCGGCTTGTTTAATTTTAGAGGGCTCGAGCTCGACTTATTTCGAGCGTTATGTGTAAAGCTCGGGCTCAGCCTCATTAATTTAAGCTCTCATATATATAAAATATACAATTCTTTTATTTAATTATGATATTTAATATATGATGTTATACAATTATGTATCTATCTATCTATCTATGTGTATTATACATACATATTTATATAGTATGATATAAAAATAAAATATTTATACTATATTATACTCCCTCCGTCCCTAAATAAAGTTCCCATTTGTGTTGGGCACAACATTTTAGGAGATAGTTAGTGGTGGGGTATTTGGTATTACTTTTGATTAAAATATAAGATTTGATTGGAGAGAGAAAGTGTTTTAAGAGATAGATAGTGGTGAAAGTATTGGTAATAATATTATTATATTAAGTGGGTCCCTTAAGTTTGAGAAATGGGAACTTTATTTAGGGACAAAACTTGAAGGAGAAATGGGAACTTTATTTAGGGACGGAGGGAGTAAATAATTATATATTTATAATAATTAATATACATAATCTCGTTTACTTTGTTTGAAGTTTGGCGTCGAGCTCGTTTAATAAACGACCTCTAAGTTAAGCTTAAGTTTGGCTCGAGCTCGTTTAACTCGTGTTTTTATCAATTTACTAACGACTAACGAGACGAACTAAAGTAGCTCGCAAATAGTTAGGCTCATTACACATACCTAATATAAACCTTAGATCTATATTCTCTTAGCTTCAAAGTAAAGATATTTTTTGCATATCTATTTATAGGATGGTAATAGAAATGTGTTTAAACACGTTTTATCTAAATGTGTTAAAATGTAGATCGATGATACTCTATATATAAACTGAAAGTTGAATTCAAAGTGGGAACAACAATAACACATGGTCCATCCAACTTGTTTAAGGAAGAAATTAAAATGGAAAGATGTAAAAGTTAACTATGATGTAATTAACTAGTTAACTAGGAAATATATATGGCCGTGATTAAAGTTTTACTTTACAAACAAGAAAGAAAAATAAGCAAGTTAAACCGTTAAACTTTCTAGATTATTCCAACAGTCACATATACAAAATTTATTCAGAATTAAAAATATTTTGTCCAGGAGACAATATCAATTTTGGATCAAACTGGTCTTTCATTTTCTTAAAAACACTCCATTTGTTTCCAAAATGCTTCTCCCATTCTTCTTTCTTTCTGTAATGTGGAAAGTATTGCTTGATCTTAATCCCCGATTTGTTACATAATTCTAAAATCTCATTATTTTGTTTGTCGATAGTCGCAGGATCTATGACACCACCAGCCGAATTCAATAATCCTACGGTGTAGAAAATATCGTCATCGTCATCTGGTATAACAACCGACATTCTATCATCCCACCTGAAAAAAGTTTAAATAAATATTTTAGGAATTACCAAAAATATTGTAAAGATGATTATTAATACTTAATTAATTTATGGGTTTTGTTAAATTTTTTAACTTGCATAAAAGGTTTGTATGTTTATTGATGAAGTAGTGATCCTAAAATTTAAGGACTGTCTTTATATTAATTTTGAATTATCATTTTACTTAATTTAATCATGTGAATAAGTTACCCTTTTCTGTTAATTGGGTAGACAAGAAATGGTCCTGCGCTCATGCTTTGTTTCTGAATAATATCAACGAAAACACCTTGATTAAATTCCTTAATTTGTGATCTTGGCACAAAGAGATTTAACCATGGATGAGCAACATCCCATAGCCCTAAGGATTGAAGCAGTATCTCTTCATCTCTAACTCGATTCAAAAAACCGAAAAATGATGCATCTTTATTAAATATAAATCCAGAATTGAAGCTTAATTGTTTGAATATCACTTCAAGTTCCTGCAAAAAGAATACAATTATGAATTTATCGAAATTAATTTAAAAGGTCAAAATTAAGCATGCATGAATTTGATCTCAAGAAAATTATACCAACCTTATCAATGGTACTGTTTATGACTTGATCATCATAATATTTAACTACTTCTAAGCAGTATAAAATGCCGATTTTCGATGCTAACGAATTTATCATGGATTCATCAGAAGGTAAGAAAAAGTTGGTAACAGGGCTACTTTTTGTGATCAAAGATCCTTCCACGTAATCAAGCCCATCAATTGAGATCAAATGTTCTTGATCCTTGGTGAAATTGAAGAAATCTTCATAAATTATTTTAAACCATTTCACCTACACTCCAAAAACAAGAAATTAATAATTAAAAAATATCTTTAAATCATTTTACACATGCATGCGTGCAGCATGCTTATGGAGTGATGAGTCTTACTCTATTTGGTGCCTGGTTTAGAACAATTCTTGCCCTAGTTATGATCCCAAACTGGCCTAGACCTCCAAGTACAGCATAGAAGAGATCAGGGTTAATATCTTTGGAGCAAGTCATCATATCACCTTTTCCTATAATTAAATCAAGAATGTGTAAGTTCATAAAATCTTTTCATTCACAGTGGCGGATCCAGGAAAAAAACTAAGTGGTGTCACAGTTTGCATCTTTTTTTTCTTCAGGGATGTCACTACACTAACAATTTTTTTATTTTAATTTTTTCAGAGATAATTATCAACCAATTAATTAAGAAAATTTAGATCATTATCAAAAAATTTAGATCTCTAGAAAGAATCTTTTGATAATGATTCAAAATTTCTAATAATTATCCTTACACTCCACGCCAAATCTTGAGTTATTACCCGATCCCACTTCTATACGTGTATATATATAAGTAACGGAATATTTTCATAAGTTACGTACCGATAATGACATCCATTTCAAGAACATTGCTAATTTGAGGTCCATGGAAAGATGCTTGTCCACTAATCCCTGCATTAGAGAGTGTACCTCCAACGGTAAGGTACAAGTAATCCGTCCACGAGACTGGTGCGAGTCCATGCTCAAGAGTGGTTCTCAACACATCGATCCACAGTTGCTCACCTCCAACATCTGCATAAAACCCTAAAGAAGAGTCACCAGAAACCCTAATCCCAATATTTTCATTCACACCCCTGCTACTATTCAAACTTGCCATTTCCACCACCACCCCATCTTTGGCCATGGCCTGCCCCCTAACCGAATGGCCATTTCCACGGGCAGCGATAGTGAACGGAGAAGAAGAATTATAAGATGATTTCACGAGGTGAACGATATCAGACACGGATGATGGAAGAAGAACACCAAAAGGGAGTTCTTGAACAAGATTTCCATAATCAGAAGAGGCTGTTTTAATGCAACTTGTGTCCGTACAAAGATTATTTTCTTGGGTTTGAAATGGAAATGATGAGAATGAAGTGTTTTGAGGCCATGGTCTTGATGACACTTGTGTTATAAAGAGTAGACTAGTTATAATGAAAGGTACAACCAAGTATGCATGAAGTACATGAGGGTAAGCCATGAGAAGAAAAAAAAAGTTTGAAACTTGAAAGAAGAGAGAAGAAATAAAGTTTTGTAATCTTGGAATTGAAGTAAGGTAGTGTGTTATGTGAATGTATATATATAAAGTTGCATGGGATGGGATGGGAAAAAGTCAAAATGTAACTTGAATGTAAAAAAGATATACCTTTGAGTGAGAAAAAAATATAGCACTTTATATTTTAAGCTGTTTTAAACTTATAAGTTACTACGAAAAGTCTTTTACAAATCATTAACTAATGTTTGAACTTTGAAGGCATATGCTACACAGGAGCATGATACTGCCACATATATAGATGGGGTCACGTATGATTTTGTAATTTGTCACGATGTGTTCGTTGTAGTAATGATTTAGAAGGTGATTAGTCAACCGATTGAACCGGTGGGTCAACCGGTTGAACCGGTGGGTCAACCGGTTGAACCGTAAGCAGACCATCATGCCGGGTCAACTTATAATCTGGGTATTAGAACATTGTATAGTAGCATGTGTTTGATAATCTGTGTTCGATCAGGATTAATTGGATAAACCTTTCGACTCAAGGTCAACGCATATGTAGTAGCAAGGACGGTGCATCGCAGTTGACTTTTTAATAAGATACTTCATACTAGGTTCTCGTAGACTCATACTATGAGTAACAATTATTATATGTAGACGTACATATGTTCACACGTTAATATATACGTGTGTGTATATATGTATAGATTGTTTTCAATTTGATATGCTTAGACTCAATTATTTTATGGTTTATCTAATCTATTTCCTAAGGAATAAGATACATTTAATGAGCTACAAATTCCTTAAGGAATTGAAAAATACATTTAATATATCTTATAAACTTCTAAGAAATGGAGGTTATTAGTGATCTACACAATCTTTAAAAATTTATAGCTCATTAAATATGTCTTATCTTAATGCCCTTATAGCATGAGTTAGACAAACTCTTATTCCCTCCGTCCCAATATTATTGTTCACCAGACAAAAACACATAGTTTAAGAAAAGTACATTAATTATATTATGTAATCAATTAAATTTTCTCTTTCCCACTTAAATTAATTCTGATTGGTTGAAACTTAAGAGTAGACAATTATTTTAGGACAAACCAAAATAGAAATATGGACAATAAAATTGGAATGAAATGAGTATTTTATTTATCATTTTCGTTTGTTATCTATATGCTGTAGTAAGTTCTTATCAAGTTTGATACGGATTCGTATAAGTGGAGGCTAGAAACCCTAGCCTGAATAAAACCCTACTCGGCCAACCGAATAGATGAACAAGAAGTTCAAGAATCAACAATATTCTTTATTAAAACGTGCCATCCAACGTTACAATAATATCCTATATATATAAGCTAATAAGATAAATCCTAATTATACTTGAATAAGGAAACTAATAGATAATGCTAACAAAAAGATAAGTCCTAATAAGTTGGATGGTTGTTGAAGATAAACTTGGTGAATCCTTCTAGCCACGAGATGTTGGGTCGGGTGATGACGTGGCCGGTGTATGGGTAGGATCCGTATCATCCTCCCCCTCTAAAAAAGGACTCGTCCTCGAGTCATCATCGTCTTCGGGTTCGTAAGGAGAGAGATCGGCAACATTGAAGGTAGCCGAGACCTTATAATGACCGGGTAGATCAATCTTGTACGCATTGTCATTAATCTTTTGAAGCACACGAAACGGTCCATCAGCCCGAGGTTGCAGCTTGCCAAACCGACCTAGAGGAAAACGTTCTCGTCGTAAGTAAATCCACACGAGATCCCCTTCGTTAAACACGGTTTTGCGACGATGTTTATTCGCACGTGACTGATACTGTAAATTGTGTTTGATGATTTGCTCACGTACTAGCTCATGCAACTTTTGAATTTGTACCGCCTGTTCTTCACCATCCGCGCTAAAATGTTGGTTATCGAGTGATGGTGTCAAGTCTAGGGGAGTAAATGGGTTGCGGCCATAAACAACAAAGAATGGACTGCGGCCTGTGGCACTGTGGTTCGAGCGATTATAAGCAAACTCAGCCTGAGGGAGAACGAGATCCCATTTCTTTGGGTTGTCGCCAACCAAGCTTCGCAGTAAATTTCCCAAACTTCTATTGGTAACTTCAGTTTGTCCATCCGTTTGAGGATGATGGGAACTACTAAATTGTAATTTTGCACCCAACCGTTTCCACAATGTACGCCAAAAATGACTAACAAATTTAACATCCCGATCGGAGGTGATAGTTTTTGGAACACCATGTAAACGAACTATCTCATCAAAATAAAGGCGTGCGATTTGAGATGCATCATAGGTTTTAACGCAAGGAATAAAGTGAGCCATCTTCGAAAATCGATCAACGACAACCATGATCGAGTCCTTCTTGCGTTGTGTCAACGGTAGACCCAGTACGAAATCAAGACTGACATCCTCCCACGGACGTGCAGGTGTTGGTAAAGGGGTGTACAGGCCTTGATTTGTATGATGTGTTTTAGCAATGTGACAAACTCTACACCGTTTAAGGATTTTGGATACATCACGGCCGAGTTTCGGCCAAAAGAAACGGTCTTGGACCAGGGCAATGGTTTTATCACGTCCGAAATGTCCCGCTAACGCACCTTGGTGACACTCAAGAATGATGGCGTCACGGAACGAAGAAAGTGGCACACACAATCGGTTTCCTTTGTAGAGTAAACCATTTCGTTGACTAAAATCACGATACGAGGTGGTGGTGCTGTTGGTCCAAATGGTGGAGAAATCGGGGTCATCCTGATATAAATTAGTGAAAGATTGAAACCCGATTACCTCAAATGAGACGGCAGTGGTGAGTGCTGGGCGACGGCTCAACGCGTCGGCTACCGTGTTAGCGGACCCTGCCTTGTGTTTAATAACGAAATTAAAGTCTTGTAATAATTCGACCCACTTTGCATGTCTTGGATTAAGTTTTGATTGCCCTTGTATAAACTTTAACGCCTGATGATCGGAAAATAAAACAAATTCGCCGGGTAGGAGATAGTGGCGCCAATACTCAAGACTACGGATAATGGCGTAGAATTCTTTATCATAGGTACTATATCGACGCCGGGTATCACTGAGTTTTTCACTAAAAATGCTATGGGCCGGTTAGCTTGACTCAAAACACCGCCTATCCCGACGCCTGATGCATCGCACTCAACTTGAAAAACGAGGTTGAAATTGGGGAGCGCGAGAACGGGCGCGTGTGTGACTGCTTCTTTGAGGGTGTCAAAGGCTTTTTGTGCGGAGGGAGACCAAGTAAATTTGGTGTTCTTTAACCCTTCAGTAAGAGGGGCAACAATGGTACTAAAATTTCGGATAAAACGCCGATAGAAAGACGCTAAGCCATGAAAACTACGAACATCGTGGAGAGATGTAGGTGGTGGCCACGTAGTGATTGCGGAAATTTTGGACTCATCCATCCGAATACCGTGTCCAGAAACTAAATAGCCCAAAAATATGACCTCCGAGGTAAGGAAGTGGCACTTAGCGGCGTTGGCATATAGCTTTTGGTCGCGTAATACGGTGAAAATGTCGCGAAGATGAATCAAGTGTTGTGCGATATCGGTACTAAACACCAAGATATCATCAAAGTACACAACAACACACCGACCAATAAAGGGTTTAAATATATGATTCATCAACCGCATGAACGTACTAGGTGCATTTGACAACCCGAATGGCATCACCATCCATTCATATAGACCGTCACGTGTTTTAAACGCCGTTTTCCACTCATCGCCGGGACGCATGCGGATTTGATGGTAGCCGCTGCGTAAATCTATCTTGGAAAAAACGGATGCACCATGTAAATGATCTAGTAAATCATCGAACCGAGGGATAGGGAACCGATATTTGATTGTGATTTTGTTAACGGCCCGACTATCAACGCACATTCTGAATTTGCCTCCTGGTTTGGGAACAAGGAGGGCGGGGACGGCACATGGGCTCATGCTCTCCCGGATGAGGCCTTTCTCCAATAACTCGGTGACTTGGCGGTGTAATTCCGAGAACTCCTTCGGGTTCATCCGATATGCGGGTTTATTCGGAATACTAGCGCCCGGAAGGAAGTCGATGCAGTGTTGGATTTCTCTTTCGAGTGGTAGTCCCGGGGGAATATCATCGGGAAAAATATCACAGAATTCAGTGATCAAGTGGGTGACTTCGGCCGGCACATGTGGTGTGACGGGGTTTTCCTCGGCGATGAGAAGACCAAAAATTATGTGACCCGGAGCAGTGGGCGGGACTTTATTCAGGCTGCAGAAAGCCGAACCCGAGACTAGCATAGATTCGGCCCCTTGTTCACGTGGGTCGAGGGGTGCGAGGGTGATATTGAGACCATCTTTTTTAAAAGTGTATGTATTTTTGAACCCGTCGTGTTTGGCACGGCGGTCATATTGCCATGGTCGCCCTAACAAGATGTGACACGCGTCCATTGGGAGGACTTCACACCACAATTCATCCGTGTATTAGTGGGTGGGTCGGGTTTGGTGGATCCGGTGCGTGTCGGGTTACGCGATCCTGGTACGAGTCGGTTTGTGAACCGTGGTGGTGCGGAGCGAGTTCTGGTGGCCAATTGTTTTTCAACGCGTTGAGATAACCTGCACACATCAGAAAACGACCAATATTGTTGTAACATTACGATGTCCGATATCTCGGATCGGATTGCCCCTAGAAATCGGGCGATGATCTGTTCGTCGTCTTCCTCGACGCCACAACGCATACATAGGCGTTCGAATTCCATGATAAAGTCTTCAATGGACAATTGATTTTGTTTCAAGTTGTGGTAGTCCAAGAACGAGTCTTGTTTGTGATTTACCGGAAGGAATTTGTCTTGCATAAGTCGTTTCATCTTATCCCACGTCGCAACTTTACGTTTACCTTGACGGTATCGTTGTTGTTGTACGTGCTCCCACCATAACGAGGCATATTTTCTTAAACGAATAGCAACGATTTTTACCTTAAGGTCGTCTGGAATGCGTTGGAGATCAAAGATTCGCTCCACGGTCTGAATCCAGTCGATAAAGTCGTCGGCCTGCATGCGTCCTTCGAATTCTGGAATTTGAGGTCGGATCCCCAAGGCGCGCAAAGGGTCTTGCGGTGGTGGTGACGGTCTGCGGTTTGGTCGCCGACCAAAAATATTCTGGTCGTGATCGTGGTTCCATGCGACTGATTCCGTGGCGGAATCATCGTGACCGAACTGATTAAGTTCGAGCTCGCGAATCCGTTGTTGTAGGCGTTTGATCTCAGCAACATCTAGTGGGTCACGTTGTTCATAACCGTTGCCTCTGGCGGCGTCTCTACGGTGGTGACGACGATCTTCCTCACGTCCCGACATGCTTGAGAAAAAAAACAACCTGATGCTCTGATACCACTTGATACGGATTCGTATAAGTGGAGGCTAGAAACCCTAGCCTGAATAAAACCCTACTCGGCCAACCGAATAGATGAACAAGAAGTTCAAGTATCAACAATATTCTTTATTAAAACGTGCCATCCAACGTTACAATAATATCCTATATATATAAGCTAATAAGATAAATCCTAATTATACTTGAATAAGGAAACTAATAGATAATGCTAACAAAAAGATAAGTCCTAATAAGTTGGATGGTTGTTGAAGATAAACTTGGTGAATCCTTCTAGCCACGAGATGTTGGGTCGGGTGATGACGTGGCCGGTGTATGGGTAGGATCCGTATCAAAGTTATTATTGTATAAGGCATATATATACTAGGAAATTCGGTGGTTATGAATACCACAGAGCATGTAAATTACTGGTGTTAATTATAACGGAAATATGTTATATGAAAAGATATACGTAGTATAATTGTGAGAATTTTCTAACTTAAAAAATGTGCAGAACTCCCAATTAATTGCGTAACTGGTACGGCCAATTGCGTAACCGTATACGCGTAAACCCGCTACGAATACAACTGCGCCAAAAATCGGTACTGTTTAAAAGCTTGTTATATGCTTGATTATTACTTCTTAATTTTATTTTCAGTAAGAAAACTCAATTTAAGATATATACGATTAATGAAGTTTTTGTTTATAGATAGCAAAATGTCAACTTTAACATAGCATTTAGAGCATGGGGTGTCGTCAGCCCCACATGGCTCGCCATCCAATGTCGCATTGCAAAATGGCGCGTCACCACACCGTGCGTGGTGAGCGGCCAAGCTACTTCAGTGGTGGAAGTGGCTTTAGAGAGAAGACTTTTTTGGTTATTTTTTTGAGGTATGTTGTGAGTGATACGTGTTTTAAGTGGGTCTCAAAAGAGTTGTTTTGGGTTGAATAATGATTAAAAGGGTATTTGAAAGTGTGAAAGTGAAATGTAAAATGATAATATTGCGCTGATTTTACAAAATTGTTTAAGTCATGGTACCTATCCTTCTTAAACTTATGCTAATGGTACCGTCAATTGATGGCGCCAGTTTGGGGAGTTTCAACCATTGGCACGACACTTCTTTGATTCCCCTGGTTTGGATGGTGCCACTTTGGGGACGGGAAGAAGGGTTGGATGAGTTGGTGATGGTGGGCCCAAAGGGGTATTTTGTGTGTGTGTATATTTTGTAATGGTGGGTCCTAAAAAATTGAAGGGAAGATGTATTGTTGGCATGAGTACGTCAGTTTAATGTCAGTTAGAGGGTGAGCTAATTACATGACGCTGATTTGGCAACAACTGATGGCGTCAGTTTTCCATCACTGTTGGGAGTGGTCTTAGACTCCACCCAGTGGAGGACGTACTTCAGTTTCCTCATCTCTCAGCCGACTGAATATAATCATTGGCATGACCCGTCACTTCTATTCTTTCGGTTGCACAAGTCGGTTTCGGTAAGAGGTTGAGGTGAGACCCATGTCAATTAAATATAATATTTAGTATTTTTTTGTGTGTATATTTTGTAACGGTGAGTCTCAAAAAACTGAAGAGAAGAAGTATTATTCACAATTCTCAGGATCATAATTTGGTTCAAAGTTATCATAGCTATATCTGAAGATAAGAAGCCAATTGCAAGGCATACAATAATTTAGGTTGACGTGTAAAAAGAAAAATAACATATAAAAAAGCGGAAGAGACTAGTGAGATGCCCACGGTTGGTCATGAGCATGGGTCGTCACGGTAGCTATTCAGGATCTACAAAATATAGAGGTTTATTTTTTAATAATCAGTTTATGTATAAGATTCTGCTAAGGACTCACTAAAATTGTGATTTTACCTTAGGGTATTTTATTAAAGATTATGTTCATGACCAAAAAGTTGATTGGATCAACCTTGGAGACGCCAAGAATACATGCATATTAAAAAAAATTAAGATGAAATTTTCACATATTTAAAAAAATCCGCCTTTAAAAGACTATCAAAATTGAAAGTTGAACTAAATTAACATATAGTATTTTATGAGATAACACATCTTTTTCATGTTAAAAATCCCTATTACGTATTTGTTGTTTCACATCAAAAGATACGCACCATTAATAGTTAACTTAGTCGGTCTTATTTGGTATTTTAAAGATTTTCTTAATCTTTGGTTGGACTAAATCAAGATTCAAATTTATACCACCTTAATTTGATTAAATTTAATTTATTTAGATAGGTGCGTAGACGGCTTAGTTATGGTTATCCCTACAAATGACTTTAATGTTAATCAAAAAGGATGTTTTAGTATAAGAGTTTGCTCTCTGCTGACAAAATGCTTAGTTCAAACTTTATAAGTAACAATACAAATATATTTTTGTGGCCACGAAAATTCACTTGTAATGAGCTAGTAGTCCTAAATAATTTGTTGGAGCAAAACACAGATCAACTTATTACTGATGCTGCAGTTAGTACTGATCATGGTTATTACTGATGAATATCATGGTTGATACTGATGGGGCAGAACAAGTTTACTACTGATGAGTTGATGCTGGTGAAAACTATAACTAAGTTACTACTGATCAAGGCATATTAAAGATACTACTGATCAAGAGTAGTTACTACTGATGTTGGCTTTGGAATTACTACTGATCACCAAACTTACTACTGATGATATGAATTTACTACTGGTGATTGCAGATTACTACTGATACGCGTTTTGGAAAGCATATCAAGTCCGAGATCTTCGTAGTGATAGTTATAGAATGTAATTCAATGTATATCTTTATAATTCGAATGTAAATCAAGTCCTAGAATAACTAGGGTAAATAGTTTAGCTTCAAGGACTATTATATATAGTTCCTTACGAATTGTAAACGTACGTGTGTATTGTGATTCAATAATATACATTGAAGCTTTTTGTGAAACTGTGTTCTTAATATTTTCGCATATTGTTCTTACAGTTCATTGTTCTTAATTCATTGATATAGTGTTGATCCGCTGCAACTTCTATCATCAATTAGATCTAAAGGTGTTTATTAACTAATCTATAGTTAATCGATCCTGACACCATTATTACCATAAAACTTATTTTTTTGCTTTAAAAAACTTGTAACTTAGAATTTTTTTTCTTTAAAAAAACAAATTCGTATCATGTCATAACTATAAACAATATGAAATAAAAAGTGAACAAAAGGTGGTCCATGAAAGATAGGAAGTGTCTTTCCTCTGTCCCCAGAGTTATGGAGTGGGCCATTTTAATAAGTTTATGATATAATAATCCAAACAATCAAGATTTTTGTAGATTTTATGAAATTTCTCAACGTCAATATGAAATCTTCATATCCAAATCAAGAAAGAAAGAGAGACCATCAAACACATTAAATATTACAATGTGTCAATGCCAGCGAATCGGCTTGAAAGATTTGGCTTACTAATTTCATTGAATTCGAAGTACAAGCGATCTAAGAATTTTATGAAGAATCTTGTTTGTCTGTATCAGTGGTTAAAAAACTAGATCTCGTATAAAGATGAACTCATCTAATTTAAGTTTAACAAGTATGTGAAAAGGACAACTGATTACTACAAGATTTTAATGTTGCATTATATTGATGTTGATCATCTAGAAGTTTTACTCAGTTGAATATCATGCTATTTGAATATGAGATGGGTGCCAGCCGTCGCCCGTTGGCACGTCTCGGTGGTTCAAGGAAGAGGAGGAGGGTTAAATATGGTGGAGCTCAAAACAATTTAATATGATATTTGATTTTTGTGTGTGTATATTTTAAAATGTTGGATAAAAAAAACTGAAGATAATGAGTATTGATGATATGAGTATATCAGTCAAATGTCAGTTAGAATGTGAGCTGATGTGAGGTTGATTTGGTAAAAGTTGATGACGTCAGTTACGTCACTGTTGGGGCCAGTCTGATAAACAATAGCCATATAGTTTGTGGTACGTTCCAATACCGGTACGACGAGCAATATATTGGCTCGCTAGTAAAGCCAATTTCGGTTCGTAGGGGTAGTTACATTTCCTTAGTCACTGTATTTGTTACATACGACTAATGTCTCTGAATTTAGCTTACATTTTTATTATCTATAATAACATTTCACAAGAGAAACGTGATTTATCTCTCAAGTATATGAATGGACTTTTTTGTTTTTCGTTTTTTTTTCGTTCTTTTTTTTAAAAGAAAATGGTGCTTAATATTATTAAGTTCTATTCGTCTTTAAATTTTTCAAAATTACAAATATAGTGTTTTATGTAGTTCTAAGTATATGTGAGTTTACAAATATGATATGTATTTTTGCAAATTTGTCGCGAAACATGAACACATGCTCTACTCATTTTAAGTAATATCTAAACATTGGAAATTATAATTTTCACGGGTTAATTCTGTAACATACGTGTTTTAAATTCATGCTTTTTAATTGTTAAGTTCGGTATTAGTTGATAAGTGATAAGGAATTAAGTCTTGGTAGTTAAAATTTTGAAGAAAAATCTGAGTTTTGGGTATTGATTAAGTAGTACAAGTTAAAAAGGAAGAAAAATGCGAAGTTGCAGCCTTTTGGGAAGATAGCGGCGCTATCTTAGAGATAGCGGCGCTATCTTGTACAATTAAAACAGCGACTCGAAATAGCAAAGGGGGAAAAACGCGAAAATTTGGAGATAGCGGCGCTATCTCTGGAGATAGCGGCGCTATTTATCGCGGGGGTCTAGATAGCGGCGCTATCTTGAAGATAGCGGCGCTATCTTGTGCAGATTAGACATAAAAACGGGATTTTGACCCATTTTAGCTCATTTTCTTCATAGATCGGGTTGGTGGCTGCTCTGGGCGATTTTGGTGATTCAAGGACGGATATTGGTGCAAATCAAAGGGGTTTTCATCATAAGATCAAGCTATAAAGGTATGATGCTTAGCTTTTGTTCATGCAAGTGATTTAGGGTTAGAAATTTGGAGAAGAATCAAGAACCCTAGGTTAGGGTTTGGATCATAAATCTGGAATTGTTGATTGTATGTTAACATAGCAGTTATATAGTTATGAGATTCATAGATAACAAGTGATTATGTTCATAATTTAGATAATTTGGTAGTAGATGGTTCCGGTTCATCACTAATTTGGGAGAATTGGTGATTAGAGATTACATTAGATGTGATTATAGGTTAGAATGTTGATGGAATTATGTGTAATTGTTATAGGTAATCAATTGGGAGATTGTGGTGATTACATTGACCGGTGACATTGGAATTGTGACTAAAGGAGTTCGTGGCTCGTGTTGGAAATTGCTTGATCCCAGGTGAGTTCATCTATGTACAACTGTATACTAGTAGTTATATATATCTAAATGCTACGTGTTTAATAGTTATTTGGTTTATTGTTATCACATATGCGATGCCTAGAACATTGAATTGGTAATTCTAGTGATTTGACTGTAATGTGATTAAATGAAGTTTGATTCATTAATAGACTTTTGCTATGTGTAATGACATGTAAGAATATAGTGAATATTTGTGGTATGCCTTGTGTATAATCTTTTGATAGATGTCTTGATTGAAGGAATATCCTTGAAGTGTCTCACTTGATATCGATTCATGTCGTATAAATTCCTTGTGTTACGTCTCGGTTGGTTTGCTCTAGTATGAGATGCATTTTTATTGATTCGGGTTGTGATAATCCTATTGTTCCGGCCTCGTGGAGTCATCGTTGTTATTGTTTCTTTTGATATCGAATATAAGTTACCCGTACGAATTCCTTGAGAGATAATTTCGTTTCGTGAGGACCCACGGCGGCTTGAGTATTACTGTGTGTAATATGTTGAGCGGTGGACGCGGGAGTACCTGGCGGAGGAGTGGTATGGACCGTGGTGGTGAAGCTGGATCATGGACTCGGTTAGGGGTGCCTTGATCACCTTCATCGGCCTCATTCCCTAATGGCCTAAGGGGGAATGACGCACTTTGATTTGTTTGGATGGTATTGAGATCTCATTGATTCATGATGCGGTATTGTCTATCGGTTCCGGTGGTTAAGTGACGATTCTCGTGGAGTGTTGATTCGGTGATTGGTTCTCAATTGTGATTATTATCTTGCAAACTCTTGTTGATTCTTGCGATATAGTTGTGTTCTCAATGTCAGTCATTCAGTGATTCTTGTTGATCCCGGATAAGTGTTGATACTCGGCTATGACGGATTCTCGGTAAATCTCATGTTAAGTTGTGAAGCTTCTCGGTCAGTCATGCATTGATGTGTACTTGCTATAAAATGAATTACTTAAATAGTTTTATACCATTTTATATGTTATTATTTCCTTGTTTTGTATATAATGCTAGTATTATTTTGTACTTTATGAACTCACTAAGCTCGTTGTAGCTTACCCGTTTAGTGGACTAACTTTTTACAGGAAAAGATAAGAGTAAGCATATAGAATCTTGAAGTTGATCGGAGGCTTAGAAGTTATACTCCGGGCGTATACTTAGGTATGTGGGAGTTGGGTAGTTTTGTATTGATAACTTTTGTAGTTAGCTGGTTTGTATCCATAGTCTTTGTTGGTAGTGAGATCTTGGTTCGTTTGTTGTAATTTGTATAGTTGTTGTCGGTTTAGAATGGTTAATTGTAATTAGCTAGTTATTAGAAAGTTGTTTGGTTTGTTTGGTGGGATTTCTTGACCCGGTCGTTACAATATGGTATCAGAGCATTAGTTTGAGTGAACTAGGTATCATGGCGGTGCTTAGACTCAAACTTAGGTGTCGATGGTGTAAGTGTATGAACTATGGGTTTAGGATGGATACAAACCATAGGTTAAGTCTAGAATGTGGGTAAAGGGTTAACAATAGGAAATGGTATGATTAATGATATAATTGTGTGGACTTAAAAATTCGGTAAATCATAGATCAAAGAAGTGGTAAATGTGATCATGGGGTTTCTAAATGAGAGGAATTTCATGCTTATCTTGAGGCATGAAATAACATTGTTATATGGAAGAGGAACAAGTGTTTGTTGTAAAGAAAGATTGATGAGTAGAATTGTTAATATGGTTCGTGTTATGTTTGAATAACTTAGAAAATGAGAGAAAAGTGAGTTGAAGGCTAATGTGGTGATTGAATCTTTAAGTAAGAAATCTGGGGCTGTATCCTTTAAAAAAAAAAAACCTTTCGTAGTAGTGGAGCCACCGAATTTTCGGGTGTGCCTGATCTTGTGGAGGCGTTGTTGAGTATTGAAATCACAGACAAGGTATTCTATGTATCTCATGCCCATAGGGAAGATCAAAATGTTATGTGACCGCTAGGCTTTCAGGAAAAGTGTTGACCTGATAAATAGTTCGTATAAAATATTAAGCGAGAAAGAAGAGGATCATATGATTTGGTAATCGTTTATAGTTCGTTTTCTTGATCAATATAGTTCTAGTGAGATGAGAACAAGGATTGAGAAAGAATTCTTGGAAACTAGATTAGGAACAGTGTTGTTAGACGAATATTAAACGGTGTTTAATTCAGGGGCACAATTTGCCACAAAATTCATTTCAAAATGGAGTAGAGGAAGTGAAAATGCTTGTGGAAGGTCTAGATATGAAAATTAAGATTTTGCTAGCAAATATGATATGCCTTTGTCGCGAAAGTTGTTGAAAATGCTCGGAAGGATGAGCATGATTTGAACCCAAGTAGAGTGTTGATTACCGAACCAAAACGTTATAGAATGAAACATTTCATTAATCCCCCGCAGTTCAGTGTCAGTTCTTTTCGAAACAGGTATAAGTATGGTCTATGTGAAATAATATATTATGTGTATAACTTTGATAATTTTGTAGTCGGGTGCAACCTGTAAACGTTGACATTGTAGTAGAAATTATAATGGGCGATGTGAGAATTATCAAGAACCTTGAAGTGTTAGGGTTGTGGTGAAAACGGACATAAAAGGTTTAGCTGTCCGTACAAGGATGCAATTATTAGTCTTACGGAAAGTTGGGATACCGAAAGTGTCAATACTCTACTCTTTCTAACAAGCTGCCGAAAATGAAACTTTGGTTCATCAGTCTTTTGTGACGGGTACTCTAAGCGAAAGGAGGAGGTTCCTAAGGCAAGAGGTTGTGTGTTCAAATATTCGAGGAAGCTTACGAGGATGCTAACGTCAAAATTGGTACATTTCTTGTTAATACTCTAATCGTTCGTAGAGTGTTTGATTATGAAGAATCTGATTTATTGTATGTCACTGGATTCGTTTGATCTTTAATATTGTTTTCTTATCCGATAATGAATCTGTTATATATATATTGATGTTGTGAAAAGTGAAACTTTAATGGTCACAAAGGATATGAGGATTTAAGTATTGGAAATTAATGACCACAAATTCTATATTGATCTAGGGTTCATAGGATTTGTCGAGTTTAAACATTATTATTGGAACGGATTAGGTAATGAAGTATATAGACAACCTTATGTGTTTTAGAAAAGATGGACCGAAATTTGGTTGAAAGGGAATAACCCGAGTAAGTGTAGGGTGAAAATAGAATGGTGAATTAATGAACAAATTGGTTCTTGTAAGTGGTAATTCTTTTCCTATAAATGCATTAGTGATGTAGAATGGGTATTGTATGCGGAGATGATATTGATATCCTCGACGAGTTAGATAGGCTATGAGCAAAACTTGAAACCCGAGAATAATAAAACTAAAAGAATACTGAAGTATGGAACTTGGATGAGCTAGGAACTATGGTAAGGTTAATCATAATATGAGTTGGGACTTTGATCATGTTAGTAGATGTTGACTAAACTGGAACTTAATTAGTATGAACTGAATATAATGTGGTTATTGAGGTGGTTATGATGCAATTAGTTTAACATAAATCTCAGTATCATGCATTTGGATTCAATTGCGGAATAATTAGTTAAAAAAAAAAAAAAAATAAATAAATAAATAGAACTTGAATCAATATAAAGTATTGGCTATGTATATAGAACAAGTAATTGGTTATGGTACGAAGTTTTGACCATGTATATGAGATCCAACTTTGACTTTGGGAATAGTATGAAATGAGAATTTGTTAAATGACATAAAATTTGATCTGGTCTGAGGAATAGTTTGGGAACAAAGTTATTGATAGTGGGGAAATGTGTAGTAATCGGTTATGGATATTTAAAATTGGTAATGTACTAGAAATAGCACAAGATTCAAGGTTAATGAATATGTTTATAAGTAAGAATTATGAAGGAACTGTATTTTGTATCTAAGCCTTGTAATGTAATTATAAATTCAGGCATGACGAATGGTTAACTACTAACCGAGTTGACTTTATAGATTGCGGTTTACTGTAATAATAATGAATATTTTAACAATGTTCAAAAGATTGAAATGAGTATAATGCAGGGTAAGAGTCTGAAGCAAAGGATCATGTGATGAAATTTAGTTAAAGGAATGCCGACTAATCTCAGGTAATGGATGAAAAGTATGGATACCGGTGGCGTAATTGGAATTAGTCCTAGGGAATTGTTATGGGAGATCGATTTATACCTAGAAAAGAATGGAAGGGAAGTTTGAATATACTTGATGAAATGGCCTCTTTGACTGATATTGACTGAAGGTAAAGTCAACATCATTAAGAATATGAAGAAATTGAAAGAGGTATGTAATTAATGAATACCATATTTGTTAAGTTAATTGTTAAATTTTTATGATAATATTAAGAATTTGGCCCGTTTTAAGGAATGAAACGGTTAAACATGAATCTGTCATTATATGGGTATTGGTATGGCTAGAATGTAACTCGTTAAGTACTAAATTTTGAAATAGTATGATTTTGACCCGTTTGAGTAATAATTTGGTTAAATGTGAATTGGTCAAAGAAGGTAGTCTTGGTTTTACATATAAAATAAGTGTCTGATTTTGACCATGGTATGAATGGAAGAATTGCAATTCACATGAATTTTTGGCTTGTTTGAGTGATCGAGTAATATGGGTGCTAATTGTTGATTGAAGGTATTTCATATGTTTATTGTTAATAATGTAGATATATTTGGCAAAACGGTTCTCTTGGACCTAGGTCAAATGTGCTAAGGAATTGGAATATGTAGCTAGTGTTTGTCAAGAGGGAAACAAAAGAATGAAATGTTCATAGATGGAATGGTAATTGAGGAAAGAAAAGATGATAAAATCAAGGAATTCTATTTCATTCAAGTCAACGTAATTTCGGGACGAAATTCTCAAAAGGAGGAGGTAATTGTAACATACGTGTTTTAAATTCATGCTTTTTAATTGTTAAGTTCGGTATTAGTTGATAAGTGATAAGGAATTAAGTCTTGGTAGTTAAAATTTTGAAGAAAAATCTGAGTTTTGGGTATTGATTAAGTAGTACAAGTTAAAAAGGAAGAAAAATGCGAAGTTGCAGCCTTTTGGGAAGATAGCGGCGCTATCTTAGAGATAGCGGCGCTATCTTGTACAATTAAAACAGCGACTCGAAATAGCAAAGGGGGAAAAACGCGAAAATTTGGAGATAGCGGCGCTATCTCTGGAGATAGCGGCGCTATTTATCGCGGGGGTCTAGATAGCGGCGCTATCTTGAAGATAGCGGCGCTATCTTGTGCAGATTAGACATAAAAACGGGATTTTGACCCATTTTAGCTCATTTTCTTCATAGATCGGGTTGGTGGCTGCTCTGGGCGATTTTGGTGATTCAAGGACGGATATTGGTGCAAATCAAAGGGGTTTTCATCATAAGATCAAGCTATAAAGGTATGATGCTTAGCTTTTGTTCATGCAAGTGATTTAGGGTTAGAAATTTGGAGAAGAATCAAGAACCCTAGGTTAGGGTTTGGATCATAAATCTGGAATTGTTGATTGTATGTTAACATAGCAGTTATATAGTTATGAGATTCATAGATAACAAGTGATTATGTTCATAATTTAGATAATTTGGTAGTAGATGGTTCCGGTTCATCACTAATTTGGGAGAATTGGTGATTAGAGATTACATTAGATGTGATTATAGGTTAGAATGTTGATGGAATTATGTGTAATTGTTATAGGTAATCAATTGGGAGATTGTGGTGATTACATTGACCGGTGACATTGGAATTGTGACTAAAGGAGTTCGTGGCTCGTGTTGGAAATTGCTTGATCCCAGGTGAGTTCATCTATGTACAACTGTATACTAGTAGTTATATATATCTAAATGCTACGTGTTTAATAGTTATTTGGTTTATTGTTATCACATATGCGATGCCTAGAACATTGAATTGGTAATTCTAGTGATTTGACTGTAATGTGATTAAATGAAGTTTGATTCATTAATAGACTTTTGCTATGTGTAATGACATGTAAGAATATAGTGAATATTTGTGGTATGCCTTGTGTATAATCTTTTGATAGATGTCTTGATTGAAGGAATATCCTTGAAGTGTCTCACTTGATATCGATTCATGTCGTATAAATTCCTTGTGTTACGTCTCGGTTGGTTTGCTCTAGTATGAGATGCATTTTTATTGATTCGGGTTGTGATAATCCTATTGTTCCGGCCTCGTGGAGTCATCGTTGTTATTGTTTCTTTTGATATCGAATATAAGTTACCCGTACGAATTCCTTGAGAGATAATTTCGTTTCGTGAGGACCCACGGCGGCTTGAGTATTACTGTGTGTAATATGTTGAGCGGTGGACGCGGGAGTACCTGGCGGAGGAGTGGTATGGACCGTGGTGGTGAAGCTGGATCATGGACTCGGTTAGGGGTGCCTTGATCACCTTCATCGGCCTCATTCCCTAATGGCCTAAGGGGGAATGACGCACTTTGATTTGTTTGGATGGTATTGAGATCTCATTGATTCATGATGCGGTATTGTCTATCGGTTCCGGTGGTTAAGTGACGATTCTCGTGGAGTGTTGATTCGGTGATTGGTTCTCAATTGTGATTATTATCTTGCAAACTCTTGTTGATTCTTGCGATATAGTTGTGTTCTCAATGTCAGTCATTCAGTGATTCTTGTTGATCCCGGATAAGTGTTGATACTCGGCTATGACGGATTCTCGGTAAATCTCATGTTAAGTTGTGAAGCTTCTCGGTCAGTCATGCATTGATGTGTACTTGCTATAAAATGAATTACTTAAATAGTTTTATACCATTTTATATGTTATTATTTCCTTGTTTTGTATATAATGCTAGTATTATTTTGTACTTTATGAACTCACTAAGCTCGTTGTAGCTTACCCGTTTAGTGGACTAACTTTTTACAGGAAAAGATAAGAGTAAGCATATAGAATCTTGAAGTTGATCGGAGGCTTAGAAGTTATACTCCGGGCGTATACTTAGGTATGTGGGAGTTGGGTAGTTTTGTATTGATAACTTTTGTAGTTAGCTGGTTTGTATCCATAGTCTTTGTTGGTAGTGAGATCTTGGTTCGTTTGTTGTAATTTGTATAGTTGTTGTCGGTTTAGAATGGTTAATTGTAATTAGCTAGTTATTAGAAAGTTGTTTGGTTTGTTTGGTGGGATTTCTTGACCCGGTCGTTACAAATTCTTTAAATACTTTGAACGGCAAAATATTCCAGAAACCAAACAGACTTAATAGAGATTACTTGATTAATAACATCATCAAATCATCTTTGAAATATATAGATTACATCATTATGAATAGACTTTAATTTCTAATGTTATAATGTATATATTTATTCATCAAGAAAATAATTGCATTGACTTAAATTTTATTATGTTTACTAGCTATGTCACGATGCAATGTATCTTGAAAATATTTGTAATGGAGATGTTCTAACGGTTCAAAATGGTTTATTACGAAGATTAAAGGTTTCGTAAGTGGAGAGAATATTATAAATAGTTTTATACCAAACATTTCATGATGATAAACCGTTTATTAGACATTTTCTCTCCTACTTTTGTTTTTATTTTTATTTAATTAAATTGTAAAAATAATAAATCTATCTAAATGTTATACATTTATCTTGATGGAGACTTAAATCTTCAGCGACTTAATTAGTGGAAAAGCACCTTACATGCGCATGAATACTCCTAAGATGTGTGCCAACGGGAGTAAACTGACGAGATCGGTTGAAATTTTTTTGGACTCATCGTTGGGAGGGTTCAGTGACGGTGTCGGTTTGGGGACGGGATGGAGGGGAGAGATCGGTTGGTGAGGTGGGGCCTAAAGATGTATTTTGTGTGTATTTTGTAATGTTGGGTCCCATAAAACTAAAGTGAAGAGGTATTGTTGGTATGAGTATGTCAGTTTAATGTCGGTTGGAGGGTGAGCTAACGTGGCGCTGATTGGCAAAAACTGACGGTGTCAGTTTGTGTAATGATTGGAAATGGTCCAAAAGAATGCTTTTGGTAAACTGACATGTATGGCACCACATCTTGAGTTCATTCATCGGTTGAGATGGTCACTTTGCTGAATGATAGGAGAAGAAAATGTGGGACCCATTTATATAAAAGTGATATTTTGTGTGTGCATACCTTAATATGCGTGGAGCCCAAAAAAAATGATAGATTATGTATTATTAGTATGAGTGTGTTAATTCTAGTTTCAATTAACATGACGCTAATTTGGTAAAAAAATAAGTGTCAGTAGTAACAACAGTAGAGAACAATCTTAACAACACACGGTGTGCATTACTTGTTATAGTTGTGTTTTAGGGTTTTTTTTGTCATATTAACTATTACATATTAACCTCGAAAACACACTCTCTCTCTTATAATATTCCCTATGACATTTTTATGGGATCCATAAAAATAACACCAACTGATCACAATTTAAAAAAAAAATATTGGACGTTAAAATCATGGTGCCCGGACCTTTGGTGCACGTTTGACATGGCGACGGTATTGTTTGGTGGTGTCAAAGGCCAGAAAAACGAGCTTATCACTTAAGAGAATTGATAAACTTTTTCTTAAATTTTAAGATTAATTTGAAGTTAAAGAAAAAATAGTTTCATTTGAGATTTTTTGATAATACTTTGTATAAAGGTTTGAATTTCTTTTGAAAATTGTGATGTACGAGTAATATATTTCAAATTGTTGGTGTTTAAAATTGGGGTTTCCTAGTTTCGTTTGTACATACGTTTCTTGTTACTGTAATCGATGAAACAGATGCAATTAACGTTTGATACCTAAATATTTCATTGACCTTAGTTACTGTAATTTTCTGGAAACTTCTCAATAAAATAATTCTTTTATTAAATAGACGAAACATTGATATTGTTAGTTAAGCCCGTTTGAAGTTTCTGCAACAGTTAGGATGTCAAATCAACTCTTTAAAAAAAATATTTAAGTGAATTAATTTTTTTTTTTTAATGCTACTCATGTTTATTATAGGCTTCTTCAGAATGAACGAGCTTTGCAATCATATACTAATGGCATCATTTAACAAAATTATCAGCAGTAACAATACTAAAATAATGGGTCAATTTAACTTATATTTCATGTATATCAGGTAATATATATAATTATAAAATGGTATACCTATGATTTTAAAACGTGTAGTTAACAAACTCCAACCTGGTTACACTATTTAAAAATGGTATCAATCCGACCTCCACCACGGGTAGATAGTCAAATCAAATTAAATGAATTCAACCGTATATATTTTGATTGATTAGTGACAAGTTGTATTCTAGGACTAACATGAGATCCAACAATATCTATGAAATATGAATTCCAAGATTTCCTTTAGATTGCACAAACACACACACACACATTAAACAAGTAAGGTCAAAGTCAAACATACAAAAGATGAATCATGAAGAAAGATGTCATATTCGACCACCATTTATACGCCATTTGCCTTTTGTCCCCCTTGATGTTAGATGTCCACATTGGGGTCCAAAAATAATACAAATTGTGGTTCATTTCATGCTCAATGTATATTACATCATGTTCCACAAGCACAATCATATTGCTCTTAAGTTATGAGCCCACAAGACTTGACCATATCCAGGTCAACCCCCTTCAAAGATTTGCGATGTAGTGTCCAAATTGACCACATTATAATTAGGGGTGAGCATTTGGACCGAAAAAACCGAACTGAACCGAAAACCGACCGAAACCAAACCAAACCGATAACGTGTTATTGGTTCGGTTTCGGTTTTGAAAATTTATCGTTTTCGGTTTCGGTTCTATCGAATTTGGTTCGGTTCGGTCTTTGGAAAAGGATGAACATTACGCCTAAAAAACCGAACCGAAACTGAACTAAAACCGATAACATGTTATTGGTTTGGTTTCGGTTTTGAAAATTCATCGTTTTCGGTTTCGGTTCTATCGGTTTCGGTTCAGTGTGCATTTAAACCGGTACAATGCAATACATAGTATACCATGTGCATAAAAGATTGTGCACAGCCAAAGGGGGTTTCAGTGTGCATTTAATCCGATAATCATAACTCAATAAAAATTGTAATGTCATGAGTTGATTTTACCATCAGAAGTTCAAAACCCAAACAAAAAAAAAATATCAAAAAATATTTAACCCAGGGTTTATAAACAAGAAAACTGATCTTTTTATCATGAATAGAGTTGAAGTTTTGAGATATCCAACAGTCAAAGTGAAATACCAAACTTGAGCTCCAAATTTCACACTGTCGGCACCTTTTTCCTAGGGGTGGCAATTCAGTTCGGGTTCACAGGTTGGCGGGTCAGAAGCATTCAACGTGAAATCGATTGGTTTATATAAACGGGTCAGATATGTCAACCCTAACATGTTTACCTTCAACCCGAACACAACCCGTATAACCCATTTATTTAAACGGGTTAAACAGGTTAGCAAGTCAAACGCGTCAAACATGTTGTACTTCCATAAATTCATAACAAAATATCAAAACACCAAAATTACTAAGTAAGAACATTCCAAAATAAACTTGATAAAATCCGAATATTTTATATAACTATTAGTTACTTTTGAACTAGTAAACTATAAACTAAGTAAAAGTATAATTTTATAAATATAAATTAATAATTATACAGGTTGGCAGGTCGACCCATTTAATATATCATCACCCTAACATAACCCATTTAGTAAATGGGTCGGTTGAGTCGACCAATAACTGACTCGAAACTTCTTTACCTCAACCCTAACTTGTTTATTTTTGTGTCAATTTCAGGTCAAGTTTCGCGTCAGATCAGAAAATGCCACCCTTACATTTTCCCATCTTCAATAAAATAAATTTCCATTTCCAGAACCTGCAAGTATAGTGACAATTAATACTCACTCACTTATTAACGGAGTAGATTTGGTTACATTTGATTTTTTATCTCTAGCTGAAAAATTAGAAAAATATATTAGATAAAGAAATGGGTACAAAGGGTTGAGAGTCGCTCAAAGTGCATATCAAAGCAAATAACCTTTTAAATCACCTTACGCAAGGAATTTGACTTATTTTAGGGTGAGCATAAAAAATTGAAAAAACGGACCCATAACTGAGTTAACCAACCAAAAATAACCGACCTTACGATAACATACAATTCTTGATTTAATAAATTTTTAACTGAAATATTCGGTTCGATTACGGTTATTAACGGAAAACCGATCCGCAATTAGCCGAACTGCGCGTTAAGCGAAAAATTAATTATTTTTATACGGTTTTTTGATATTTTACGACTATACAAAATTTAAGGACTACCTTGAACATTTCTCTTCAAACTAAACCTTTTTTTTTAAATTGCCACCTAAACTGCTTCCTGTTTTGCTGTTGAAGACCCTGCACCTAAACCTTATATAAACCTAATCCAGTATACCAAAAACATTCAGAAGCTAAGTCTACCATTTTGTGACATATATACATAGTATCGTAATTATATACAAGTTTAAAATAATTATTCAAGGCTCAGTTGGACATTCTAAACTTATAATATGACTATTTATCACTTGTTAATTTAAGAATACAATATTGACAATTTGACACTCCCACATCTGCCTGTGGTCAACGATTAAGCTCAAAGCTAAATTTTAAACACCTCTATGTGTGCAATATAAACTTCTTACAAATGCAGTTACATTATCAAGATATGAATTAAAAATCAATTATAAAAACCTGCGAATTTAACATTACCTGAAGCTCAAGTGCCATCAGTAATCGAAGACAATTGAAGTACTTCCTTCGCATTTGCATCTAAATCATTTCACAAAATTGAAAATACATAATCAGAAACCATTCTAGGGTTTTCAAATACAATCAAATTAATAAAACAATAAACGATTACCTTGAAGATCATGAGGGTGCATATTGGATAAACTAGGGTTTGCATTTTTCGAAATGGGGTCCGAATTCACAGTATTCAGCGGCAAACACCACAGTATAATACCTGAACCGGTTGGGGTTTTCAGCCATTAGAGTGAATAAATTTTAATCTTTTGTATTTGTGATTTATGAAAAGTCATTTAAAAGTCATTTTTAAAAGTCATTTTTTAATAATTAGACTTTTAAAAGTCATTAAAATATTTAGATATTTATAAACACCCTAACTAAATTTAAAACTTAGAAAATTCAGATCATAAATAATTAATTAATATTATTATCTATATTTTTAATTTAAAATCAATGGTCGTGATGGTGGTGGTAAGCGGAAGATTCGATGGTGGTGACAGAGTTAGCGTCAGAGTTAGTTGGTGATGACGGAGTAAATGGCAGAATGAGCAGCGGCGGCAGCGAAGTATCGTAGAGATTGTGCAAGAATTATTATTAATTTTTAGGATCGTAAAAAGGATTTTGCTAATGACAGCCCTTAGGGCTGTCACTAACATGCATAAAAAGCTTGTACATTGATTAAAAAAATAATATTCCTAAAATTCAGGGGTTTGTCTTTTGTGTATTTTGCCTTTTTAATGACAGTCCTAAGGGCTGTCATTAGCATTTTCCTCGTAAAAATAGTAAAAAAGGATATTTTAATAGTCAATTTTTTTTAATAGTAAATCCTAGAATCCTAGTTTACTCTAGATGGTTTTTCACTTTTTGGAGACCACTCCAGCAGAATAAGTAGGCCTGAAATGATATATCAATCAAGCCCAACAGTCTGGACATTAATTTATTAGAAAGGAAAGCATGGGCTAGCAAAGACACAATCTGGCCTGCATATAGTAGGTCCATATTCTATTTAAACAAAGTTCTATAATCAATTAATTCTTGTAATTTTACTGCTAGTTTTTATTTTAAACCTCAAAATGTTTATATCAACCGTTATAATCATGATATGAATTTAACATGGAAATAATAAGTTTTGGTTTAAGCTAAGCTTAAATAAGCAGATTAAAAATATGTCGAGCTATCTAACCCATTTCTAAACGCGTCAGGTCAAGTTGGATTATGAATAACGGATCGACCCGTCAACCCGTTTTATTTTCTGTATTTTTAAAAAATATATATGTAAATACTACCGTATATATTTTTTATTGATTGTATCAGGATTTTGTTAGCATTTAATTTACTGAAAATCCACCTTGTATTGGATCATTTTTTTAATTATGACATGCTAACCTGGTTCTGACCCACTAATCAATTTTCACCCACCAATCTGCTAAGTTTATATGAGTCTGACATGTCAGTTATGGTTACTATGACTTAAATATGTCTAGGTTAGGTTGATTTTTCTGACCCAAAATTGTAAACATGTCGTGTTTAGGTTTCCAACCCGTCAATCCGAACCCGCTAATTCCAACCCAACTCAATTGCCACCATGATTTATACACAAGTTAACATCTTCTTTGTAAAATTCTACTCACATCTAAGACTAAGATTGCGGTTGGTTAGAGGTTATTGCTAATATCATTAAGGTCGCGTGTTCAATTCTCACAACTATCCATTTTTTAGAAATACAAATTGTTCCCGAAATATCAATTGTTGTTAGAAAATTAAGTTTTACTAATTTAAAATAATATCAAATGCATTATATATTTTATAAATAATTATTACGTAGTACATTTTTATAACTATGATATACTAAAAAATTTAACTATTATTCCATATATTTTATAATTATAATATAATAAATTTTATAAGTATGATGCAATTTACTGTTTTGTCACTTTTTACTTGTGAAGTGTTTGCAATAATTTTTTCGCTTCTTTACTTTGTGGGCTACTTGTTTGTCTTGATTTAATTTACTGGTCTATAAATATTTACGATAAATTACGAAGAAATTTTTTAAAAATTGTTTTATTGTTTAACCGTAACGTTTTATTTTTCGTGTAAAGCATGAAGTAATTAATATGGACAGGAAACTTGTACATAAAATATACTCGTACTTTAAAATAAGTCAATACGTTATTTTGTAGGATATAATAACACAAAGCTAACCATATTCTTGGCAAGGAGAGATGCCAAATAGCGAAAGAACCACACAACCTTCAAAGCCTTTGACGATCTAAATTAAAGGTCTTCCGAGCATTTTAAAGGAAGTCCTTTAATTGAGGAGTATATATTTATTTCTATAAATTTAGAAGTCGAATCCTAATAATTTCATTACGTATAATTCAATTTTAAGTAGTCTTAAATTTCACAAATATGAGTGTCTTGTTTATCGATGGTCCAATGGTGGAAAAGTTTGTCAATAATTCAGAAGCTTTTGAAAAGTGCATTGAGGAGCGCTTTAACATGATAGATGCGAATAAAGATGGTGTTTTGTCTCGTGATGAACTCGTTAATGGCCCGTCTGCGGTTGAATCTGAGTTGCAACCCAAAGAGGAGGTCAATAGCCTATACAACACATTATTTGAAAAATTTGACACCGAAAAGAAAGGTACCCTTGACCGCAAGGTGTTTAGTTCATTAATGAAGGAAGTCATGTTGGCTAAGGCTCATGGTTTCGGTAACACACCTGTGTGCATTATTGTTCAAGACGATAGCTTGCTTCAAAAGGTCGTTTAACATTTACCATAAAAGGATTCAAAAATCCGATGAACGTTACTTCGAAACTAGTGTTGGTGTGTCGCAAAGGCCAAGCATTTCTATGAATATGTATTCGATCCCTTTTTGCCTTCTTTTTTAAAATATAATGTTGTGAACCAAGGAGATCTATTAAGTCCATTAGGTATATTCTTGAGCACGTTGCCGAGTTATGTATAATCAAGAATTACATTAATATGAATCCGATACTTGTTATGTTTAGATTTATATTTATACAGACTTGTTCATGTCTAGTTAGCTATCATCAAAATCATATGTGCATGTTGCTATCGTGTTAAGTACTTAGCTGGTTCGGATATGTGTATAAATACATAACAATTAACCTAATTCACCATACTTACAAATTTGTGCCTTGTATAATTCTTCTTTCAACTTTCTTATTTCCTCTTCTAGAAAAAAATTATGGATTCAAATGTTGCTTCTTTAAAGAAGCCATCAAGAAACAATAACAACAACCCAATTTTATTTTAACCCACAATCACCACTCTTTGGATGTGTATAATTGTATAAATACATAACAATTAACCTAATTCACCATATTTACAAATCCGTCTCTTCTATAATTCATCTTTCAATTTTCTTACGTCCTCTTCTTCTAGAAAAATATTATGGATTCAAATGTTGTTTCTTCAAAAAATTCATCAAGAAACAATAACAACAACCCAATGTGATTTCAACCCACAATCACCACTTTTTGGATCTCCTACCCGGTTCCAATAATAACAACAAACAAATTTGATTTGAGTAAATTGCAGAACAATCCATGTGGTTTGGCCTAAATGCACGTTTGGTACTAATAGTTTCGAAATTGCAAACATGTTCCCTATTTTGGCAAACTTGGTCCGTTTTGGTCCCTCGCCTGTAACAACGTTAATGGGTCTCTGTAGGTTGAGGGTATTTCAGTCATTTGCCAAACCACACGGACCATTTTTGCATAAAAATTTAAAAATTAATAAAATACCCCCACTTCATCCATCTTCTTATATTCTATCTTCTACAGTCAATAACAAACAATTGGAAATATGGGTTTAGTAGGGATGAGGGATTTGGAGATCTCTTTGTTTTGATTTCTTCAATTGAAGATGTGAAGGTGAAGCTTGAATTTGCAAGTATCACAAAACCATATATCAATGAGCATTAAGTATTTTGATTTATATAACAAGAAGTATAGTTATTTTATGAAATAACAAAGTTAGAATAATTGACAAAGATGACAATTATTGTCTGAAATTTTATTTATATAACAACTGAGAAATGATAGAGAGACATGGTTTATTCACTAAATTTTATTTATAAAACAAGGGATAAAATGAAAGTGAATGTTCACCAAATCCTACTTATATACCCTAAGAAAACCCTTTGAAATATATGTCTAAAAATCATAGTCTTTGATAGTAATGACAACAAACCAGACAAAGCTGTTTTATTTTATAGTTTTATGCTACAAATTGCCAACAAAAATGAAACTAACAAAACTTTGCTCAACTCAAACCATGAAGACTAGCCCCAATTTTAACAACTTTGCTTCTTTTGGCCCGAATCCAACCCACAAAACTGAAGTTTTGTATGTATAAATCAATTCATTTTATTTTGAATTTGTCGATGAACATGTACTAGGAACTCAACATATGACAAACCATGTGAAGACTTGTCTTCCACCATATACGAGAAGAACGTCATTCCTGAAATTAAAACTATTATTACTAAATTACACAAATTAAAATGGGTTATTTGAAAAATATTCTCTTTATCTTAACTGTATTGAAGGGTAATTTATATATTTAAAAAGTAGTAAAAAAAGTTCCCATTTTTGAACTACCTATTTGAGTATTTGCCACCAAGGTATTAATTTTGGGTTGACAATATCATCTTTATCTTATATTTATTGGAAGGTGTTTTAGATGTTAAACATATAGTCAGAAAATATCACATTTATTACAAAGTTACCATGTTAAAATTACATATCTGCCACTATTATATATGTTTTGGGTTCTCAAGATTTTTTTTTATCTTGATTTTATTAAAGGGTATTTTAGGTTTTTAACAAATAGTGAGAAAATATGTAACTTTCAACTTTTCTTGTAAAGTTTGGTTTTATTTTAGAAAATTAAAGAAAAAGTCAAATGAAATATAAAAATTCTTGTATGAAGAAACAAAAGAAAAAGTATGTTACGAAACTGACCTGACGGGTCTCCTTTCTTGCATAATTTTAACCTGCAAGAAACATAACACAATTAATTAAAAATAAATAAATCATTTTTCAATAACAAAAAAAAAAGTCAACTTATGATCCAAAAATATGACATACCGTAGGTAGTTACATCTTTGACTTCGTATCTCATTTATAACCTCATTTAGCTTCTTTGACAAAGGGTTCTCATATTGCTGCAATACAAACTGAATACAAAAAATGATATTTATTTTTGTAGTAATAATAATATTTTTTTAATCATATTTGATGGACAAAAAATGCTTTTTGGTCAACCCACCCAACCCGAACCCGTTTTGACCCGCCCATTTTTGCCATACCTGAGTAGGGATTTCACCAACAGAAGAAATACCAAACAATTTTTGAGTGATTTCAGGATCTACAGAGCTCCCAATATAAATTAAACAATCTTCACCATTTTCAAGAAGATAAATTCCATCATCACTAACGTGTTCACTAGAAAGAGGTATAGGTGGAGGAATAACAGATCCATCCGTTTCCTGCAAAAATATAAAATAATTAAATAAATAATTGAAACATTTTTTGAAATTTTATTAGGGTTGATTGTGTTTTAGTCCTCGAACTTCCATCAATTTGGCATTTTTAACCCTTCAATTTTGTTTGAATTATTTTCCTTCTAAACTTTGGTTGTCTTGGTGTTTAATTGCTGATCTTTTGTTGGTTTAGTGTTTTAAACCTCTTGTGTTGAGGTGTAATGTTTACAAAATTAAATATGATTTAATATTTATCCTTAAAGTTTCACCTAGTTAACGGTTTAACCCTCAAACATTTTTCACAATATTTCACCAATCTTTTATTGTAACACTATTATATTATTTTTATTTTTAAAATCTAAAAGTCAAAAAATTTCAGTATACAACTGACTACCTCACAAGAAAACTGGTATAAAACTATATACTATAAAAGTTAGGGATCTAAACCATTACAAAAAAAAAAAGTTTAGGGATTAAAATTATTTCGTATGTATCAACTAGTGATTAACCTGTTAATTGATTTTTAACATGCCATTATCGATCGATATCATGCGGAAAAAAAGTTTGAGGATTAAACCATAATTAACTTAATTTTTTTAAAATTACTGTATACCTTTGAATTAAGGTCATGAACACTAATCATCCTAGGATACACAAGCGGGATTGCTAATTGCACAGAAAGTGGTGTGACATAATTGATCCAAAATGATCGGTCATCTATACGCCCATCGCTTCTCAATCCAATACTTTTAATCAAAGCTGAATAAAAAAAATATAAAAAAAAATAAAAATTAACCTGTGATTAAAAAAGATTTATTTATTTAAATAAGAAAACATACCGAGAGTGTATAAAGGTAATAACTTGAGTGCTTCTGGAAGAATAAGTTGTCCAGATGATGAAACGGTTGCACAAAATTTTCTATAAGAATGAAGAATATTTATGCAAAGTTCTGTTACTCGTTCCCGCAATTGTGGCAATGGGGTTAAAGGAATTTCATTTGCAGCTGCAATATATAAAATAAAAATTAAGTCTTTTAATTATTTAATATATATACAGTAAATTACAGAAATTGTCCATGTTGTCTTTCAAATTCAATGATTTTGTCCCTTTACTTTTAATTTCGTTTTTTTTTTGTCCATGTACTTTTTAATTTCGTGATTTATGTCCCTATGGTCTTCAAATTTCATTTTTTTGTCTATTTTGACCTAAAATAACCAAAATACCCTTACAATTATTCTTTTTGAATTTTTTGAATTTAAATTATTTTAATTAATAAATTCAAAACAATAATTATAAGGGTATTTTGGTCATTTCAAGTTACAATTGATGAAAAAAAAAAGAAATTTGAAGGCCATAGGGACAGAAATCACGAAATTTAAAAGTACAGGGACAAAAAAACGAAATTGAAAGTATAGGGACAAAATCGTAGAATTTGGAAGACCACAGGGACAATTTATGTGATTTACTCTAATATATAAATATAAGGGAATATTCAATCAAGTAAGTGATTACCTTGTTTTAAAAAGCATGAAAATTGGGTATCCAAATCAGCAGAACGAAAAAGATTGCTCAACATTGTGGTGCATGGTAAGGATAAGGTAGACACTCGTATTCTTCTTTGCCCGTATACAGTTGTATACAGTAGAGCACACTGGAAAGAACATTCTGTACCATTTGCTAATTTATCATCATGTTTTAAACTTACCATTATTGATTTGTCACAATCAATCTGCAAAAAAGAAAAATATTAATAATAAATAAATTTTAAAAAACAAATATTGATTAAGTTTAGTAATAGTATCAACCGCAGGTAAGTCCACATCTGTAGGAATGCGTCTACAGAAGTTTCCAGAGTATTCTTGTACTTGTAGACCCTATAAAAACGTTTTATTTATAAAAAAGATATTTATTTAAAAAATATATATAATTTATGTGATACTCACCTGACTGCATCTAACACGCATAACTGCTTCAAAACCTTGTGGCCTTGTGACATTCCATCGAAGATCATTGTAAAGTTTTGCAGGATCAGAAAGTGCAGAAAACGGGTGATAATAATATACCTGCAAAATAAGGTCAAATTTAATTTATTATAAAAATATATTTGTATCAAGATGCAAAAATAAATTTAAATTAGATTATAAAAAGTAATAACTACCTGGCCTCCGGTTGTTTTGGGGATAACAGAAATGGAAGCAATGTCAACGTAACTTTGGGTAGTAAGGAATACATCAACAGAGACCTGAAAATATTTCATATTTATAATTTTATATTAATAAATTGGTAAAATAATACTACCTCCGTATCAAAATAAGTGATACATTTGAGAAATTGCGGTTTTTGAGGCAAAAGATTGGAAAGTAATTTAAAATAGTATAAAGTGGATAGTTAGTGGATAATGAGACCCACTTCTTTTGGATGTAGTGAAATTAATGATGTTTAAAAGTAAAAGTAAGGGTAAAAGAATAATTTTACTTTATTAAAGTAGATAGTTAGTGGAGAAGGGGTCCCACTTTTTTGCCAAATAAGGAAAGATTTTGAAGTGTATCACTTATTTTGTTCCACCCCTTTTAGGAAAGTGTATCACTTATTTTGATACGGAGGTAGTATAATAATTATTTAATCATTCTAGCGGGCTAGATGAAGTTTTACTTGGTACTCAGCAAATTCAATAGCTAATGTCTTCATACTCTTGTCTGCTGGTTGAAGTAATTTATCAGGTTCCTGGAATTTAATAATAATTTTAAATTATAATTTATTTGGATCTTATTTATATAATCTTAATAAGTTGTTTGTTAATATAGTAATACCTTATCATTTGCAGAGATATTAGTTCTTCCTTCAGCTTCTCTGGCAGAAAGAGCAGCAATACCAACAGAAGGCAAGACTAAAACAATATAAATTATATAATAAAGTTAAATTATATTAATTTTTTATTTCCTAAATATTGTGAGAATAATAATTAATTAATTATTCGCTTGCCTGATTGAAATACCAAAAGTTTCCCTCCCGTACTCTTCATTGCCAAATAAGCAGCCTGATTGATACCAAAATAACAATGGGTCAGAGGTTGAAACGGGCCCTTTTTCACGGGTCAAAACATGAAACCCGGCCCGAATTAACTGAATAGAAAATACAGTACCTTCATCCCTGCACCAAAAGCTGAATCAGCTGTTTTATTGTTCTGGAACATAGTTGGGATGGTTTCCAGCAACAAATCAAGATGTTGACGACACTGTAATAATGTCACAATTATGTTAATAATATTAATAATAATTATTATTTGTTATTATTAATTTTAGAAAATTTAACTACCTCAGTAAGTTGAACAATAACATCAGTCTGCAGAGGAGTGTACACGTCTTCAACATCAGGAACTATGAGCATTAATGGCTGCAAGTGCAAACAACAAAATAAACAAATTTGAGCACACATAAAAAAAATAAAAAATTAAAATAATCTATCAAATAACCTGTTGCGATGCACGTTTCAGATTGTAAAAATGGATAGTTGAGTCAAATGTAGCAATTCCCACCATTGTTCGAGGTCCCTCCTGCAACAGAAAACAGATCATTATTCATTAATATTATTTAAATCATCAATAATCATTATTAATGATTAATGAATTAACAATTAATTACTTACTGGAAGATCAGCAATAACCCGGCTGATAGCACTACAAGCTCCTGCAGTTGCACCAGTTTGCAAGGCGTTCATTGATACATCAATCAGGAAAAAGAAGACAGCTGGCATTGGCTCACGTACCTAACAATAATATAATATTAATTGTTTATAATTTATAATACAAATATGAAAAAATATGATTAAAAAAACAAACCAAAAATTCCCTAGTTGCAACAAATTCAACTGTTCCTCTACATAACTCGGGCCGTTCATCAGCATCTCTTCTCCTGCCATCTGGACCTAAATTGCACTGATAATCACGAGGTGTTTCATCCGTAAAACCTGGAAAAAAATAATTTAATTTCATTATGAGCAAACGATTAAAATAAATAAGTAAATATTAATACTGACCACAAAAGTTACAGACAAAACGTTTTCCTTGATCAACAAATTTCATAAACGGATTAATGTAGCCTTTGCAACGAGAACAACGAACAGGACCACCTTCACCAAAATCCACTATCTGAAAAACAATACATTTTCAATTAAAGTTTCAGCAATCGTCTTAAGGGCAAAATGGTAATTTTACAAGAATATGAAATCTTACTTGAATAGGTTCTTCAGATGGGTGAGGAAGGGCTAAAGGCTGGACTAACAGGGCCAATTGCATACCAGAAGTGTTCAATAGATCAGAAGTACAAGGAATCTGAACAAACAGAACGCAACAAACAATTCATTAAAAAATTAAATTAAATTAAATTAAATGATATTATATAGGATTTATCATTATTATTATTACCTGATTAATGGTGCTCCTCATGTATCGAGGACTGCAATTTCCAGTATCTCTTACTATAAATTCACTTGTAGCAGGCTTCGATATAAAACAATATATCACAAGATAATTGTTAAGAAGGATAACCAGAGTTGGAATATTAGGTAGTTAACTTTGGTACCGGTTGGGTTAGATTAACCCAATGCAACACTTATTGTTGAAAATGATTCATGAAATTGTCTTATTTCAATGATAATGTAATAAAATGATTTCGCATGCAATCAAGCCATTTGACTCGTTTGACCCATGTAACTTTTTTTTCATTAAGCTTCCTTTTTTTCTTTTTTTTACAAGTTTGGCCCGTTGAAAGGTAAAACACGACCTGAATCAACCCATTCGTAAGTAAATGGGTCAAAATTGCCACCTTTAACATAATCGCACGATGGAATTTATAAAAAAAAATAATAAACAAATAGTTGAGAAAAATACCGGTGGAGGGTTGGCTTGGTTACCCTGGCGAGTTTCATGCAAAAGAACAGAGGAACTTGGAACGGGCCGTGGGATTTGGTTCGGGTCGATCTTTGATGGGCCTGAAACCGCATTCCCAGTGGGCCCGGTTGCTGGTGATATTGTAGCCATTGATTGTTGGTTAGGAAGAGGTGGTGACATGCCATACATTCTTGGTGGTTGAGGAGAACCCGTGCTCGGAGAAGGCGATACATTCTACATATCAATTAAAATAAATAAAATATATAAAAATCGTACTTTTTTTATATTTTTAACTTACTTGGTGTGATTGCATTTGCCACGGTTGAGCTCCAAATGGGGAACCTGGAGGTTGAGATAAGCCTTGTCCCTGAGCTGAGAACGGTGGTGGTCCTGTTGGCGGTTGCATTCCGATGCCGCCTCTTGGTGGTGCTGAAAAAGTGGGTGGTGCTACTTGTGGTGGTCCTCTTGGTTGACTATCAGAAGGACCGCCTAGAAACGATGACATTGTTTGTGGGGTTGGTGGCGGTCCTGTTGACGGTCTTGGCATAGCACCGCCGCTCGGAGGATACTGAGGACCGCCTTGACCGCCACGTGGCGGTCCGAACGATGGTGGCCCGTTAACCATCATACCAGGCACGGGCGGCCCAGGACGATGACCGGGAGGGCCCATTAGTGGACCCAGTGAAGGTCCAGGCGGCATAGGCCTCGCAGGCGCATTGCCGCCAGGAGGACCTCCGGTGGGCCGGTTAGCCGCCATGAAAGGAGGCATTGGACCATGTGGAGGTCCACTAGATGGCGGAACTACACCTCTAGGAACGACACCTGGCGGTGGCGGTCCTGGACGACTGGGTCCTGAAAACGGTGAAGAAAATGGATGTGATTGTGGTTGTTGACCAAATGGGGGAGGTGGACCTCTAGGTCCATTAGCTGGATTGGGTGGCTGATTAGGGCGATTAATTTGTAAATTCTGCATATTATCTGAAACTGAATTAGGGTTATAATTCGGAGGGAAATTGCCAGGTCTAGGTCCACCGGGAGTTGTCATTCAAACGATCCCTAAAAAACAGTATCGATAATCAAAATTCGCACAATTTGATGCTATATCAGGTACAAGGTTCAATTTTTTACAGATCAGCAATCGATAAGAACCAAAATTCGTAATTATAATTTCGTATATAGGTAGACTGATCAGAGCCTTATCAAATTTGAACACAAAATTGAGAAGATCTGGAATAATTAGATTCAATTAAGTGAAAATTAAACAAATTCATAGACGTACCTGTAGTTTAATCCCAGTGATCAAATCAGTGAGGTGGAATTTAGGGATTGAAAAACGCCTAAATTAGAACGATGATCGGAAAAGTGAGAAAAAACCCCCTGAAACTGAGAAAAGCTTTTAATGCTCTGGTCCATTGGGCGACAAGAGTCATCATGTTGTATGGTTTGTACCATATGTATCATGTATTGTACGTTTATTAATACTAGGCCAAAAGAAACGTAATAACGTCAATGTAATTGATATATTGAACTTTATAAAATAAAAGAGTTAATTAACTGATGGTCCTTTAGATTTATATCAAGTTTCACTAATGATTCTTTAGTTTCAAAAATTGCACAGATGGTTCTTATTTTTTATGGGTTTTTTTACCGATGGTCCTTTATGAAAATGACGTTAAATTTTCACGTTAAGTGACCTCACGTGTGATGCACGTGAGGGTATTGGTAATTTCGCCTTTCCCTTCCCATTTAGTCTGAGTAAATTGCACGGTTGATCCTTTAGGTTTATAATAAATTTCACGGATGGTCCTTTAGGTTTATATCAAATTACACCAATGGTCCTTTAGTTTCAAAACTTACACTGATGGTCCGTATTCCTGAAAGATTTTTCATAGATGGTTCTTTACGAAAATGACACTTTATTTTTCACGTAAAGTGACATCACGTGTGATGCACGTGCGCAGCACGTCAATACATATCTTCAACAATCGGGTAAACGAAACAAAATGATCGGGAAGTGTCAATTATTATTTTATCATATTTATATGTGAAACATTTATTATTTTTTATAACTATAAATTATAACTTTATCATATTTCAATACTTTTTAAGGTCAAACATTATAATATTTTTGTAAGAGATTTTTTATAAAAATGTTAAGTTTTATAAATGTTATAAAAATTGTTAAATTACATAATTGAGGGGCGTTTATAAATATTTGATATAAATAAAAGTAAATTAATAATATTAGTAAAAAAAGTCTTTGAAAATATTAATCATTAGGTTATTAAATGATGTGGCAAAATTAATAAGTTATTGGAGACTGTTGTGAACGCTCTTATAAAAGCTATAAACTCACAACATCAAGTGTAAATATATGTGGCCTATAAAAATAAGATATTGTTTAAATATGGTTCTCTATCCAAAAAGTTCAGAATAATTTTAATGTTGTTACAAAAGAAAAAACAAAATAATAAAGATCGATATATAAAACAATAATGGGATGTTGTCATGTACATGTGGTAGTTTTGTCATAAAGTAGGACCTTTACACATTTGAAAATCTGTATATGTAAAATTTTCCAGAAGTTAAACCGGTGCCAACGGCACTAAGACGAAGGCATCGGTTCACCCAAAAATGTCATCGCCCGTTGGGCCGTTGGCATGGGGCGTCGTTAGTTACAAGGTGTTCGTTAAACTCTCCGTTTAGCCGAAGAGTTGAAAGGCTGGTTTGTGTGGGTCCAAGGTATTTTAGTAAGAAATTTGGTATTTTGTGTATTTACATTTTATAATGGTAGGAATACCTAGATATAAATCAAAGCATCTCAAAAATGATTCCGAGATGAACAACACCTAAAAAATACAATGCCTAGCACCTCAAAGATGTAGACTAATTGATTTGGGCTATGCATCTTCTAAGACTTTATATTTATTTATAAAATAAAGAGTATATTGAGGTATGTGTTAAGGTTGGTCTGTATGAGTACATCAAAATCATTATCACATAAGAAACCACACTATACTACTTTGGAAAAAATACTGACAACACCCACCAAAATGTGAAGGAGACACCAAATGTGGAGAAAAAAGTGTACCATAGCCCGTGATCAACAGTGATCGTGGCCACCTCCAGCTCGCGAAACCCCTCCACGCCACGAGGGATGATGGTGTTTTGCTTGCTTCCACGTCGTTGTCACCTTCCGCCTCAGCCACTCCAGCTGTCTCCGTGATAAAGACGGAGCCGCCATCCTCTCTGCCGCCCGCCATTGTGTGCCGGAGGAATCACCGCCGGCTTTCTTGAAAGAGAACATTCTAGCTACAAACGCCCAAGCTCCTTTCTTACTCTGGCGGCCATGATTACCGTCGAAAGGTAGACGCATTGAATTAGATAGCTTCTCGTAGGTGGTGAATCTGTCAGAAAAGAAAGAACATAACTCCGATGTAAGGCGAGATGATACGTTTTTAATTATCTAGTACTTAGTATTTTAGTAATTTTAATTTTAATTTTAATTAGCATTTCAATTTTAGTTAAGCAAATTATTTTAGTAATTTATAACTTGTAAGTTAGTGTATGTAGTCAAACTAGTTGTTTTAATCTAGGCTAGTGGTAATAGTTAGTGAAAGTAGTGGGCTACAAGTAGGTTGGTTAATTTGTTTTAGTATTTATATGTAATTTTGATTTATGGAAAATTTAGAAAAGAAAAAATATTAAAGTGTTTTTAGTTTCTTTCTTAGTTTCTTGGGAGATTAGTCATCTCGAATCGACTTCTATCACGAGAGGTGTTGGATCTGGTGAATTTATTTTTGTGTTTGTATTTGTATTTGTCGTTCTTTCTTTGAAGGTTGTGTTCAGTGGGAATTTTGTAGATTTTTCAGCAGTTTTGGTCAGACTCGGGTTTTGTATCGAATCCCCCAACACTTCAAAAGAGGTCGAACCAGTCGGACCGGATGAACTGGTCGGTCCAACCGGCTAACAAAATTGTTGCACGGTTATAATGAAACAATCATGTAATCATGTAAATGATATATATTGAATTATATAAGGATAATATATAATAAAATAGTCATAATTACCTCTAAAACTTGAAAATCACAAGTAAAAACATGGAAAATAATAAAAGAATTGAGTGCTTTGTGGACACTTGCTGTAGTCGATTTACAGTTGTTATCAATATAACAAATTAACAATCAAGTGAATGAACTTAACAAAACAGGAAATAACAAAACAATTTAAAAAAATCCATCCCACATCGCTGTGGGAGGAAAAAGATTGGCAACTCCTGCACTATATAATTCACGCATGCCGCTGGCGATTCACATCTCAGTGGGTCGTTTATTTCCTTAAGTTTGATTGAAACCCCAAGGAGTATTCCTAAGAACCCCCTATTCGTAGGCCCATCTTCGAATTTGGCTTAAATCTGCTCTATGATTTTCGATTAATTGCGATTTCATTTTCTGTCGACTAGGATTTTGTTTTTTTTTTTAATATTGTGAATTGAATACCTCATTTCCGTTTTTTAATCGATTCATCTTCGTTAATTGATCAGAATGTATGATTTTTTTTATGCTAGTGATGAAGTTGTACGTTGTGGAAGGTGATGATGAAGAAATGTATAATGTAGATAGATGATAGATGTAAGGTTATAGTGATGTTGTATGTTATATTCACTTGTAATTGCTTGGTCTTTGCCATGAAGGGTGCGCTCACATGGCAGGCCACTGGAAATGTTTTTGGTTTTTGGGGGAAGATCGCACGGCGTTTTGTCGGGTTCTCTCCCCAAGTGTGTGTAGCGTGTTGTGTGTGTGTCTCTATTTATATTTAAGCTACGTCGATCTCATGAATAACATGCATGACCATTTGTATATTTTAATCAACAAAGTATTTATTGTTGAAAACTCTTCAACCAGATGATGGCTTTTGTTTTTCAAGGTGTTACAAACTAGTTTTCATCTAGAAAATGCAAGTTCTTTATATTATGGATTCAAATTTTAAAACAAGCTTTATATATAATGCGAACAAATTTGGTTTGTTTGAGTTGTATTGCATACCCATTAGCAACATTTAGTGTGTATCTCGATTTATTAACCGCTTTCATGTCATTCAGTTCTATAATGTCATCCATTAACTGATTTCAAAGCTTCTTGATTATCAATAGTACTTTTGTATTTGGTAGGCACTCAAGCCCCAGTGATGAAATTTTACGTTGTGGAAGGTGATGATGAAGAAATGAAAAAAGAAATGGATAATGTAGATAGATAATAGATGTAAGGTTATAGTGGTGTTGCATGTGATATACACTTGTAATTGCATGACCTTTTCCATGATGGGTGCGCTCGCATGGCAAGCCATCGGATCCTAATAAAAAAAGAAATGTTTTTTGGGTTTTGGGGGGAGATCGCACGCTAATTTGCCGGGTTCTCTCTCCTGTTGTGTGTAGTGTGTTGTGTATGTGTTTATTTACATTTAAGCTACGTCCTCATAAATAACAATTTATATTTGAATATGAATGCTCAAGTCAAGAAAGGTTTCAACAAAGTATTTATTCTTGCAAGCTCTTCAACCAGATGATGACTTTTGTTTTTCAAAGTGTTACAAATTAGTTAATCTAGAAAATGCAAATTCTTTATAGTATGGATTCGAATTTTACAACAAGCTTTATAATGCGACCGAATTTGGTTTGTTTGAGTTGTATTGCATACCATTTCCAACATTTAGTGCGTATCTCAATTTATAAACTACTTTCATATCATTGTATGATGTCATCCAGTTAGTAATTTTGAAGTGTTGGAGTAAATCACAGATCAACTTAGTACTGATGCTGCAGTTGGTAATATTCATGTTTATTACTGATGGGGCAGAACAAGTTATTACTGATGAAGTTGATACTGGTGAAAGCTATAACTAAAGTTACTACTGATCAAGATTTATTGAAGATACTACTGATCATATAGTAGTTACTACTGACGTTGATTAAGGACTTACTACTGATCACCAATGTTACTACTGATGATACATATTTACTACTGGTGATTGGTTTTACTACTGATAACGCGTATTTGGAAGATGTCAAGTCCGAGATCTTCGTAGTGATAGTTATAGAATAGATTTCAATGTATATCTTTATTATTTGAATGTAAATCAAGTCCTAGAATAACTAGGGTAAATAGTTTAGCTTCAAGGACTACTATAAGTATGTTCCTTACGAATTGTAAACGTACGTGTGTATTGTGATTCAATAATATACATTGAAGCTTTTTGTGATACTGTGTTCTTAATATATTTTCGCATATTGTTCTTACAGTTTATTGTTCTTAATCATTGATATAGTGTTGATCCGCTGCAACTTCTATAATCAATTAGATCTAAGGTGATTATTAACTTATTCATAGTTAATCGATCCTGACAAGTGGTATCAGAGCGTATTGGTTCTAGATCTACGATTTGTTAAGAACAACAAAAAGTTTTAATCTTTTAAAACACACACATTATTAATCATGACTGATAATAATGAAAGCACTCAAGCCAACAAAATCCCAATGCTCACTCCCAATAACTTTGGGATGTGGAAAAATCGTATTAAGCAATACATGCTCATTACAGATTATTCCATGTGGGAAGTTGTCTGTGAAGGAAACAAAACTGGTCCTGGTCAAGCAAGCACCTCTGTGACTGAAGCAGACAAACTTAAATGTGAGAAGGAGAAGAAAGACAAGGGCATCGAACTCAAAACTGTTAGCACTCTATTACTGGCCATTCCTAACGACTATCAACATCTCTTTGTGGAATATGATGATGCAAAGCTGCTATGGGAAGCACTGGAGAAGAGATTCGTTGGGACTAAGAGTACAAAGAGGAACTTGAAGTCTGTCCTCAAGCAAGACTTTGAAAATTTCAAAGGAAAGCCTAATGAGACACTCACTCAAGTGTTTGACAGATTCAACAAGCTAATTGGTGAACTTAACCAGGTTGGGGTTAAGATGGAACAAGAAGATGTCAACATGAAGTTTCTAAGATCTCTTAGTGAAGAATGGGCCATATATACAGTGGTATATAGACAAAGAGATGCTCTAGAAGAAAAGGAATTGGATGAACTATACAATGATCTCAGAGTTTTTGAAGCTGAGGTAAATCAAAAGAACCCTTCTATTTCTTCTAATAATGCTGCATTTGTTTCCAGTACAGGTCAAAATCAAGAAACCTTCATAGGAAAGGCTGCAGATTCTGAAGATACTGCAAGAGAATCCTTTTTTACCAGTCATGTGAATACTGCACTGATTACTGAGGACTTGGAACAATTAAGTCCAGATGATCTTGAGGAGATGGATCTTAAATGGCAGATGGCTATGCTGAGTCTAAGAACTAAAAGGTTTTTAAAAAGGACTGGAAGGACAAGTCTAAATTACAACAAAGGTGACAAAGCTGGATTTGACAAAACTAAAGTCAAATGTTACAACTGTAACAACCTTGGTCACTTTGCAAAAGAATGTCCTCAGCCAGACAAAAGATCCAAATCCACTGCTCTTGTTTCACAACAAGGACAAGGATATGACTGGAGCTTCCAAGCAGAAGAGCATACTCAAAATCAAGCTCTAATGGCCTTCACTGAAAACAAATCTGAGGTAAAATCTAAACCATGTACTTCTGAATGTGTTAAAATTGTTAAAAATCTAGAAAAAGAAAACAATAAATTAAATGAAGATTTATCAAAAGCAGTAAGAAGAAATCATGAATTTGATGGTGTGATAGCTGATCAAGAACATCAGATAAAGGTGTACAAGATGGTTGATCAAAGGATAAAGGAAGAACTGCTCCAAGCTGTAGATGAGAAGGAGTACTATGAATTAAAAAACAAAGAACTAACAAGTAAATTAGAAGAATATCAACTTGAAATTGAACAAAATAAATTAACAATTAAAAAGTTTGAAAGAAGTACTAAAATTCTGGATGAATTAACTATTAATCAAACTACAGAAAAAGTTGTTCATGGGGTGGGATATCATGCTGTACCACCTCCATATAAATTCATTCCTCCACTCAAAAACAGTTCTGAAAGAATAATTAATGAATTACATAATGAACCTAAACCTGAAACATGTACTGAAACATTTGAATCAAATGATTCTTCTGATGATGATCAAACCAATGAATCAATTGAATTTATAATCTCTCAAACTGATTCTCCAAAATCTATTGATACAAGTTTTCACACTGCACAAAGTCCAAATGAATCTCCTAAATATGATGCAGAAAATATACCACAAATTCTACAAAGGGGAAATAAAAGAAATAAAAATCAACTTTTGGACCAAAGAATACCTGAAGGTGCTAAAAGTAAGAAATTAAGATGTGTTATATGCAACAAAATGAATCATTTAGCAAAGGATTGTCACTTCAATCCCATTAATTGTAAAGAATTCAAAGAATTTAAAACTTCCAAAGAAATGTCAAAAACACAGAAATTAAAAGATACTACTGCTACTTCAGTAGTAAATAAAAATAAAACTCCAATTGCTGAAACACCAAGAGTTGGAAGAAGTGCACAAAGATTTGTGCAAAACAGAAGATTTGGAAGCCCAAAGAACAGCAATTACTTCAAGAACAATGGAAAATCAAATCAAAATAAACAATATTTTAAGTTTTCCAACACCAGTAACAACTTTTCCAACTTTACTACTGGTGTTAAACCTAATTATAATGCTGTATGGTACCAGTACAAGAATACTACTGGTAAAAACCCTAATTACCGGAATACTACTGGTCAGTCTAAAACAACTTTCAAAAACACTACTGGTCATTCTAAACATGGTAAATACCCAAATACTACTGGTCCATCAGTAGTAAAATATTCAAAAACTACAAATCAAGGGTATATACCAAGATCAGTAGTAAATAAGACCACCAGTATTAAACAAGTATGGGCACCAAAAAGGTTTAGAGTCATTAGTCCCAAATCTTATCTTTCAAAGGATGAACCCAAGACATATAAAGCTTGGGTTCCCAAACTTAACTAATCACTTACTTACTTGTGCAGAGCATTCAGATCCCTGAAGAAGGTAGAACATGGCATATTGATAGTGGATGCTCAAGGCACATGACTGGAAATCTGCAAATTCTTAAAGATTTCAAGTCCTTTGATGGTGGGTATGTGGCTTTTGGTGAAAACCCAAAAGGAGGTAAGATTACAGGTAAAGGTACTGTTACTAATGGCAAAATTACCTTTGATGATGTATTTTATGTAGCTGAGCTAAAATACAATCTTGTCAGTGTGTCTCAAGTATGTGATAAGAAGAATAAAATTCTTTTCACAGACATTGAGTGCATCATTCTTTCTCCTGATTTTATTTTAGATGAAAAATATGTTGTTTTAAGAACCCCAAGGAGAAACAATGTGTATTGCCTAGATATAGGGGGAGAACTCATTTCTTCAAATGAGGTCAACTGTTTTATATCCAAGGCAAACACCACTGAATCAGAACTTTGGCATAGAAGGATGTGTCACACAAATTTCAAAAACATGAACAATTTAGTTAAAAGAAACCTGGTTATTGGATTACCTCAAAAACAGTTTATGTGTGATCATCATTGTGTTGCATGCCTAAAAGGTAAACAACACAAGACTTCTCATAAGTCCAAAATTATTAATTCTATTTCTGTTCCTTTACAACTCTTACATATGGACCTCTTTGGACCAACAAATGTAATGAGTATTGGAAAGAAACAATATTGTCTTGTTATTACTGATGACTTTTCCAGATATACATGGGTGTTCTTTCTCAGGACAAAAGATGAAACAAGTGAACTCATCAAGAACTTAATTGTTAAATTGGAAAATACATCTGATCAAAAAGTTAAAGCCATCAGATGTGATAATGGCACAGAATTTAAGAATACTAACTTAATTAACTTTTGTGATCTTAAAGGTATTGACAGGCAATACAGCTCACCTAGAACTCCTCAACAAAATGGAGTAGCTGAAAGAAGAAATAGAACCATCATTGAAGCAGCAAGATCAATGCTAGCAGACTCAAAACTACCAATTACTTTTTGGGCAGAAGCTGTTAATACTGCCTGTTATGTTCAAAACAGAGTATTAATAGTGAAGCCACATTTTAAAACACCATATGAACTTTTTAATAAAAGAAAACCTTCTATAAGTTTCTTAAAATCATTTGGTTGTCCTTGTACTATTCTGATTACAAGAGAACAAATTGGTAAGTTTGACTGCAAAGCTGATGATGGAATCTTTGTGGGATACTCTACTCAAAGCAAATCATACAGAGTGTTCAACAAAAGATTAAGGATAATTGAAGAAAGCATCAATGTATCCTTTAATGAAAATGTTCCTAATGAACAAGGAAATGGTCCAGATTGGCTATTTAACATAGACAATCTAACCAAATCCTTTAATTTTAACATGGAATTAAATGCAGGTGATACAAATGGTCATAATCAAAAGGAAGGAACATCATCTGTTAATTCTGGTCAAGAAAAGATGAGATATATAATAGTTGATACTGCTCCCATAGTTACTACTGATGTCAGTAGTAACTCAAATTCTGAAAGCAGTAGTAACTCTGAGAATGAGGTCAGTAGTAATTCAAATACTACTGGTACCAGTAATAGTACTGAAAATACTACTGGTCCTAGCAATGACCTAAATTCTCAAGATACTACTGATAACTGTAACAACAACAATACTACTGGTCTCAATGGAGATAACAACAGCAGTAATATTGACCAGGATGATGATGAATCAGACATCAATGACAATGAAGGATCTCTAGAGGATCAAATGCCTGAGACAAATGAGTCCAATCTTGAAAATCAACTTGTGGTTGATAGAGCTACAACAACAAGGACTCAGAAGAACCATCCATTAGACCTTGTTCTAAGTGATGTTAACTCACCACTACAAACAAGAAGCAAATTAAACAAAAGCTTAACTGCAAATATGTGTAATATAAGTTTAATTGCTAATGAATGTATGTATGAATGTTTTCTGTCTCAGGATGAACCAAAGAAAATTCAACAAGCAATGAAGGACTCAAACTGGATTGAGGCAATGCAAGAAGAACTTCTTCAATTCAAGTTACAAGCTGTTTGGACACTTGTACCTCTACCCAAAGGAAAAAGACCCATTGGAACAAGATGGATATTCAGAAACAAGAAAGATGAAAGAGGCATAGTGATCAAAAACAAAGCCAGACTTGTAGCCCAAGGATACACTCAAGAAGAAGGAATAGACTATGATGAAGTATATGCTCCTGTTGCTAGAATTGAAGCAATAAGAATATTCCTAGCATATGCATCATTCAAAAGGTTCAAGGTCTATCAAATGGATGTGAAGAGTGCATTCCTTTATGGAAAGATTGAAGAAGAAGTTTATGTTTGCCAACCTCCAGGTTTTGAAGATCCAAAACATGGTGACTATGTGTTCAAACTAGATAAAGCTCTATATGGCCTACATCAGGCACCTAGAGCATGGTATGACACATTATCATCATACTTATTAAAGAACAATTTTAAAAGAGGAGCCATTGACAAAACTCTTTTCACAAAGAAAGTCAAAGATGATATATTACTGGTACAAATCTATGTAGATGATATCATCTTTGGGTCAACCAATGACTTACTGTGCAAAGAATTTGAAGAACTGATGCAGATTAAATTCAAGATGAGCTCTATGGGTCCAATGAATTTCTTCCTTGGACTCCAGGTTAGACAAAGAACAGATGGTATTTTGATAAATCAATCAAAATATGTGAAAGACATCTTGGAAAAGTTTGATATGAAAGACTGTAAGAGTGCAAGTACTCCAATGGAAACACACAAACACCTACATCCTGATATTGAGGGGGAGGATGTAGATGAACACTTATATAGATCAATGATAGGATCTTTGATGTACTTAACTGCATCTAGACCTGACATTATGTATAGTGTTTGTGTGTGTGCAAGGTATCAAGCAAGACCTAAAGAACTACACTTGCAAGCTGTCAAAAGAATATTCAGATACTTGAAAGGCAAACCATCCCTTGGTCTATGGTATCCACATGATTCTCCATTTGAACTCATAGCCTACACAGATAGTGACTATGGAGGGGAATGTCAAGATAGAAAATCCACTACTGGTGGATGTCAATTCTTTGGATCAAGACTGGTGTCATGGCAATGCAAGAAGCAAACAAATGTATCAACATCAACTGCTGAAGCAGAGTATGTAGCTGCATCTGCTTGTTGTGCTCAAGTACTATGGATACAAAACCAGCTTCTAGACTTTGGTATCTCTATCCTTAAAACTCCTATTCATATTGATAATCAAAGTGCTATTAGTATTGTGAACAATCCAGTAAAACACTCTAAAACCAAACACATTGAAATAAGATTTCATTTCATAAGGGATTGCAATGAAAAGAAATTAATCAAAGTAGTTAAAATTCATACTGATGATCAATTAGCAGATCTTTTTACAAAAGCATTTGATGTAGGAAGATTTAACTTTTTGGTTAGCAGTATTGGAATGATTTTAATAACTTAAGTCTCTTAAAAATCATGTGTAAAGTTTTGTTGTAAAAAAAGTTATTTATTCAGTTAAGTGTTGTACTACTGGTAAATCTGTACTACTGGTATGTAAGTATGTGCACAAAATACTACTGGTAGCCTATTACTACTGATGTGTATTAGGTTTACATAAATACTACTGGTATATCAGTACTACTGGTGTTCACATATACTACTGGTCGTGTGTGTTAGTAATTACTACTGATGTCTATAGTTACTACTGATGTCAAAATCCTTAGTTACTACTGATGTTAATGGTTACTACTGACGTTTCTTACTGGCATATCATTTACTACTGGTCTTTAAAAATCAAAATTACCATACTAACCCCCATGAAAATAACCGTTATGTTATGATTCGAAGGGCAATTTAGTCTTTTTGCAGGTGAAATCAAAAGATATAAAAGGCGGAAATCGTTTAGTTTAACATTATCTTCACCTCGATCTGTCAAAACCTCTCGATAAACCCTAACCTACGATCAAAAACCCTTCGTCAGTAACAAAATTCATACATCTTCTTCAACAATCGAATCAAAAATGGCAACTCTACAATCTCTCAATATTCAAACCGATCTCAAATATTCAGAATTCCATAACATGTGTGCGTTTCTACGCAATCCAGACGGAACTAAAGACTTTCGACCAATCGTCAAGTTCTTGAGAAATTCATATATACAGTTTGCTCTAACTGTAAAGCCGACGGCATATCAACAGCACTTGGTGGATTTTTGGACCAATGCTGAAAGAACAGAAGGAACAACCTCTTCAATGATAAAATCTAAAGTAGATGGAAAGCACATAACAATAACTGAACAATCAATCAGACACCATCTACAACTCCATGACGATTCAGGTTTGTTTACTCTTCCTAAGGAATACATTGCTGAAATTTTAAAGAAAATGGGATATGAGGGAAGACTAAACATAGTAACTTTTCAAAAGGGTCTTCTCTCCCCTCAATGGAAATTTTTGGTTCATACAATTCAGCATTGTATTTCTCCAAAAAGAAGTACTTGGAATGAGTTTAATAAGGCAATAGCCTCTGCTGTTGTCTGTTTATGCACAGACCAAGTATTTAATTTTTCTTATATGATCTTTGATGGTATGTTGGGAAATCTTAGTTCTTCAAAGTTTTTAATGTATCCCAGATTTCTACAACATATCATAAACTGTGAATTACAAAACTTGTCAACTCCAAAAAATATTTTTGTCATTCCTGAGTTGAACAAGAAGGTTTTCTCAAACATGAGGAAACAATTTAAATTTTCAGGGACGGAAACCCCTCTGTTTCCAAACATGATCAAAGATCACACACAAACTGGAGAGGGTTCAATCATTGATACAACCCAAATTGAACCTCAATCCACTCCATCACCCCCAAATACAGCCCAAACACCACCCCAAATAGCTACTCAATCACCCTCACATATAGAAGTCCTGAATGTGTCCCAGGAACTTGAAATAAATCTGCAGAGTGCTACTCTTCACTCTGTGGAAGACCTACCAGACAAAACCCAAAATATCTCCACTACTTACAAAAGAAAGAAATCTTTAAAGGACACCAGGGGACAAATCGAGTCAAACCCCAGACTCAAAGAGTTGTCCTCCAAGGAGGAGAGAGGACATGAGGGGAGGGCTTTCACTACTGATGCCCCAAAGGTGGGTGCACAGGACAGTGAAAACATAATTAGGACCCAAACCTCGGCAACTTTGAGTGATGACTCTTTTGAGGAGTTACTCAAAGGACCCCGGTGCCAAGAAACCACAAGGGGGGGCATCTCTGCTTCTTCTAGGAAGAAGAGAGTGTCCACACAATCCAATGATCCACCAAGAAGTGATGAGGATAACCCTGAATTGATGGATAGGATGGAAAACCTCAAACCAAACAGTCCCGATGATCTTGCTAGATGGAGTGAGGGCAGTATTCAACCATCAAAATTGACGGAAAGGAGGAAAAACCTTGAAACCAATGTACCTATTACACCCAATGATCCACCTACTGGTGATGAGGGTAGAATTAACTCAAATGAATTGACGGAAAGAGTAGAAAAACTTGAAACAATTGTACAGGATTGTCTGCATTATCTTACCAACCAAGGAAGAACCATGGCTGCAATGAAAAGAAATGTTAACATCATCAACAAAAGAATGCGGCTATATGAGCACAGGCTTCTTCAACAAACTAAACTCATCAGAAAATTAAAGAGAAAGATTGATGATAGTGAGGCTCCACCAGTTGAGCTCACTAAGGGGGAGAAGGACAATATTCAAACCATGATTGATGAATCAATTGCAGCAGCAGCATCCTCTCTCCTAAACCTAAAAGAAACACATGTTGATGAAGGCCCAGAGATGATGAATGAAGATGAGCCTATTACTACTGCTCCCATTGAAGAACAAGTTGAAAAAGAAATACCAGTAGTAACTCCTACTACTGACATTATAGCAGTAGTAAATGAAGAAGAGGATTTAACTGCACCAAACACTACTGATGCCCTATCAGTAGTAACTCCTGAAGTAACACCAGTAATAACCACTTTGGTTACTACTGAAGAGGAAGATTTACAATTTCCAGAGCTCATTGAAACAGAAAGACATGTCATCATCACCAAACCACCAACACCAGATCAACCACTTATCATACCTGACATTGATGATAATGTGAATTGGTTTGAGGTAGATGAATGTACACTTCCTCAACACCCTAAAATCTTACCAGAAGATAAACTCAAACTATTTTATCCAAAACTATTGATTTCTGGTATTCCTGATATGAAATACATTCCACCTCCACCATCTGCTCACATTGGAAAAGGAAAAGAGATATATGATGAAGATTATCCAAATAGAGCATTAGGTCATCACATGGTAAACAAGATTAATCATGTCAGAGCAGAAAAGCAATCCAGATGGAGAATTAAACACAGAAAATTTTTGGAGAAAGTGGAAATGTATCAAGCTTTAATAGAAAAGAAAAAGAAAGTTCAAAGTGCAATTCATGTTCAAATTCCTGCTCAAATCAAAGATGTTCAGATAGAAGCCCAAGAAGCAGAATTCAAAAGGCTTAGAAAAGTAGAAGAAGAACATCTAAATTGTCTTGAAGATCTTGTAGCAGAATGTAAAAGAACAAAAGGTGATCTACCAGATGATATCTTTGAACAGAAGACTCTTATGATAGAATTTCTAAAGACAAAAGGGCATAGTGCAAAATCTTTTGGAAGAATGAAGATGACTACTATCATAGACAAATATTGTACTGCAAAGAAGAAAGACTTGGCTGAACAAGAAGCAGAAGAAGAAAAGAAATCTAAAGCCTTAGGTCAAATCAAAACTTTAATCCCAATAAGTTCAAATTTAATCAAAGCTGGTAGTGTGTCAACTATTGGTAATACATCAACTCCTCAATCAAAGAAACGAAAATCTGGTGATCAAGAACAGAGCTCTAAGAAGAAATCAAAACAAATTGTACCTGTTCTTGAAATGCCTATTGCTCCATTACAGAACAATCCAATTATTAACTGGAGAGTGATACAGAACAATGTTATAGAAGTCATAAGGGAAGACAAAGTTATACAGAGATTTACTGGATGGTTACCCTTAATCAGATCATGTTCTAGAAGTGATGTAATCAAGCTTCTAATCATCGGAAAACCAAGAATGTCCAAGAAATCATGGAAAGAATCTGGAGCTGGATATTTAACTAAGATGATTGATGCTGCATTTTACCCAGATAATTATCCAGAACAATTTACAGATCAAGGTAATGTGTATGCTTGGAATGTCATCCCTACTGCCAATATGTATTTCTTTGAGAAATCAGGCAAAGTGTGTGAATTGTACTTATATGAAAAAGAATATCCACATTCTGAGAAAACTATGTATCAGATATTCATAAACACTTTAATGAAACCATATGATGCTGTTATGTTCCAAAACAAACTGAATTACTTTACAAAGAGGAACAGCAAATACATTATTGAACAAAGACTTCAACAGAATCAAAGAACTCTTGAGAAAAGAAGAAGAGAACAAGAAGAGCAAAAGAAACTTAATTGATTAAAAGATAATCAATAAGTTTAGGGGGAGATTGTTGGAGTAAATCACAGATCAACTTAGTACTGATGCTGCAGTTGGTAATATTCATGTTTATTACTGATGGGGCAGAACAAGTTATTACTGATGAAGTTGATACTGGTGAAAGCTATAACTAAAGTTACTACTGATCAAGATTTATTGAAGATACTACTGATCATATAGTAGTTACTACTGACGTTGATTAAGGACTTACTACTGATCACCAATGTTACTACTGATGATACATATTTACTACTGGTGATTGGTTTTACTACTGATAACGCGTATTTGGAAGATGTCAAGTCCGAGATCTTCGTAGTGATAGTTATAGAATAGATTTCAATGTATATCTTTATTATTTGAATGTAAATCAAGTCCTAGAATAACTAGGGTAAATAGTTTAGCTTCAAGGACTACTATAAGTATGTTCCTTACGAATTGTAAACGTACGTGTGTATTGTGATTCAATAATATACATTGAAGCTTTTTGTGATACTGTGTTCTTAATATATTTTCGCATATTGTTCTTACAGTTTATTGTTCTTAATCATTGATATAGTGTTGATCCGCTGCAACTTCTATAATCAATTAGATCTAAGGTGATTATTAACTTATTCATAGTTAATCGATCCTGACATGAAGCTTCTTGATTATCAATAGTTTTATAGTTGGTAGGTATTCAAGCCCCATTGTTAAACTTTGTAACTTATTATTAATATTGGAGTTAAGTTGTGTCATTTGTATATGAATTAAGCCAGTATTTCTTGTATTGTGGTCTTGTGTTAGTCTATAGGTTCTTGTAATGCGGATACTATACACATCATCTTCTACCAGAATAAATTAGGTCTTTATATCATTCAATTCGATAATATTATGTATATTCAAGCCTCTTGTACAGAGCAAGTTGTGTTATATCAGTATTTTATCACCAACTTTTTTTCTTTTCTTTTTTTAAAATTTGTCTTCACTGAGCTTTTAAACAATCAAACTTAAATTGCATTCTTTACTATATCTAGACAACTTACTTTCTGTTGCAATAAAACTTGGTTTAAAAAACTCTTGTCAAATCAAAACTCGATCAAAACTCGCTCGACTCGGTTAAATTATTCATAATGCTTAGTTTCCCACCACCATACTCTCCAAATTAACCACATATTCCAATTAAATTAATAGGCGGTCACAAAGGTCCATAAGTTAGTATAATTATTTATTGTCAAAATTACAAGGAAAGACAAGGATATATATGCCATTTAATTAGGGCTGTAAATAAATCAAACGGACGAGAATAGACAAAGGAACATATTTTTATGATTACGTTTGTTCATTAAGAAAATAACTTTTAGTTTTACTTCCGGTTATGTTCATTCATCAATACACTAATTGACGGAACATGTGATGAACTCGTACACATAAATAACATGCACAATGTGAAATTTTTTTTTATCCAAAACCAAGTTTAAACAAGTTCCATAAGATGATTCAAATAAACTAGCAGGGTACCCGCCGCCGCATTCTATTCGGTTCTATCGGTTATTACCCAAACCGAACCAAAGCTTCGCTTTTCCAGATTTTAGAACCAAGGATTGGACAGGGGACTGCGATTTACTGATGAGAATATGTGTTTTGAATTCAAAATTGAATTATAAGGAATGGAATTATAAGGAATTAAAAGGATAAGAAATTGAATTATAACATGTTTCATGTCCACATCGACGGTTAATATGCAGAAAAAAATGGAATTATAAGGAATTAATTGCAATTTATCTTAAGAAAAAGTATAGGAGTAATGAAGTGTTTTGGAATTACTGATGAGAATATGTGTTTTTTGTTCAAAACTGAAGAATGTGATTGTATAATTTGTATAGCTGTGTGGAGCTGATATTAGAGGCTCAATCTTAGAAATTAGTATTTAATACTATCTTAATTAGTTTAGCTTTGTATCCCATGTATATATAATTGACATTATTGTTTAATACAAACATAATAAACATTCCTAGAAGTCAGTTTGTTAATTGTTAAATATGTTATTTTGTTGCCAAATTTGGATTACTAATGGTTATTAGTCATTGCTGAAGCTTGTAGTATTTGCTACTAAATAGCAACAAAATCTGTAGTTGCTAAGTTCTTACAAAATAGCCGTCTAACTTCCACTAGTATTCATAGTGATAGTTCTTATAAAATTGTTACATCTTTAAATTTAATATGCAGACCAGAAGTATAGAAATGAATATCAGTTCATTAGAGATAGTTAAACAGGGACAACTTTCACTTTGTTATGTCCAAGTAATAAACAGTTAGCAGATCTGTCCTTCGAAATTCCTAGGAAAATAGAGCAAAATCTGTATCCTTGTTAGTCGCTAAATTTGGTAATTTGTCACTAAACTGGTGCTAAAGTTACATATTTCAAATGGTATTTCGGTTGCTTTTTCCTCGTTTCCTAATTTTCAAAAGCGTATTGTGCATCTTTTTAGTGACGGATTTTGATCGGATAAGTCCGTTGCTGATATCCACTTTTCCAATTCTGACCCTTTAGTCTACATACAGGTTATTTTAGAAAATCAAATAACAGAATATGAGGAATTACATGCATGAAATGATCTTGCTATGCCAAAACTGGATTCTGTAACCTTTTAGACAATAAAAATTACGTTGACCGAAATCACACTGTAAACTACAAGCTAGCAAAAGTTACATCAACTGAAATCACATCGAATGTGTAACTAAATTGTAACCGAAATGATATGGAAAAAGCTTACATGTTACTGATTAAGGACCGTCCTGCTAATACCTCATAAGTGGCTTAAGTTTGATCAAATTAATGGAAAATGCACTTCAGATTCATTAAACCGTTCCTAACCAACCAACCTCTTTAACCTTTGAGTGACGAATTGAATCAATAATGTGTAGTTTTAGTTTTTTTAATAGAAGAACCAACACTACTTTTAAATCTATACCATTTTGTCCATATCGAGACTCAAGCTCATGACTACATACCAATGGAAAACATCTTATACTGCTCAACTACAAACCCTTTAGTATGTGTAGTTTTAGTTAGTAAAGTCATATGAGGGTCCTCTTGAAGATCACTTATCTTGTTGATCACTACTATAAGTCGACAGAAAGTCGATCTTCTACACCATTTTTTTCTCTCACCTCATCAATCCTCTCCGCAACATGTGATTAATTATACAATCACATGTGATTATACAAAAACATCACATGTTATTAAATATATAATCACATGTGATACATAATATTTCTTTTGTTTTAGCGCGGGGAAAATATTAATAGCAATAACAATAATAATAATAATAATAATAATAATAATAATAATAATAATAATAATAATAATAATAAATTTGGATTAAAATTATGTGGTTGTGAAATGACAAAAATATCTCTTCATGTATAATAATATATGATTAATACATTAATTATTGTTGATTAATATGTTTGTACCTTAATATTACAATTAAGAAAATAAAAAATTATCATAAATAATTCTTATGTTAACTAATACTTCCTCCGATTCAAAATAAGTGACACACTTTTTTTTGAAATGATTCAAAACTAGTGACATATTTTGAAAAATTGTCTTATTTGGCAAAAAAAAAAAAAAATAGTAGGACTCAGACACTCATTAACTATCTATTTTAACATAATGAAATGACTCATTTACACTTAATTTTTACTTTTAAACATCATTACTATCACTTTATTCAAAAGGTGTGAGATTTATTTTCCACTAACCATCTAACTAATCTAATTTATATATTATTATAATATTTTGCTTAAAAACTATGGAAACCTAAATTGTTTAAATTGGAGGAAGTAATAAACTTTATTACTTCCTTCGATTCAAAATAAGTGCTACACTTCCATAAATGGGTGATTCAAAATAAGTGCTGCACTTTAAAAAATTATCTTATTTGGCAAAAAATAGTAGGACTCACCCTCACTAACTATCTACTTTAACAAAATGAAATGACTCATTTACCCTTATGTTTTACTTTTAAACATAATTAACCCCACTTTATTCAAAAGGTGTAAGACCTATTATCCACTAACTATTCAATTAATTTAATTTAACCATTATTATAATTTTTTGCCTAAAAATCTGTGAAATTCAAAGTGTATCACTTATTTTAAATCGAAGGAAGTGTTAATCATAACTTAAACAAAATAATGTTTTTTTATTATGTTATTTTCTTATGATATTTTTATATGATGTGTAACCACACACTCTACGCCATCTGATTCACACTCCATTGTTTACCACGTGTCATCTTTATGCTGCCAACCTGTCACCTTCTTACTTTTCATTTTCTTCCAGTTTTGTCATTATCTGTCTCTTTCCCTGCATAATCTATATTAGTACAGTAGTCGTACACGCATTTCATACCTCTTTCTTCCTCTCTCTAAAACAGATTTCATTTTTCTCTCTCTATAAGTATCTATATATCTAGTTGCCTCCCTCTATATATAATATACATATTATAATATATGTATGCAATGTGAGAGTGTAGCACAGTAGTAGACATCACTGTTAAGAAGTAACTTACCGGAGAAGAAATGGAGGATAATAACGGAGAACGGTCGATGCTGACCGGCGGAAACGGTGAGCTTCCGGCGGACAACGTTAGCGAGGAGATAGAGAGTATGTTGACGTGGTTGTTCTCAATGGAAAGTGATGATGACGGTAGCGCGATTGAGTTATCCAACTTTCTCGAAGCTTCGACGGAGAAAACGCTTCCGGTGAATGTGAAGATCATCGACGATCCTTGCTGGCATCCTTTGATTTTTCAAACCGCGGCGTCGTACATTACGATTAATTGTAACGAAGAGCTGTGTGGATCGTCGTTTTCCGATTCAGAAACATCGAATATGGCGGGGCTAAGTGCTGGTTGTGGTTTTGTGATAAGTGATGGTGGCGCGTGGGATGGTAGTGCTGAGGAGACGCGTGAGTGGATAGAGATAGAGGAGGATGGGAATTGTTTGGTCAATGCTGAGTCTACTGGTTACTGTGATGATGACATGCTGGCAAAGTTTCTAAGTGATGATGTCGCTCAAGCGCGGTGAGAGTGAGTTTCGGTCACGCGCCGCTGTAGGGGCTAGGGGTTTAATTAGGGTTTTGATATTGGATATACTAAGAAAAAAATGGAAATGTGGAAAATGAAAGGGTAGTAAAGATCCAAATACTTGTTTTTGTTGTTTGTAAAGTTATTTCACAGTTGTGTATTTTGCTTGCTAAGTGTGATGATACTCATGATGATCACTGAACTAAGCATCCAATATTTTCGGTAGACTGAAGGAGCTTCGGTTGCACCGAAGGCTACATTTTTCACTGGTCTTACTAGGCTCCGGGCGAAGAGTCAAAACACAATAATCCTGTTTTGAATGCCCTAGAACGCATATATTTGCATAATTATTTTTTTTACCAAATACTCATTTTAAATTATTTATGTTTTTAAAATGTAATAACTAAATAATATCCACCAAATCACAATTCTAAACCCCCTCTTAATAGGAAACAAAATTAGCCAAATAAAACTGATTATTTAGAGTAAATTACACGAATGATCCCTGTGGTTTACACAATGTTTTGGATTTGGTCCCTAAGTCTCAGTAATTACACCCGTGGTCACTGTGGTTTACACTTCGTATTGATTTTGGTCCCTAATACTAACAACCGTTAAAATTTGCTGTTAACTTTTTTTAATTGACAATTTTACCCTTACCCTCATCATCTCCTTCCTCTGTTTGCAGGTTTTCATCTTATCCCTATAATCTCCAACGAAGCATTATTTCAAAAAATCCCTATTTGCATTTTTTTATAATTGATATAATCACTTCCTCAACGGCTTGTTTCTGCTTCGATTTTAGTTTAAATGTTCTCCAATATCGTTCAATTTTGGCTTCTGTAGCTATTACGTTCGCCAACTCCACCACACCCTCTCTATTCGATTCCGTCGACCACGACAACCATCACCACCGCACCTTTCTTAACCGATTCTGGTGACCACCGCACCCTTCTTCTTCTCTTCGTTTCACAGTCGCCGCCGCCCCTCCGTTGGAGACATTCACAGTTCCTCCAATCTCTCTCTCTCTTTATTAGATTGTGATTTAGGGGATTGTGATTTAGGGTTAGTTGATTTAGGGGATGTCATTGTAGAAGGAGTATATGGAAGAAGAGAAGAGAGAGTACAAAGAAGAATATATGATGTGTTGGTCAGGCTGCCGGAAGAGGGGGTATGATGTGTTGGTGAGGCTGCCGGAAGAGGGGGAAGGAATTCTCGATCGTATTCTCCCTAATTATCTCTCCGCTTCGCATCATTCAAAATGAGATTTATCCAGGTACAGTACGAAATGATGTTATGGATATTAGGTCAAATTTGATTATTTTGTTGTCTCCGGTTTGTCGATCGGTAAAGGATTTAGCTGAATTTATGTGTGTTGATGTGAACGAAAATTGTGTGAGGAATTTAGATTGTTATCGTGATAGATTTCGTAATTGATTTGGTGCTGCTAGTGATGCTTTTAATAGCAAGGATATTCATTTATGTTGGATTGACATTCATAACCATGAAGAAAAACTTGAAATGAATGAATCTGAGTAGGAGTGTGTTCTTATTCAGAAGGAGATGAAGGAAAGAGGAAGGAGATGATGAGGGTAAGGGTAAAATTGTCAATTAAAAAAAGTTAACAGCAAATTTTAACGGTTGTTAGTATTAGGGACCAAAACCAATACGAAGTGTAAACCACAGTGACCACGGATGTAATTACTGAGACTTAGGGACCAAATCCAAAACATTGTGTAAACCATAGGGATCATTCGTGTAATTTACTCGATTATTTAATATTTAAAAATAAAACTTCAACCTCATTTGCACGGTTAGAGCACTAGGTATGATGGCTCAAGCTAAAAGGTCAGTTCAATGTCATATCACTATTTCACATTTCACTTTCAAAACCTCAAATACCCTATTTACCATCACTAAAATACCGCTTACTCAAAAAAAACTTTTAAAAAAATACATTTAAAAAATATCTTTAAGAAAATTCCTCGAAAAACACCTTACTCGCGGCATCCCCGCCATTGCAGCCGCGCACACCACCACTCACACCACGTGCGGTGTGGTGACGGAAGGATTTTCTCACCGAAAGGGTGCCACCTATCCTAAGAACTAAACCTTTGAGCTCGTAAAAGATATGCATCAAACATAAAATTTTGTAGTTTTTTCATTAATAATGGATTCTAAAGTGACCATAAGACTGTGCGTAATGGGTGACCAAACCCAGTTTGGTCACCCCTGTCACCTCTGCGCCACATCAGCTTTCTCTCTCCTGATCAAACACATGACCAGACAGCAACCAAATGCCCGTAATGGGTGACCGTTCGGAATTTTTATTTTTTAATTTAAATTAAAAACAAATACATTAATAATAAAAAAAAAACATTACATTAATATTTAAAAAAAAGATATAAATAAAAAAAACATTACATTAATACTAAAAAAACAAACTATCAGTCCAAATTATATTTGGCCCTGATTTTCGCCTTCCTTGCCAAAACCCACTCAAGATTTTTGCCGGTGAGGTGATCATGCGACGAATTGTAGAATTTCATGTGCTTGAGCTCTTGGTTATCTTTTTGGATCTCCATGAAATCAGATATGTTTGCTTTGCGGAAGTCAAAAAATTCGTCTGTGGCGTCTTTCCAATGCCCAACTAATTCCTGAGCCGATGATGGCGGGGGGGGGGGGGGGGGGGGGGGCACCGTATTCTGAACTTTGAGCAGCTGATGACGATGCCGCTGCTTTCTTCTTCGCCTTGTCCCGCCCCATTGGTCGAGGGGGTGCAACTTCCACTTCTTCATCATACTGATCCTCCTCTTCTAGACCAACCCCTGAACCTTGAGCAGCTGATGATGACGAAGTCCTTGATTTTTCCCACTAGCCTTCGCGAACATCGCCAACTGTGCTAGGTATTCAACCTCCTTCCACTTTGGATGTTCCTTCAAAATTCTTCAGCACTTCACCTCTTTGAACTCCCCTGCATGTTGAGCACTAAATTCACCACAAGCTCGCTCGTACAAAATTTGGTCGTTCGCCTCACTTGGGTTTCTTCGTACGAGGTTGTCATAAATATAACAAATGTTGGCAATTTTAGGACGAAGCCTATTCTTCCACTTGCAGTTTAGTGAGTCATATTCTGATACCATTCTGTCACACCCCGCCAAAAATGATTTTATGGTAATAAATGATTTGCGGAAGAACGAGATGTAACATTCATGAGTAACACAACTATGATTATTGCAAACATTTAATAGTTTTAAAATGTATTAAATACTTGAAATAAGTATTATCCAGAATTTATATGTAATTGAAAAAGATTAAATAAAAATTTATGTTTAGAAATGAAAAGACGTTCGTGGCATCTCGACAATATGCATGCTCATGATCCAAAGTCTAACGACTCAATGCTTCTCCTAATTACCTGAAAAACATATATAAAACGATCAACAAAATTGTTGAGTGAATCCACAGGTTTAATATTGGTTTTGAAATAAAAGGTTTTGTAAGCCAAACATGGCAAAATCGTATATTAAAATGTTATTTGAAAATGATTTGAAAATACAAAGTTTTTGTGTGCCAATCGGCATAAATTGTATAATAAAATATAGATTTGAGTTACCCAAAATGTATATGTGCCAACAACGCAATTATATGTGTGATGATAAGATGTTCGAAAATAATTTGATATAAAGAAAATGTTGTCATAAAATTTGATATGTAAAGACATGTAAGTAAACAAAATAATAAGATTGTAAAGAGTAGTAAAGATAGAAAAATGCATGACTGGTGTCCCCAACAGTTAGCTACGCCATTGAGTTAATATGCCGACCCTAAGCCTATAATCAAACTGCAACTCTAAGTGTGATGTTTCTGTTCTCTAAGATATGCACTCCCCTGACGGTTGGGTAGAACCGTTAAAGTAACAACAAAAATGTGGGAGGAAGAGTCTCAGCCAATGGTACCATCTGCATATCCAGGGCCTAGTCGCAACTAGCTAAGATTACGGCATGTAAGCATCTACCTATGCACTACACCTACTTAGTCCGAGCATAAAGACTGTTTGTCATGGTTTGAATAATGTATCATCACAGTAAAAATAATGTAAGCATTTAATAAAAACAGTTGATATGTTTTTCACCCCAAAGATTTGTAAAAGCAGTAAATAAAATATGATAAAAAGTGGGGCTGTGGACTCACCTGATGCTAGCTTCCCAAAGATGCAATTAAGAAAAATACAGTTTCCAACCAAATGACTTCTAGTACCTAAATGCATAGAAGTAATCTACTTCCTCCGTATCAAAATAAGTGACACACTTTCCATTTTGGGTTGTATCAAAATAAGTGACACACTTTGAAAACTTTCCTTATTTGGTAAAAATAGTGGGACCCTTACCCACTAACTATTCACTTTAATAAAATGAAATTACCCTTATACCCTTACTTTTACTTTTAAAACTCATTAATATCACTTTATTCAAGAAAAGTGGGACCCATTCTCCACTAATTATGTACTTTAATATATTTTAACCTCTACTTTAATCTTTTACCTCAAAAAACGTGTAAGCCAATTTGTGTCACTTATTTTGATACGGAGGAAGTATGAGCGATACATTGGTGACTCTATTGAATAAATTTCATATCTTAAATCCGATAATTTGTATTTTGTGAGATTTAGTACACCGGTTTGTTTTGATCAGAAATTACGATAGTTTTACAATATATAATTATTTAAAATAATTCAAATCATTATAAATAAATAATTATTAGTTAAATAAAGAATTTAAGTATTTAAATATGATTTTTAATAATTAAATATTTGTTAAATCAAAATTATAAATCTGAAATTTGAAAGAAACGTGACCGGTGGGTTTGTATCTCGACGGAAACAACGGTCTCAGCCGGCAACGGAGGAGGTGTCGCCGGAAAACATGGAGTCCCGCCTTCACACACAGCCACGCGTACACACCCAATTCAAACGCACACATCCTTGAGCGACTGCAGAATCGGCTTAAAAGTTTAGAAATTTACCTTGTCTTGTTTTCTTCGAAGAGAGTCGAGAGGTTTGGATGGAAGTGATGTTTCTAGTTCAATTCGGAGGTCACGAGCTCGCCGGAGATACGTTTCTGCTTGTCGCCTGAACTCGCCGGAAGTGGTGCAGGTTCGATGGTGAGAGAGAAAACCCGAGACAGATCGAACACCCACCGGAGTTGTACGATGTTTGCCAGATTACTTGCTGCGTCGGCCTTCATGGTTGTGGTTGCCGGAATTTCAAAACAGAAGATGATGGTGGCTTTCTATTCTGAGAGAGAGAGAGAGAGAGAGAGATCGCCGGAGTTGATGTCAACGGAGGAGAACAGAAGCGGAAATACAGAGATATATGGTGTCGGAGCTGTGTTTGCTGGAATTTATATACGACTCGCCGGGAAAGTTGTTGGTTGCCTTGGTGTCGCCGGATGAATTTCTTCTTTGCCGGAGTTGCTGGTAACTGGTTTGCCCGGAGGAAGCGAAAGAGAGGGGGCGAAGGCTTTATGTGTGTCGGCTGTTATGGGGACTTATGGTTTTAGATGGAGCCTTTTAGGGTTGTAGATCTAGTATGTATATTACGATTGGTGGAGGGGAAATAAAATATTCTAAGAGTATTAGAATATCCGGTGGAGTAGGATTTGACCGAGAGGGTTGGGTAAAGTTAGATAGAGGGTGTTTGATTTATATTTTTAAAAATGGTTTATATTGTATGTATCAAGTTTAAGCGGGTACTGGAAATTTCGATTTTTTTAAAAATGGAAGGTGAAATCTTGTGTAAATGGAAGAATAAAGAGTGTAGGGGGGTGTACGGCTGTGCTAGGGGTGGGTTTGGGTGTATTTTTTTTTTTAATTTTAATTGATTTATTTAGTATTATTAGGTATATATATATATATATGTTTACTTTTAAATGTTGTCTTGAAAAATACTTTTGCTGGGGTTTTACTTGATTTTTAATGATGATTATTTCCTGATAAAAAAAATTATTTTGGATAATTATTTTATTGTTACATTATTGTCGTAATATAAAATGTTAATTTATGTGTTAAATCGCGTAGTGTGTTTTGATCTTTGATTCTTTTTGTCCCGGTTAATTTGATTGAGTTAATGTTTCATTTATAAGTTGTTAAATTTATATTTTTGATTTGTTTTATAATTTTGTTGTGTCACCAACTCGCTGACTAACTAATCTATTGATCTAACGACAAAATGCAAATATAATGATGATGCACAAATGATGATGTGTATTTTAATGAGACATGATGTCTAGGGCTTCACTAACTTAAATGCAGTCTAGTTAATATCATAAGTGACATTAGGGTTTTACGCAATACTCACATGTGAATAAATGCTCTCATAAATTAAATTAGGGTCCTAGTACTCTATTAGGGTTACAATAAATGTCAAATTAAATGTCTAAATTTTAGGGTTGTCACATTCTCCCCTTGTTAAAGAAATTTCGTCCCGAAATTTAAGACCATGCGTTAATAGGTTAGTGGTCGAAAGAAAAGTGTGAATGTTGGCATTTCATGTCGGGATACGACTACCATTTAAGTGAATCTTGGTTAGCTTTCTCAGTTGATTGTTTTCGTTCATAGGAATAAAATGTGCAGATGTTATCAAGCGATCAACGATTCCTCAAATTGGTTTGCGACTATTAAAAGTTTGACGTAACTGGTGATAAAAAAAAAAAAAAAAAAAAAAAAAAAAGTTGGTCCTCATTTCTATTCGGAAATCTCGAGCTGTTGCAGGAGACATGAAAGTAGGCATAACAGGTTGAACACTTGGTGATATAGATTAAAATCTTCTTTTTCGTATTTGGCTTCCATTACATCTTCTTCATATGTTTGTACAGTGTAGCAGCACCGAGATGAATCGAGTATTTATGTTTATGATCTTCGTCCAAAATGATGTCGCGAAAGCTTCCAAAGATTGGAACTTATATCATATTCTTGATGTATACAATCTTCCATCAGGTTTGGTTTCTGGTTGTTTCTCCGTAATGCAAATAAATTCTCCTTTAGTGTTCTTTTCTTTTAGAATATCGATTTGGAAACTGCGCATTTAGGAAGAGAGATTTGCGCAATGAGATTTGTTCGAATAGGAATTTCTAACGCTCGCACTTGACGCGGTTGATTCGTTCTTTTCGACCAAGGGTGTCGGCCACTACGTTTGACCTTCTAGGAATGCTTGTTGATTTCATAGTCGTTAACATTTAGAAATATCGACGTGATATTGTTGCCTTGCGTTTAAGTTCTTCCAATCGAATATATGTTGAAGGCTTTAGTGGTCGGTAAAGATAGTACATTCAGTTCTGCACAGATAATTCCTGCACAAATAATGTGTTCAGGTTTTCAACGCGAATACTATTACGCCTAGTTCGATATCATGAGTGGGGTAGTTCTTCTAATGAAATTTCAGTTATCGAGAGACCTATGAGATTACTCTTCCCTTCTGCACCAATACGCAACCTATTCCTTAATGTGACGCGTTGCAGTATACGATGGAGTTTTCTGTTCCTTTAGGGTTTGAAATATGTTTTCTAGATTCTCATTCTAGTCTAATTTATCATCCTTTTTGGGTCGAAGATGTTAGGGTTTGGGCCACTTTGGTATAATCTCGAATAAACCGTCGGGAAAGACAAGAGGTTAACGATTTTCTTTCTATGACTTCAGGACTTCTCAAGTTTTAATCGCCTCAATCTTTGTGGGTCTCTTCTCATCTATCACATGACCTAGATATTTGACGTAAAGTTTCTCCTTTTCAAATAGTTCCAAAATTTGTTTAGGGTGTTCTTCGTGTTCAACTTGAGTTCGGGAATAATTTAGGATATCGTCTAATAGAGATGATGACAACTTAACGAGGTACTATTTACACAACAAAAGTTAAATCAACCCACATAATACTTACATCTCTCATATTTTAAGAAATGACTTTAACCCACAACACCTTAAAAATGTTAGGCTAAATACCATTTGATATTAGATATTTATATATTATATGAATTTTGGTAGAGTGTACCCTAAGAGTATATGATAGTAAACATTAAATATTTGCTTTACCCTTGTATTAAATTCTAAACCTTCCATTTTTTCAGTTTTATCAAAGGTATAGTTGGTATATTACAAAAAACATTAATGATTCTATTAATATTAAATTACATTAATAGAAACACTAGTCTTGTTGAAACCAAATCGTGGTATTCACATTGTTAACTAATCAAATTTCGTACTATATATCAATTTACAATATCAACTTACTACATAAATGCAATTTTTTAATAACACATCATTTAGTGAAATATAGTTATATTCAAAATAAAAAAATATAAGATATTATCTTTAATTCAAAGTATTATCATTTTCAAAGTTATTTTAATATTTTTAATAATATAATAACAACTAAATGGGCCCTCTTTGCATTGAAACATATAAGAGAAATAGTGTGATAGAAACAATTCATGCGTATGAGATGGTTGGTTGGTTTGGTTGGATTAATTTTTCCACTTTGATGGTCATTTATGTTAAACCACATTATAGTGACGTTCCAGTAAAATTTAAAGTCATGAGCTAAAAATAGGCACCTTATAAATGCTTGGGGTGTGACCTAACCTAACCTAACCAAGCAAAACATTATGACTACACTAGTCACTAATTCAGGATTCACTTTATTATGGGCCTTACCGGTTGGGTCGGGTGGTCCAAAAATGGGTAACCGATCATTTTCACGGTCTCCATGGACCAATCACACGACAAACATGAAATAGGTAAGGTGTGATTGGTCCACACTTAGAGCGACTGATATTTTTGTTTTGGGAATGAGTTGGAAAGAAACACACGTGTGTATAGCTAGCCAGAGTTTGTCCTCTCATAGGTTTAAGTAGTCATGGTGTTATGGTGGGACCAACTGCTTTGAAAGCCGACTCATGCAAAGTGACAAAACATGAGAAAGCATGCGTTGGAAATCAGCACGTATTTATTCATTTCGTATTGATACATTTGGTTTTTTGCACATGAGGCAGTGAAACTCCTCAACAGAGTCCAAAGTGTTAGGGATAGTAATGTTATGACACAATATATTATTTTCAAAAAAGTTAGTTTCGCAATCCAAAAGGGACTACCGGCACAGTTTGTTGCTCGTTTTTCTTCTTGCTCGATATAAAAAAGATATTTACAGAATGTAAGGTATAACATAGGCCATTTGTGATTGCTTAATTCAATCCTTTTGCTTTTCCGTTTGTGATCCTTTATTGCAGACTTGCAGTATAATAATTATGCAAGTAGGACTAGAGATCCGTTTATACTTAAAGTATAAGTATGCTTACTAGGGTTTGATCTCAGGACCTCTCGCTTGACATGCAACGTCATATATATCCAGCCCAACTAAATTGATTTCGTCTTCTTATCCGAGCAATTGATTTGTATGATGTAACCATATTTGACTAAAATGCCGAAACTGGCCCTTATAAACAGTGTAAAACTAAAAGGACACTTTTTGGCCTAAAACGACACGATATATAAGGAATTGTACAACTGTCAATAAGTAGTCGTGTGTCATGTACCTAACATAAAATAAAGATAGATACACGTTAGGTCCATTATTTTTATGAAGTCCCGAGGAACATATATCAACGACTCAATCATTGATCAATAAAATCTAATGGTCAAGGTTAATCACATATTTTATACATGAATGGGTATTTTGGTCATTTGGCACTTTAATTTATTTTTTTTTTAATTTAAATATTTAATTTTTTTGTTAAAAAATAATATTTATTTGATAATTACGTGTATTACTTAATTAAATGTGATTTTAGTGTAAAGTCACATGTGAATGTGATTGCATACTTAATCATATTTGATATTTTAGTTCAATCACATGTGATTCCATACATAATCACATGTGATTCAGTATGCAATCACATGTGATTCAGTATACAATCACATTATGTGTTATTAATGAAAATAATAATTTTTATAAAAAAAAAATAATAATAATTCTAAAATAAAAAATAAAAATAATAAATAAAAAATCTTATATTTTTTAAAAATGACCAAAATACCTCTCAATGTATAAAATATGTTATTAATCTTGACCATTAGATCTTATTAATCAATGGTTGAGATTTGTTTTTCGAGACTTCGTAAAAATGATGGACCTCCTTGAACGTAACTTGAAAGCCGGGAAATTCCATGTTCAGACTTGTAAGTCCCGACCAATACCTACGAACACAAAATAACAATTAAAAAGACTATTTATTAAACGAGGTAACCAACTAAACAGAAATGTATATTAACAAGCAGTATGGGTCCTCGCACGTTGTTGCGGGTCTTAAAACGTAAACTTTTTGACACTGAGATATGGAAACTTAATAGACCACCTCGTTTATTAAATTAAATTAAGTATTAAAATTTAATAATATTATATAAATTGCGGTTAAGTTTTAAACATATATCCAAAAATTAATATATTATATAAATTATATTAATTATTAAAAATAACTTGACATGCATCTACTTGACTTGCTGATTAGTTTTAAACAAATAGCCAAAATCAAAACAAAATAAAGTTAACAGTAGTTCGGTTAAATATTTTAATTATTAATTATATTTTATTATTATTTATGAACAATGATTTAATATTTTTTTATGTATGGTAAATGTATAGTATAGTAATTAACATGATAAATTGATAAAACGTTACTAGTAAGTAGTAATGGTGTTCAAACTTAAGTTTGTGAAATACTTGTGACAAATGCATTATAAACCCAAAAAGTAGTGACAAACCAAAAACCTCAACCTTTCCTATCTCACAAAAGTCAGGTAACTCTCGCGACCAAACCTATCATCAATTTATTCAAGTTTTATAGATACACAATCTTGGGCCGGTTGATGTATTTCAAATTATATAAATTAAACATAGGTCTAAGCCCTTAATAAAGAATATTAGATGGGTCAAAGCCCATACAGCCCATTATATACATGATATTTTTCTCTTTCAAAATTGAGTTGTAAAATAACTTTCTATTTTTGAGGCAAAATTATTATTGTATTTCTTAAATTTCTTACAAAAATAAGGTAGATTTTAGTAGGTACTTTGTAATGAAATACAAGACTTGCAATTATTATTTCACGTTTTTGGTGCTTGTTTTATACTTCATGGTCTGTAAGGCATTCGAAATGTTTTTCAAGAGGTTACGTATTCAGTATTTTCTCTTTATATAAATATTTACCAGATAATCTGGGAAAGTTTCAGAAACCTTTGAAAAAGTTATATTTCGACTCTTATAAAATTTTTGTACATCTTGATATATACGTATAATAGGTATAAAACTAAAAAATTAGAGTCCACTTGTGAGGTACAACCAATAGGTGAGTCAGATATACCACATGTGGATAGGCAACCGATTATGTTCTAGTTGTGGTTCCGGTAATAAACCTTTTTGCCACTAGAGTGAAGAGACCACTTGTTTTCTAGCAACTAAGAGTAAAAGTAATGTAAATATCATAGTACTTGAGGCAAAACATAAATAAATAAACCATAAGAGTTGGGGCTTTATTATCGGTATTTGACAAGGTACTCTTTACCAACTCTAACACGTGATCATAAATTGGAACACTAATTAACGATCACAATCAGATAGTGTTTGACATGTGAAGAGAGGGTTCATCATTCAAAGAAGCAAGAGTGTCCGATCAAGGCTACAAATCACTTGTTTTTTTAACGTGATTCCAACTCACTTTATGACCCAGACAAATTCTAGGGCGATCACCAGCTTTACAGAATTGCAGGTAGTCTAGAATCAGCGCGGGTGGCCCTCTGTGATCACAAGAGATTTCCCCCTTATATTTTCAAATTAACCATTGTTTCAAAATATATTTCTTTACTACATATAATGTATTTGACACATTCCGAAATTAGTAAAGTTTAATTTTCAGCCAATACACTTACTATTTCGCGAAACTTTTGCGTTTTAAAAAATTGACAGCACAAGACTCGAACATGCGACCTTCTAACCAACTGATTTTATATGGCGAAGACTGATTACTTGACTAAAATTACTTATGTGTCATAATATCTTTATGAATATCTAAACTCATATTATTCTATTGACCACCATCCACCACCACAATCACACCGCCACCGTCACCCACCACCACAATCACACCGTCACCCACCACCACAATCACTACTGGTGCCAACCACCATCACTACTGCCGCCACCCGCCATTACTTCGCACCATCACCCATCACCATCACTATGCCACCACCACCATCACTATCGCCACTTTAAAATATAGTTACAGGGTACTTGTTGCTGCATTGAACGGATACTGTTTAATACATTGCTTTTTAAATAAAACATGCATCTTTAACATTTGTTGTTCAATTTTCTTATCATAACTTAATGACACGCATTAACAATATTATATGATATCAATGATACAACTTGATATAAACATAATAACCAACATCAGTTAGTCACAGTAAAAGAGGTGGGGTTTATTAGTCAATTAGGAGGGACTCGAGATTTTGACTAATTGGCTTGGTTAAGGCTTCGATAATGATGCCTCACCTTAATCCCATATAATTATTGCTAATCTAATAATGCTAATTGATCTGAACTAATATCACCTCACTACAATCCAAGTCTTTTACTATTAAAATCATGTTTTGGTACAACCTCAACACTACCCTTTATATCACATTTGTTATCTTTTATATAATATCGATTAAAATATATAAAATTGTTACGTGTAATTTGTATTCAAGACGTTTTTAAATAGATATCTTATTGATCACGTTAATGCCACATATAATCGAAAGTAACGGCGGTTCAATCTCATAAAAATATTTGCACATATTAGAAAGAAGTAACCATAAGAATGGTGCCCTAGTGATAAAGATTATTTACGAAGGTTCATTTGTACCAATTCCGGTCTACCTGCAAATTGGGTGAAGTCAGAACACAGGTTTAAAAATAAACTTACCTAATTGCTTGTTGGGTTTGTTTTTAAAACTATAACCGGAAGCCAATTACAATTCTTTTGAAGGGTTTTAACTTCTTGCTTTGAATTTATTTTATGTTTAATGTACCCACTAATTATATAATTACATAAAAATATATATGCACCACCTTTGAAAAAGATTTAGGTGGGGTTTCAATATCTTGATTTATTAGGTTTAGCTACAATCATACCATTTTGCATAAGTTAACTTTACGATGCTTTTAGTATTATCAATATCTATATAATTAACTTCTATACAAGACTAAAACAATTTCGAGTTAAGTTATAATACCGGCCAGAATGTGCACGAATAAATGCTTGTATGAGCTAATTTCATTCTAAAGCGAAAAAAAATTTGGACTAGTATTTGACCCTAAATCAACCTAAATGTCAACTAAAATGAAAATCCAAAATTTGACCCGTTTTCAATGAGTACATACCATGGTCATCATACAAGAACTAGCCACATCACTCATCGTATCAACTTACTTGCATACATATCTTGATTAAAATAAGCTATAACATCAAAGACCTACCAAATTTAGCTCAACCAATCTTATAAAATCCGAATTATTAAAATAGATTATAATACATTTTGAATAGAAAACACATATTATAACTTAAGTAAGAAGTCATCAAAATGTCATGTTAGCCCCTAGGATAAGACCTAATAGATTCCCGTCTCACTTTGTCTTGACTTCTTATTGGGGGTATTGAGTTAAAGCAGTATGCTTTGATCATAAAGGGTCCCTTAAAGCAAGGTTTATATGCGCTTAGATAACATATTAAATACTTACAAAAGCATATTAGATATCGAAAGGGACATGCACATTTTATTTAGGGTTTGGCTAACTCATTCCCTAAGGATATGAGATTAGCATGTTTAATTAACTCAAAAGTTCCATTTTTATTTGAAAATACATTTAATTCATGCCAAAAATACACTTCATTAATCACTTCCTTTTATTTATAATTATTTGATAATGTTTATATAATAATTTGTGATAATGTACACAAAAAAAACTATTCTACATATTATAATTATTATGTGATAATGTTTATATAATAATTTGCTTTAAATGTTGTAAAGTGTAGTAAATGAAATAATTTACATGGTGTAAAAATCGCTTCCTTTTATCTATATACATTTTTTAATTATCAATAGATTACTAGTGTCTTCAAAATGAACATTTTAAAGTTATTATACAGGGGAAGAAAAACTTTAATAATAAAAACGAATAAGAAAAGATATAACTAAAAAAACCATTATCTAAAATGTATTATTTTATAATGACATTTACAAGTACTTAAAATACCCGATATATATTACATGCCAAAATTAGCGTCACCATACATAATTTTGGTTTGAAGCTTTATCAAAAAATATAATAGTCATCATTCTTAGAACACAAATCAAAACATAATAAAAAGTGTTACATTTTTTTGAAACTCATTTATAATCTTGATACGTCCCCATCTCTATATTAAATAGTGTGAACATCAATTAACTAGGTGCGAAAATAGGACGGTCCTTTGAGCTCGAGCTAGACCGATTTCTCTTAGGCACAATCTTGATTGTATTATTCAGGTCCCGATGCCTATAAGGTCCAGTTTAAGATCTCGAACCAGGGCCAATCTAGGCTAGATGGTCCCAACTCCACATGTATATACTTATTTTTAGGTAAAGTTTAGAATAATACTTAATATTCACGAGGTAACATTTTTAATTATCGTGTTATAGTTTAGACTATCATGTTAGCTTCTTGTGTATATGTTTGTTTTAGTATAACTTTGAGCTTATGGTTTAATTTTTTGAATTTGGCCAACTCGACAACTATGACGTTTTTTACTTTTACCAAGATTTGAAAATATTTTTATTATAAATAAATAATACGAAGTAGCTAAACTTTTAAAACAAAAGAATTAACAACTTCTACAAAATCGTAGTCGGTTTTTGTAAAGACTACCGTACGAAAGTGTGATCCTAAATAGTCGATTGGTCCCGATCTTTAATTTGCTTGGTCTTTATTTGATCTTAGGCCGATCCTCAGTATCGTTTTCTATCTCTCTTCTTTCATTTCTAATCTAAATGTAGAAAAGAATAGAACATGGTCCCTTGTGTATGTGTAGTGAGGGCAATCCTAGATTTGCATATCAAAACAGGGGCCATTATTTCAGAAAAGTGGTAGATGTTGTCTTTCTTTACCCTTTAGAGTTATACGAATAAATGCATAACAATATACACGATATAAATGGGAATATAAAATACTTTTTTTGAAATATATAAATCCGTCTATATATTCTCTTACAAGGGTAACATAATTCACATTTTAATATAAATTTGTATACGTACGATAGTCAGACGCGGACTTGTGGACTTTGTTACTGTTAGTTCAAACCATTGTACATAATTTTGATAATAACAATCTATAAAAAAAGTTGGAATAAACAAACACATTGTATAGTTTAGTGTTTAGTCGCTTAGTAAAATCATTCATTACATATATTTTTTTTTAACGGATAAAGATCATTTTTTTACACGGATAAAGAAGGTAAACGGGCAACAAGCTGCTATCCCTTTTTGAATTGCAAAACTAATTCTTTTAAAAACAACATTTGTGAATCTAGGTGTCATAACATTGCTATGCATAACACGTTGGACTCTGTTGAGAAGTTCTACTGCCTCATTACATATAAAATTATATTTACTAGGTATGTGTGGTTAAAGAAATCATTCATAACCTTGCTACTATTGTGATCTTTCTTTTATTTGTTAGTGAAAGTGAAGACATCACTTGACCTTCGATGAAGTTTAATTGAGAAACATTTGAATAAACTTGAAATTTTATTATTTTTTAATAAAAATTAAATGATTGAAAATTTTAATATAAACGCATCACTAGTCTACACGTTAAATCACTTATACTCAGGACCAACAATTAAAACTTCGAGTTTGATAGGATTTATTAGTCCTTTTCATATGCATAATTATATAGTCCGTTTATAACAAATACAAAGTTAGTTTGTAAAGAAAAACACATACACAATAATTCATAAACAGGCTAGTATGAGTCACAATAGTTATGTCATATCACTTTATTAATATGACACAATTAAAAGGGGTAGGATTTACTAAAAAGAGTTATGAACATGTTACATTGTTTTTCACATAAAAGAAATAGTCGATACAATCATTCATAAAAGTCAATATTTTAAATATAGGTGGTGAAATGATGATACAAAAATAATTAAAGTAAAAAATAATTATTGGTTACGATCGAAAGTAATAATAATGATGTTTGATAGGTGAAAGTGGGTCATCTTTGCTTTGCGTAGACATTTTTAATAATTCAGCCATTAAATTGGAAACTCCAAAGGTTCTATAGCCAATGGGAGGATGACAACAAAGAGGCGCTACCTTGTGCACGAATTATTAATATGTTATTTTTAATCATTGCCCCTCAAAATAATAAAAATAAAGCAATTCTTACTATCTTTTGGTAAAAAAAATTATTTTCTGAAAAGGCAACGTATAATGATGATATTTGAATGTAGAAGAACCCTCTAAAATGCATGTCAAATAACTTTATTAACCTTGTATATATGTAACGTATCTAAGGGTGAAATTGTACATGTAGTCTTTTAAATTCAGAAAATTTATCCCTAAATATTTTTTCCGGATATTTTATCTCTATGATCCAGATTTTTCATTTATTTTGTCTTTCTCTACCCAAACTCACCAAATACCTTTATAATTATTTTTCTAGAAATTTTAATTTATTTCCTCCTTTTCTTTTTCTTTTAATTTTTAGTGACTAGATATAAAGAGAGGTGACAGAAGGAGGTTCAAGGAGGTGCCTGAAGCTGTGTTTGGTGGTGGTGGTTTCTTGGTGGATGTGGCAGCTTCTTTGTTTCACTTTCACATAAACAACAATATCTTAGACATCTATCTAATAGTTAAGTTGGTTGTAATTATTGTATATGTTTAAAAACTAAAAGGTATTTAGACATTTTGAGTTTCAGTTCGGGCAAGTCTTTAGGTTCGACTAGTCATGACCATCTTGACCATTTGACCAAAAAGATGAATCTTTCTTTGACTAGATATCCAAAACTATAGAACATAAAAAAATAAAATTCAATTGAATTGAATTAAAATAAGAATTCTGTCTATAACTTGAGTTAGAACTTATAGTTTGTTTCAAACATTAAAATCAAGGGAAGCAAAGGGTTGTACCATTTATGTTGATGCTAACTTTGCTGCTCAAGGACAGTCATGTCCTGTCTTTAGGTGGGATAATTGGGTGGGGGGGGGGTAGGAGGGTAGGTTTGTATTTTTGCATTGTTTTGAAGTATCTATTAACTAAAGTGTACTAGTGTATGCAAATATCAAGGGGTCTGTTTCTTACTAGTACACCACTAGATGTCCCAATGTATATATGTCTGCATGTGCATGAATTTGGACCTATCAAGAGAAATGGGACCCACACAAACCAATCACTCTTAAGAGCTCCGGGGGTACACGGAGCCATAGGGTGCGCCAAAGCCCTATGGTGAACGTTAAACGACACTGCAATTCTCGCCATTCGCTTGCCAAAGGTCTTCCACCTTTTCTATGGCACGATATTAACGTTTTTTTTTTCTTTGGTAAATTGTGATTAGTTGAAAGTATTTTTTTTTTTAGTTATGTTATAGATTTTGTAGGAAGTAGTGTATGTGGAGTTAATGTTATAGCAATATTATAGAGCAAAGAACATATTAATTGCCTATAACATTGGTTAGTTGTATACCTTGTGCTCTAATTGCACTAAAACAAGGAAATCAAATGACCATGAGCATCTTTACTTGTCTCATTACTTAGGGAAATTTGCAAAAACAAACCACTCCAAAAAAAAACCCCCTTCATCCGGCCATCCCATCAAAGGGGTATGCAAATAATTTATGGGATCCAAAGCTTTCTTTATAACCAAATCAATAAAACATATATATATTCAACGACAAACACAATCTCAAACATAAAAATATGAAAATAAAAAAATAGCTAAGGAGCTCATCAATAGTAATAGAAAACTCAAAAGAAGCTTCTTGACAAAGTCCCCATCTCTCGATCCCTTTCATTCCCAAAAAATAACATAAAACTAGTAAAAATCTAATAATCCAAACAAGCATACCTCCCAAATCTTATACATCAATACAATGATAGTGTTGAAGAAGCCTATTGGCTTCTCTAAGACCACTAAAATAAGCACCATGAGTTGTCGAATAATGAGTTCTATGTGTTGCTTCTCCTGCAAATAGAATTTGTAGCGGTTGTGACTCCAAAACCGTCGTGTTTGGTAACGGTTCGGCCAATGAATCCATGTCATCGATACTCGATCCAACGGCTATGTAACTATATGATCCCATAAATAGCGGATCACTCCCCCAACCGCTTTTCAAAACCTTATCAAATTTCATTCCATTATGTTTTTTGTGAGACAAAAAGCTAGAAATAGTTGTGGAAACCTCATCAAGAATCACTTCATCCGAGAGTGATTCTAGCTCGAGTGCTTCTTCACCTGCAAACCAAGATAATAACACGTTCGATTTTTCATAAATTGGCGATAAAGAAGTTGTCTTTCTAATCCACCACGGGATTCTAGGGTTCTTAACTTGATGATCGGGTTTATGGAACACCATTTGTAGGAACGGAAATCGGTCAAGATTTTGGTCAAAATCCGGACACAATTTCAAGAAAAGCTTGTTGACAACACCGTACCCGAGTCTTGAAATTGCATCAATCTTGTAATTTGGTAATGGAGGATTGAATTTAAATGTACCCGAATCGTTGTTATTGTTAAAGATTCCTGCTTTAAGAACTCCTAATGAAACTGTGACAATAACATGATCTGCTGACATACACGTGCCATCAAGAAAGTGAATCTTTACTGGTCTTGAATTATCGCCATTTTTATTATTTCCCGTTAATCCCATCATTTGCCACTCGATAGTTTTCACTTTTTTGCCTAATTGAATAACCCCAAATGGTAAAACAGAAGCTAATGATTCTATAATACTTGAATAACCTTTAGCAATTGTGATTTCCTCACCAGGAAACATGACATAATCACTTTCTGCTAAGTAATCAAGATTATGCAAATCATTAGCAGCTGTAAAAGTCCTTTGGGTGTTTTCATGCATTGCAAAGATTGATTCTTCTAATGATTTCTTTTTCCATTCCCCACACCCATCAACTTCCTCTGTTTCTTTTCTTGATTCCTTTTTCCAATAAAATTCAAGACCTTTTTTAAGAAAAGAACCAACACTTTCATTCCCATTCCCACATGCATCAATATCAATCCCACCTTCTATTGATTTCTTTTTCCCTTGAGCAAAATCCATTAAATTGTTAAAAAGATTTGAAATTGGGTCAACAAGAGATGGATTTAACACATACCCATTTTCGGCAATGGTGATTGGATTATCAGGGAACCCATCCATACATTCCCATGGTTGTTCTGATTCCAAAGAGTTGATTTCTTGAGCAATTTTGTGAACTGGGCTTCCTCCAATTCCGTGGATCCACGTGGCACCCATCTCAATTCTATCACCACCAAATTCTGAGGTATTAATCCTACCTCCAATTCTATTCCCACCTTCAATAACACAGAGCTCAAAAGCTCCTTTTTTCACACCAGATTTGTAAAGATTATTTGCAGCTGTCAGCCCTGCCATTCCTGCCCCAATTATCACAATTCTTGGTTTCTTTATGACCATTTTGCCTAAAATACTTGTAAAAGTTGTGGGTTTTCAAGAAAGATTGAATTTTTTGCACTAAAGATTGTGGGTTTGAGCTTAGAACACTAACAACATACTTGCAAAGTATGGGTTTCAAGAAAGATGTGATTTTTTTGCACTAAAGATTGTGTGTTTGAGCTTAGGACACTATGAACATACTTGTAAATTGTGGGTTTCAATAAAGAAAGGATTTTTTTGGCATTAAAGATTAAAAGGTTTCAAACAAGATTGTGGGTTTGAGCTTAGGATACTATGAAGATACAAAGATTTGAGGTTTTTGTTTTTTCCTAAAGGTTTTGAGTGAAATATAACCAAGAGTGAGATGAAGTAATGAGTGATATAGTTTAAGTTTTAAACAAAGGAAGTGAACATAAAAAATTACATTGCGTTTGAGAAGCATCTTGGAACATATAACTTTTGTATCCACCATTGCACCTAATTGATTCCATTATTTTATTAATAAAACTAGAAAAATCATCAAATTTATTATACTGTTTGTGTGGTGATAAACAATGTGTGAAACTCTCCTTTGTACAAAAATAAAGACATAATAATATAAAAATATTATGATAAATTTAATGGTAATTTATTCTCTGAAACAAAGACAAGGATATGTTTTTTATTTGGAATTTACTACCATGTGTAGCCAAATTAACACCCATAGTTACAGAAAGATCCTGACATATGCATACAGCAAATGTAGGGAATGCATGACTGTTTTTGTGTTTTTCTTTTTCATTTTATATATTAAGTAATTAAACATCGGTGTTATGGTGCTCTAAATAGATTTTTAAAAATCTGGTTTTTGTTTTTATTGGTATTTATTAATATAAAACATTACGTGTAGTTGTTTTTAGCAAATAGATGGATGTAAACATGATAATGACGTAACCCAACATTTGTCTCGTTTAACATTGTATCTTATAATAATTATTCATTACATACATATTTCCCTTTATAAACTTAATCATGTTATAAGGTTTTATCGGGTTGGCCGAACTTCGCTCATAATTTAAGTGATCTAACTGTTGTTGTGATTATTTCCTAACATTTTCATAACCATAACAAGGGTGTCTTTGAGAAGGTGCAGCGCACAAAACCCAAAATTTCGAGGGGCCCAAATTTTATATATACATCTTATACATTGATTATGAAGAGTTGATCAACAACTTTGCTTCCAAGAATGCAAGAAGAACCTCAAGATTTATTTAAGTGTGTAACATAGTCAACATACTATTATTATTTTGTTTAAGTAATTGATACAACAAATATTGTAGTAATGATGAATTATATATATATCAGTTTCTGTTTAAGGGCTTATTTTTGTCTTTTCGCACATGACTTTCAAATTTTCGGAAACGCCCCTAAACCATATGATACGTACATCGTTTTGTATATCCATTATTTTATTGGTATTAATAATAATTTACTAATTACTAAAGATTCAACTTTCATATGTTTAATTTTACCTTTTAATCTAGAAATCCACATGAATGTAAATTATCAAATTGGATCCAATGTAAATATGGACATAATCTTCATTGGCCTCTTGTACCTTCATTGTTGCTTGGTTTTTGGAACATAAGTGAAATACTTGTGTTTTTATTTTTCCAACTTCAATTTATATTCAACGTGTATATTATCAAACTTTATCCTTTTCTATCAATATAACATACTGCTATTTTTATTTTTTTATTTTCAAGCAGGTTGTCTATAATATTCAGTAGGGTTAGGAACATCCTTTTTGACATATGTAAATGTACCTGGTTGGGAGAACATACATATGTGGATCTAACTGAGGTTTCTTCTCTTGTAGGTTTTAGTAGTTGTGGTTTACAACGGGACATGCTGTTTTGAAAGTTGCCTCATGCAAAGATATAAAGCACGAAAAATATGAATTGAAAATCAACACATGTTATTCATTTCACGTTTGAAACATTTGGTTTCCTTGCAAATGAGACTGTGGAGCTCCTCAACAAAGTACAACGAGTTATGCACAGTAATGTTATGACACATGTATACATTGTTTTCAAAAGAATTGATTTTGTAATTTAAGAAGAGCTAGCAAAGCAGCTTGTTACTCGTTTGTATTTTTCTAAATGTAAATCTTATTTTTATTAATGAAATGGTTAAAATAAATATCTGAAAGTTAAAGAACTTATAATATTGCTCACTTTTTTTTTGAACGGCCACTTAGTAAGTTAGTGGTTCGAGTCTAGACAGTGACATCCACAAGGGGCAGTATGCCTTCCCTCGAACCCTCCACCTAGGGGAATAAACTCCACCACCATTCTGTCCATGCCGGGACTTGAACCCACAACCTTATGGGACAACTAATTGCTAGGCTGTAATCCCTTTGATTATAATATAGCTCACTTAATTTATCAACATCTTAGTGGTGTTTGTTTGTAATCAATGAGCTTGATGGTATGTGGGTCTTATTGGCTATACCACAATTCTTTTGTTAAGAAAACTAAGATTACTAATTCTCATAATTGCTTATTTAAGATATAACGATGTAACAAACTTTTTGTAATTTAAGTGGCATATATAGGGGTTAAGTTTTGTTGTTAGATGATGGTATTGGGGTCAATAATAGGATGATGATGCCTCTCAAGTCTCACCAAACTCTCACATGTGAGTCCAATTAAAGATGGTCCACCACTATCAATGTTCCTTACTTCTCTCTTTTAAAACCCTCCAAAAATAACACACATTTCTATATATAGTAACTTTTAATTTTATTATTTTTTAACCTGAATTCTAATCTGCTCTACGAGTTGAGTAATCACAGGTAAATTATTATGACCACAATAAATTGTGTGTCCCATGAATGCTCCATGATTGATCATAATCGTAGAAATTTGACAACAAATATGTCCTTACAGTGTTGTCAGTATTTTCACCGAAAAACAAACACATCAATTTTACAAGTGGTGATTGATTTGATCAATTATGTTTACGGTGTATAATTCACATCACACAAATGGCACATATTCCAATATTTACGGTTTTTTTCTCTCTTTCTTAATTTTTTTGAAAAACCATTCAAAATATCCAAAATGAGATGTGTTTTATTGTTTGTGCTACAAAATTGATTCTGAGTATATATGTCCAATCCCATGGAACAAATTGGATTAGCAAAGTAAGTAAAGAGTATCTGAAGGTTATTTCTTAGAAAAGTAAAAAAAAAAACAACAATGCATAATTAGTTAGAAAACTATAATGTTCTGAAGTAGGATATAGTAAAATAATTTTTAAAGTAAAACAAAAAAAATAATATATTCAAAGTGATTTGCAATTTTTTTGAAACTTCTTACTAAATGTTCCAACTTATATTCATACTAATTTGATCAATACAAATACTCAAGTCGAAGAATGAAACTAAAAAAGTAGATTTTACATTTTAATCATTATATGAATAATAAGATTAAATATGAATATTTAGTACGAATATTTTTTTTATGTATACATCAGTGTTTGAAATTTTTTTATAAATATTTTGGTGTATAAATTTGAAAATTATTATTATTATACAGCAATATAAAGGAGTTATTTTTAACAATTATTTACGGTAAATTTTCAGTTTTTACATTTGCAAAATTGCAATATCAACGAGTAAGGTTCGTCCGTGCTCCGCCACGGATGTTTAGAATTTATATTATTTATTCGTTTAGTTTCAAAGTTATAAAAATCGGGAAATTTCATAACCTTATTTATTTGCTTATTAATTAATCATGTCATTAGAAAATCTAATGTTTCCTCCGATTCAAAATAAGTGATACACTTTCTTTTTCAGGATGATTCAAAATAAGTTGATACACTTTGAAAAATTACCCTATTTGGCAAAAATAATGGGACACACACCCACTAACTATCTACTTTAACAAAGTGAAATGATTTATTTACCCTTACTTTTTACTTTTAAACATCATTAATCTCATTTTATTCAAAAGGTATTCCTCACTAACCATCCAATTAATATAATTTAACCATCATTATAATATTTTACCTCAAAAACCATAAAATCTAAAATGTATCATTTATTTTAAATCGGAGATATTATCATTAGGTTTATATTTATACTAATTTCAGGATATACTTGTGAATTCGAACCTAGTTTGATCAGTCGTTTTTAAATGGTTAAATTGAATGGTAAAAGTTTTCTTAATTTAAAAATGAAATTATTTATTAAGCATACCTTTGTGGCATAATAAATTGAATAATTTATAAATTAAAAAGCTTTAGGGAAATATAAACCTATTTTAATATACTTATCCTTAGAAATAGGGTTGACCAAGAAGACCTAATGCTTCTGAATTTTAGTTTACGATATTGGGCAATAAATATAGGATATGAAAAGATTTTGAATACGTGTCACTTTGAACACGTGTTAATATCACCGTAGCATATTGATCTTTAAAGCCTTTGAAGTTTGAATAACTTTTAAACCCCGTTTTGTCATAACGCCGTTTTCTTTGATTCTCTAATGAACAGTCATTTTTGTATGGTAAATGTATTTATAGTCAATATCATCGTGCTTTCATCTTTTTAAGTTGTTGGGCTTATGCGCTCATAAGTTGGGCGTTTGGCCCAGATTAGTTTTTAATAGTATAAAAAAGTGTCGATTTTGGCGCGAAAGAATCATATTTCGTTGTCGGCGCTGTTCGTCGTATTCATTTCTGTTCCCGCCGATGGCCGACTTGCCGGAACTTACTGTTCTATTTGCGAAGCTAGCATCAGAAATTCAGACCGGAAATGAGGAAACTAGAAACAACGATCAATCCAATGATGTATTAGTGTCTGCACTTAATCAATCACTCAACTTGAGCGAACTATCTAGGGTTAGGGTTTTGGATACTGCTTTGTCTTTAATGTGCTTCACACCTCCTCAGGTAAACATCCAATTGTACTTCTAATTAATGTTTCCGTTATTTACTGTGATTCATATGATAATATCCGTTTGTTTCCTGATTGTTTAGGTGTTCGATTCGATAATTGATTATTCGGTGAATACAATTGAGTTGGTTTTATCTTCATCAATCGATTGTAAGGTCTTGAGATTCAATAAATCAGAGGTTTTGCAAATTGGTAGCTCGATTTCGTCTCATGACTGCAAGGGAGTGATCGAATCCTGTGCTGATGTTTTGGGGAAATTAGATGAACATGGTGGGTTTATAAAGGTGATTTTTGAGTGTCTACATAATATAATATCATGCTTCAAAATTATAATTACAAAGTTGCAGAAAATAGGATTCTTTTGCATGTTTTAAGCTAGTCAAGAAGAATGAAAAATACTTTAAATTAATTCTGAATGTTTATTTTTTTTATAAAAAAATTGTGTAATTTAGCTAACTTGAAATATCAAAAGCTGACTGGGATATATGAAATTTTGAAGGAACATATTCGCGTTCATTACTGTATGCTGTTGTAAGATTAGCTGTAATGACAACTAAATTCCAATACACAACACAACCAACTGATGAAATAAATAATGCAATTTCAAAATTGATGCATTATATCCCAAAAAGAATCTCTCTTGAAAACCAAGAGTTACAGATGAGGTGTGCATTACTATAAAATTTCTCAAGTATCATTCTATTTTCTTTTTATATTAATTTAATTTAATTTTTGATCATTTTCAGGCTGCAATTATGGTATATTGACCCTCAAAATCTTATAAAAGATATATCACAAATATTACAAGATGTTATCGGGAGACCGTTTGTTTGTATAACTGAAGAACTCTATGAAAATAAGGAATGGCGATTGATAATAATTTGTTTATCACTTTCTCCATTAATGTTTATTGAAACTCGAGCTTTACTGCATCGTTGGTTTCTACTAACGTAAGTACCTTTTCTTAACCCTGGTTTAATTTTCCTTAACTTAACCATGGTTAAACTTTGTGGTCACATCTTGTTAGGGTTGACTTTTTATAACAGGGGACTGGATTCTGTTTTAGAGCTTGAAGTTGAACTGGTTTCAGGAGTATTAGATCTAATTTCAAGGCCAATGAGATGGGGTTTATCTGCAGAAATAGGGTTAAAGCTGCCATTTTCATATGCTTATTTTCTATTTAACCACCAATTATTCAGAAGTTTGGCGGGACCCGTTTCGGTTGATGGATTTCTTGAATTGGTTCATAAAATAAAGAAATTTGTTTCTCATACGAAGAAAAAGCTTAAACATTTTGCAACAAAAACCTCATTGGTGGATCACAAATCTACATGGTACACATTAAACCATTTTTTTCATTTTTTCTGTAAGGTACGTAATTTTGAAGTTTATAACCTCAGTAGTCCCTAATTTTGAAACTTTTAACATAAATGATCCAAATAAGCTCAACATGCTTTTTTTTTTTTTGCAAATATTAAAATTAGGTACTATATGTGTAATAAAAAGAAGTCAAGGGACGAAATCCTAAATATCATACAAACAACAGGGACAATTTATGTACTCTATGTAATTTATCGTCACCTCTACTGAAAAGTTATGATTTTTGACTTTGTTTAATTACACTAATTCAGGGTTACATTTTAATTTTTAATTTTTATTGAACAGGGCAATGGCAATAAACTTCCCAAATTGGTTTTATTTTGCTGCATTACTACTCTCGGGAAAGACAATTAGTGACAGTTTTATTTGTCGGGAAAATGAGGACGAAAAACTGCTGATATCATCATCTTCAGCTGCTGCATCTTGGTACATTGCATGGATTCTGGATCCTGTTGATGAATCAGCTTCTGGTATATTAGCTAAAAAGTTGGAAAATTTATCAAGAATCATGAAACCCAAAGTTAATGATAAGACATATTATAAAAATATGGGTCAAAGTCAAACCATTCGCTTTTGGCTTGAAGAATTTGAAAAAATTGGTATAAAGAATAACACAATGTTTAGGAGGATTACATTAGGGTTCTTAATTGGATGTTATGATTCCATTAATGAAGAAGAATGTGAATTGTTTCTTCATTATGTTGCAACTGGTGAAATTCTTTGGTCAAAGTCAAACAAAAGTCAACATGTTGGATTAAAGCATAAAAAATCAAATTATGAATCGATTGATAAATGCAGTCAAAAGGAGGCGATTTCAGGTGCTATAACTGTTTTCAATTTAACAGATATTGCAGAAAAGATGTCAGATTCAATATTCGAGACTCGAGAAGTTGCAGTTAATTTCATTTGCAAGATTAAAGTAAAGGTGGTTAAATATCTTGTTAAATGTGTCAAAAGGGTGCTCGAATTTGAATATAATCAAAACCATGATTATATGTTAATTAAGGATCTACATAAAAGATTGTTGCAGTGGAAACATCAAGGGAATGATGTTTTTCATGGTTACAAGGATTTCGATGATATTTTTAACGTGATCGTTAGTAAGTTATCTTAAAATACTTTTTATTTTTGTTGTAAATTGAATTATATATCCGTTATGTGTATTTACTAAACCTATAATATTAACACAAACATTTTATGTAATTATGATTGAAGACTTTAAGTTATTCTTTTAACTAAAGTAAAACATATGAAATATATATCCTATTAAAAAGCTGATGTTTTACTGTTAAATTGGGAATTTCCAAATGTCATTTTCTGAAAAGTGTGGGTCATACTTTGATAAAAATGCAGCTCAACCCCCTGATTGTCTCTTGTTGGATAATATACGAATAATATAAAGGCGGTGATGTTTGCACCACATATTTTAACTCATGTACCACAACAAATGTTTTATGTAGTTGTACAGTCTGCATAAATAGTTGTACAGTATGGTGTAGTCATCAAAATTTGTTGTACGAAAATTAACTCCCATAATATAAGCATATGCAAATTTTGACGTGTATGGCAAATGAGTCGATTTGAATTATATCTTACTTATTATGGGTCAAGATTGTAAAAAGGTTAAAAGTCATCCAAAGTGTATATAAAATGCATAAAACCTTTAAAATTGTTTATTTAAGACATCTATTGTTCGTAAATTACTTAAAACAAAGATGGTATTTTTGACTCTAATTCTAAATTCAGTTTCTTTTTTATTTTATTTTTTTGTATAATATATATAAGGTTTAATACATAGTTAACTTTTTCAATCATCTTTGACTTTTATAGCCTTAAACATAATACAAATTTGATTGTACAGTCAATTTGTTGACTAAAAAATACATTATTTAATTTAATAAGCGTATCTTTAACACTTACATAAATCTTTATTTTTTTTGTAATTTGTAATTTTTTTTTTGTTTTTGTCTTTTTGTATAAATTTTTAAATTTGATTGTATAATTTAATATTTTTAGTCAAATCTGTTTTTTATAACCCTAACCCTAATCATAATACAAAATTGATTGTATGTAAAGTCAATGTGTTGACTAAAAATATACATGGACTTTTAGGGCATGTTTGGATGTGTTTATTTAGCTCTAAAAGTACTTTTAAGTAAAAGTACTTATTAATTTTTTGATTTTGAAAAGTACTTTTAAAAATAATGTTTGGTTTAACTTATTAACTTATTGATTTATTTATATTGAAAAGTTAATAAGTAAGAGGAGCCTTACTTTTCAAAAACTCTGTTTCAAGCTTTTCTAAAAAGTCATTAAAAAGTCCTTATTCTTTTACCCAAATAACTTATTGACTTATTAACTTATTAGAGAAGCCAATAAGTTAATATACGGCATACCAGTGCAATAAAAAAGGGTAAATTATAGAAATTGTCCCTGTGGTATATCCGATTCTGCATTTTTGTCCGTAAACTTTTTTGTCGGTTTTTTAGTTCTTAAAGATTTTTGGATTTCACTTTTTGTCATTCCATCCAAAATCAAGATATCAAGATCGTATAGTAGAAAACAATATCAAGATCGTAAAAAATCGAAAAGCCAGATCGGAGAAAAAAAGGTTTGACCTTGAACACCATTAATTCACTGTACCGTTGGTTTCTTTTGGTGCTTTATCTACTTCATATTGTCTTATGATTTTTTAATTGGTGTTTACTTATGCTTGCATTCAAAAGTGGTTCAGATGATGAAAATGCTTTTAGGGTTTCTTTTGGGAAGGAGATGAAGGGTGAAGAAGATGAAAGAAAGAGTTAAAAAAGAAAAATTAAAAGGGAAAAAGGAAAATGACAAAAATACCTTTATTTTTTTTGGCATTTCACGTCAGTTAACGGAGGATTTTAGACGGAAGGACGGAAAACTGAAATCCAAAAATCTTTAAGGACAAAAAAACCAATAAGAAAAGTTTAGGGACAGAAATGCTGAATCGGGTATACCACAAGGACAATTTATGTAATTTACCCATTAAAAAAGTCAAATTTTTGTAATTTATAAGTTTTGATTCATGTTTAACCTTTTTAGTCAAATGTTTATTATAACCTTAACCTTAAATATAATACACATGTGACTGTACAATTTTTTATAATTTTAATTTTTGACTTTTAATAAGCATACAACAACAATAAATATATTAGTTTTTTAATTTTAATTTATGTTGTACAATTTTTTTTATAATCGTCTATAAGTTTTTGTATAGTTTTTGTATAGATTTTAATTAACTTTTTAATTTTTTTTAGGTAAACTACTCCATCAATAAATGTACAACCATTTTATGCACGTTAGTAACAGCCCTAAAGGGCTATCATTAACAATACCCATAAAAATAACTCAAAGTTATTCAAATTATAACACATTTTCTAGGTAGCTAAAAAGATGAAGAAATTGATTAATTTTTTACTCTTTTTCTTTTTGGAAACGACAAATAATATCAACGGAAGTCTACTCGCAATATTTCAACGATCATCCCCAGGTTCGAGCTCCTATACATGGCAAACCCAGCCCCCATAGGGATTTCCAGGGAAAAATCTCCCATACTTGGCACCACAAGAGGTGTTTACAAAAATCGAACTCACGACCTCACGCCTTATATGAGAGTAAAACTCATGCATCAACCCTTGTATTTTAAACATGTTAATGACATGTTACTGGTACAATTAAACACTCACCAAAACTCTAGGTTAAACTCTTTGCCATAAATATTTAAGGGTCAAAAAGGTATATCAATGAAAATGTAAGTGTTACTGTTAAATCACAATTAACTATTTTAACTCTCTCTGAATGTTGTTTCTCATTAATGTTGTATTTCATAAAATCTCATTAAAAGAAAAGAAGAGGAGAAGAGAAGAGGGAAGATAAAAAAATAGGAAAGAAATTTTTTAATTTTTTGTATTCCTGAATTGGAAAGAAGAGAAAGGAAATTAAGAAAGAGAAACTAACAAATGACAAATTTACCCTTAATATGCAATTAATAATGATATCATATAATTAGACGAATCATATGATCCAAACAAAATAATAATAATAATAAAACCGGTTCAACATAAAACAATTACATAAAAAAAATCCAAAAATAACCGAAATAAAGTCATCAACTAATAAAGAAGAAATAAACCGAATACGTGTAACACATCAAAAGGTAACCTAACACGTTCAGTTGCTTTCGCTCATCATGATTGTTAGTATTGCCGCCCGCATTGCAAGTGGAATACCAAATAATAGACGTGCCTTTTTTGGTTTATCATTTAAATATATAAGGGCATTCGCTAGGACATGTGGTTCCAAATCCATAGGCAACAATTCATTATAGATTGTAGGAGCTAATACCAATTTTCATTAATAAAATACAATTACAATAAGGGACATTGACGAAAAACGTTTACAAAGATTGAAACAAAATAAAATAGAACAAACAAGTACAAGGTTTTGGTTGAGTCTCGTGAAATTCACGATCCCCTTAAAATAGATTCGTTGTCTATTTCCCAGGGTAAAACAACCGAGTAGTTTTACACTACCAGATATAATCCAAGCCAGAACACTCACCGAAATAGAGAGCGTTTTCAAGAAGAAAGCTGTGATTTAGAATATAAGTGTGGAAATGTGTGTCAACAAATGAGACCGAAGGTCTCTATTTATAGTGTAGAATGCCAAGTAATGTTTAACAAAAACATTAAATGCATTCAATTCTATTAAACAAGAAATCAAAACTGCAAACTGCATTTAATGCAGATTTTTCGTAACAGCTCATTCCAGGAGGTCAATACGAGAACTCACTCCAGTATTGGAAGTCAGTGCATCAGCTCAGTATTGCAGAGCAGGTCAGTCCAGGCAGTCTGCGAACTCAGTATCAGAAGTATGCGCTGCAGCAACTCAGTATTGGAAGTCAGTATGAGACAACATCTCAGGGGCAGCACTGCAGCCCAGTATACGTCGAAAAACTCAGTACCGAGGTGGTCGGTATTGACCAGTCAATACAGAGGAGGTCAGTACGAGACTACTGCAGTGTCGACGATATGCAAAAAATTGACCCGCACGAGCCCGGGATTTCGGAGCTGCATTCGTGTCCGCAGGTCGCCCGGGCGTACATGAGTTCAAGCCATTTCGGGCCACTCGGTCCAAATTATTTGCAGCCATTTCGGGCCACTCGGTCCATATCGTACATGAGTCGATATCTCATTCACCACAACTCTACTTTGGACACGCTATATAGCGTTGCGTAGCTCTCACATAGGAGAACACAAAGCTACCAACTCATAACTATATATAACAAATATATATAACATTATATAGGTTCAAAGTTAATGAAAAATTATTTTATCACAAATTTTTCCAACATAGATCACATCCCCTGTATACTCACGTTGATAAGCTCTTTCTAGTATGATATAACTTTTTTTAGAACCATATTCCCTGTATACTCACGTTCCTAAACGCATTTGCACTCATGCGGATAAGCTCACGACATTTACCACTCGTTGAGAGATTGTTTAACAACTCATCCCGTAGACTTTGTCGATGTAAAGTAAAGCTATCATAAGACAAATCAAATGAACGGCTTCTAATTGTCGAGATCTTACCATACGACGTATGGTGAGTATTCTTTGTATCATGAGATTATCCATTTTTTTTATCTAATCTGTTTGAAAAGTTAGTCAAATAAATATGAAATTCATATGAAAGCTAATTTGTTTTATAGCTTGAAAAGTATAATATATATAAGCAATTCGAAAAGTTAAATCAAAGCAAGTAAGTTCATCAAAGTGAATCAAAGCAATTCGAAAAGTTAAATCAAATATATATAAGCAAGTAAGTTCACGTAGTAAAATCTATTGATTTAATATACATATTATGATAAAAAAAAAGTACCTGCAATTTGAACTTCTTGAAACAATTGAGACGCCTGCAATTGAACTTATTCGAGAACAGGGACGGCTTCATGATTATTACGTATTAGGTTAGGGGTATTTTGGAGATTAAATTAGTTATAATCTTACGTGATTTGAATCCCTCTCAATCTTCCCAACTTTGGGAGGAACTTTTGGAGAGAAGATTGATACAAATTTTCTTTCCATATCTCTTCTCTTCTCTCTATAGGAACACAATCATCTTTTCATTTCCCTCCCTCTCTTTTCTCTTCTTTCCAATTTTTGATAAAGGAACACAGTGTTAATTTAAGGATAAAAGCACAATTCACCAAAATACTTTGAAACCCTAACCCTAAGATAATCATCCGAAGCTGTGGTGCAATGAGCATAAAGTGTATAAGTGAAATTATCATCGGCGGTAGGCGAGAAGAACTGATTGAGGAGGACGGCACTCCATGCGATTTCACTTGATTACTTAATTATCTGGTATGATTCATACATACGATCTGTTGTTGATATCTGGGGCGAAACTGTAGATGAAATAAGTAATAATATTTTTTTTGTTAATCATGGAATTTAATTAGTTGACATTAATACGTTTTCTTTTGCTTTCTATATATCTAATCAGTTCACTCCAATCTTATATTGATGTTATATTGTTTGTTTGTGGATTAATATATAATCAGTTGAGTCTAATCTTATATTGATGTTATTGTTTGTTTGTGGATCAATATATAATCAGTTGAGTCTAATCTTATACTGATGTTATTGTTTGTTTGTGGATCAATATATAATCAGTTGAGTCTAATCTTATATTGATGTTATTGTTTGTTTGTGGATTAATATATAATCAGTTGAATCTAATCTTATATTGATGTTATTGTTTGTTTGTGGATTAATATATAATCAGTTGAATCTAATCTTATATTGATGTTATTGTTTGTTTGTGGATTAAGATATTGCTAGCGAACCTCAAAGCACAGGAAGTCGTGGATCTATGCCTCATACCTTTGAAGAGTCCATGTAAGTCAACTCAAACCTTGGGTTAATTATGGCATTAGTATTGATATTAATTAATATTAGTATTGGTTAATTATTAGGTCCTGAAGCTGTAAAGGCACAATTAGACGATGAGAAGCGCTTCTGGGAGGCGTTGGTCGAGTCAGGTGAAAATGAGGTTGTGATTTTACCAACAGGTAACAATTAAATCCTCTCTCTCTCTCTCGTGTTAGTGATTATTATGATTACTAAAGCTTAATCAAGATATTTGAAATGATTTGTTTGGATGCATAATTTCATTTTTCCTATTCAAAAATATGAAGTCTTGTAATTGAGATCAACTTGTTGGCTGATTGTGTACAGGTGCCAAAGTTATCCTGCGCCCCCCCAAGGATGTTAGAGAGTCAAGTGCAGAATCATGATCACCATTTGCATCTGGAAACTTCCTACGTGTTTAAATGCATGCTTTGACCTTGTCCTTTGACTCTGGAAACTACAATGATAACCTCTTCTCTTGTGTTTCTTTTTAGCTTATGTGGTGTTTGGTTTTTTATTTTTTAACGTTTTGGGAAAAGCTTTTGACCCTTTTGTGATATAGTTTCTCTTGAGCTATACTTTACACCTTTTACCAAGTGGATGATAAAAGGTAAGGCTTTTTATACTTTATTTTTCATGAGTCTCTCACTCTTGCTTATAAACCCCACCCCATGTAAGTTTGAGAGTTGAATCTCAAAGAGAATGCAAACTCACATTAATTAATACTTGTATTTGTCTAAGCCACATGTTATTCATGTATTGATGCTTCTTTGATTGCTTAGTTTATGTGATGATAATACTTCCCTCACTTCGCGCCAATAGTTTTATTTCTTCTTGAGTGATTTGCTTTACAACATAATAAATTTATGTCTAAAATTTTTACATGTACCACCTTGAAATATTATTCTCATTAATATTCACTCACACTTTCTATTCTTACCAAAATGTCTTTAAAAATACTAATTATGGCGAACGATATCAAATTCTACAGTGAGCCGAATGACCATGCGACCGGGCCTTATCTTGAGTGGATTTGGAGAGGAAGCGTGAAATCAAACAGCTCTACAATTTGAATTTTTAGTTTGAGTTTTTATTTTCTAGTGTAATGTTTTTTTTAATTATTAATTTAATGTCTTTTTTAATTACTAATGTAATGTTTTTTTTTTAATTATTAATAATATTAGAAAAAAGTTTGGATGCCCCTTACGTCAAATGTGGATTTGGTCGCAGTTCGGTCATGTGTGACCAAACTGGAGTTGGTTGCATTTCGGTCATGTGTGATTAAACTGGGTTTGGTCACCCTTACGCATAGTCTAAACCCTTCTGACCCGCCCATTATGCAACTTATACTAAAAAATTATATTTTAGCATTTTGCTAAACTAACCTCTTGACGCTTTACATAACAGCAAGATAAGCCGGAACTAATGCTGGCTCAACTAGTTTTATAGCTGTGTGTAAATCCTTTAAATGACCCCTTTTGGTACATTTAGTAGATAGATCCCTAGCTTGGATTAAAGGCGTGTTAAGGACCAATTTTGTTATAAGTTTTGACCTTTAATCTTGTTAACTAACACTTGTAGTGTTAAGTGGTAAGGAGTATATAATGTTGTAGTTTGACTTGTCATGTAAGCTTTTCCCACTTATTGTAAAACACAGATAGAAAGCTTCCTCTCCATCTTCATTTCTCTCTCAACTCACACACACACCATTCACACACTTTGATCTTCAATTCTTAGAAAAACACAATGAATTAGCTTGAATTCATCATATTTCGATCTCTCATTTGGTATCAGAGCACAAATGAGTAGATCCAATTTTGAGCTAATTCGACCTAGATCTGAGTTTTTGAAAAAGTTCATTCGTTCGAAGTCTGTGATTTAATCTGCAAAATTTTTGTGAGATATTGAAGATTTGATTGAAGAATCATGTATCTCCAGTGATTCTAATAAGAATAAAATCTTATTTCAATCAATTCCATCAACAGATCACTTCAATTTAGTGATTTTAGTGAAAAACTAGAAAAGTTCAAAAACTCGACTGAAATCAAAAATCCGTTCAGATGTGTTATGGATTGAAGGATTTGATCGGATCAAAGGTTTAGAAAATCAATTTCGAGCATATTGTGATTGGAATCATTCAAATTGATCAAGTATTGAGTGAAATCAGATTGAAAAAGTGAAGTTTTTGATCGATGTGTTCGTACGTAAAAATCTTCGGCTTCAAGAACTAGTTCGGCCCGAACATAATACTCAAACCTTCGGCCCGAAGTCAATACTCCAACATAGCTCGGCCCGAACTTATACCCAACAAGTTCGGCCCAACAAGCTCGGCTCAAGAAACTTCGGCCCGAACTCAAGTGTTCGACCAACGAACTTCGGCCCGAACTCAAGTGTTCCACCAACGAACTTCGGCTCGAACTTTAAAAACTCAACATAAGTTCGGCCCAATCTTAAGTTCGGCCCGAATTTTCCAAATTCAATTGTTCGGCCCACTATTGTTCGGTTTATATAAGTCTAAGGCCCATTAACAATTTAAGCCCACAATCATTTTAAATCATTTTTTAAAATGACATCTAAAGACGCTCTTTCGATCGGATCTGATCTCAAACCTCCCGTGTTATATCGAGGAGAATATCCTCGGTGGAAGAAACGTTTTCTCCACTTTATCAGAAACCAGGAGCTGGCTACGGAAATTCAGGAATCTCTCGAGAATGGGAATGCGGTATTTTATGAAGATGCTATTGCTGATCCGGATGCTACTCCTGTAGTTATCAGTGGAAAACGTCGTATTCCTCCTGCTGAATATTCAGTACAACAAGCTCTAAGAGCCAAAGCCGATGTATAATCATATTCATTTATGCTTCAAGGCTTACCAAACGACATCTACAACAGTTTGGATAGTCTTGAAACTGGTAAAGAGCTGTGGGATGAGATCAGGAAGCAAATGGAGGGTACAGTGTTAGGCAACAAAGCAAAGATGGTAACTACCCTGAACTCATATCAATCATTCAAGGCTATAAATGGAGAAAATTTAGAAAGTACATATCATAGATATTGTACATTAATGAATGAACTTCGCAAAAACCATTTGCGTAAAAAAAATTTGGAGCTGAATATCAAATTCATTCATAGTCTGTTACCAGAATGGGAAATATTTGGAAATAGTGCCATGCAGCACAAAGATCTCAGTCTCATTGATATTCATGAACTCTATGAATACTTGCACCAAAATAAACCTATGGTTAAAAACATAGTGAAAACTAAACAAGAGACTGATGATACTCTAGCACTGCTCACCAAACAACATCATCTGTATGCATCAGCAACAAATGAAAGAAAGTGTTGAAATACCAGTGCCGTCTACAACTGATGAATTGCAAAAAGAACTCGAAGATGTACTTCAAGATATGTCACTTATTTCAAATTATGAGAAGAAGTATTACAAGAAACCCACAAACAACAACTTAAGATCGTCCTCAAACTTTAAATATGCTTCATCTGCTTCAGCAACAAATAACACAACTGATAAGCAATCTCTTACACCACTGGATCCAAGGAAAAATGTTATAATTGTGGTGTTGCTGGTCATTACTCACGCGACTGCAAGAAACCTAAAGTCCGTGATTCTGAATACTTTAAACGAAAGATGCTCATGGCTAAGCAAATAGAGGCCGGAAAGGTGTTGTTAGCTGAAGACCTTAGTTGGATGGAAGATTCTGAACCGGAAGATGAAGAACATTCAGCCAACCTGTGTTTTATGGCGTGAGAAAATGCAGAGGTTGCTGATCGTATTAAAGAACTCGATGAGGATGGCAAGGTACACACGTCTCTTCTCTCTAATGATAATACTTCCAATAATTCTGATACTTGTCATATCCAAACCCAGATGTCTCAAATAGAATTATTAACCCAAAAACTTTTAGAAGAAACAGATTTAAATGATCAACTTAAAGATCGTTTAAATATTTTGGAAAAACAAAATAAACAAAATGCTCATCTAGGTGAGAAACTTGTTCATCATATTCAACAAACTCAAGTTTTTAAACAAGAGAATCTGGAGTTACAAAGTCAAATATTAGAATTACAAGCTAAGTTTGATCACAATCACAAATTATACACAAAAACATGGCATGAATATCAATATAATAAAAATGCGTTGGCACGTAAACAACAAGATTTTGATGACAATGAAAAGCAATTTAAATCTTTAAACTCACAAATCAAAGAATTAACTGAAAATATTCATGAACAAAAGATAAATTCATTAAATGAAATGAAAACCAAACAAAATATCATAAACACACTCAAGCATGAAACAAATAAATTGAATTCCCATATTAAACATCTTGAGGAATTAATTGTCAAAAGAGGACACACTGATCAAACCATTCATCTTAACAAGCCCAAAGACTTTAAATATTTTAATTCAAGAGAAGGGCTCGGTGCTGACTGTCACACCCCGCCAAAATGGTTTTGCGGAAGAACGAGGTGCGACTAATTAGCAACATAACACATCAATAATAGTAACTTCGCATAAATAAATAAAAATGGATTGCCAATGTCGTTACAAAATCAAAAAGAAAGTGTTTAAACATAAACCAAAATAAATGTTTGAAAATGAAAGACTTGTCCTAAAGACTTATTCTTGAAAAACCAATGCATGACAATCCTTGACAAAAAGAACCTCGAAATGACTTAGTTTCCGTTACCTGGTAAAACATATAGAAAAAGTGTCAACACAATGGTTGGTGAGTTCACAGGTTTTGTGAATCCATAAATGTATCATCAAAATCGTTGTGTACAAATCATGTACAAAAATAGTTTTAGGTGCAATGCTTAATCCCTCGCAAGCTAGCTAGGCAAACAAGTTAAGGTATAATCAAGGGGCCAATAATCAAACCAAAATCTAAAGTAGTTAGAATATAAAGCTCAAACCCAGTTGGGCTAGCGCATAACTAACCATGAGCGGGGGATCAATCCCGATAGTACTATCTCTATATTCCTTGGCTAAAACGTATAGTTAATGATTATGGTTAAACGAGGACATGTATTGTGGTCCTTAAACACTTGGTACGTGTCACCACAATGATTATACAAAGATCAATTATTGCAAAATAGTTGTGTAGTATATGTTTTCTCCCCCAATATAGTAGTTATAAAACAGTAAAAGTGGAGCCGTGAAACTCACCTTAGCGAAGCTTCCAAATTAGTAAATCCCCAAAGTTTGAGATTCCAACCAAAGTTTCCTAGCGTCCTAAACGCATTTGTATAGTTAATAAGTGACGGTCTAAAATGACACGCCTAGTCTATAAGATGCATGAATGTTTCTCTCAACTCGAATTTGGACATGAACGATATGTTGGTGACTCGATATGGTTGCGCATTTTTATATGTTTTATTTGAGTATGTAAGTTTTGATCAATAAGTTGCACTTTGATCGAAAGTAGATAGAAAATTGGACAATAGATATAGTAATAGAAAACATTATTTCTGAAATTTAAATAAGCAGAAATAGGAATCTGATTCATTTTAAATAAATGAAGTATGTTTGGGTTTGATTCAGTTAGGCTAACGAGACCGATGGTTTAAAAAGAAATAGATATGGGCTTAAGTATTTGGGCTTATTTGTTTACTGAATTGGGTTTAAATAAAATTTAATTAGCAATATTTGGGTTAGCTGTTTCGATGTGCAGAAGAAAAATACTCCGGCAGCCTGCGATTGAGATGTTTGCTAAAAAAAATGGGGTTTTAACACACACACACACCCAAACTTGTTATCGCATATTTATATTTACGTAAAGAAATCAGACTCGAGTAAAAACGATTTATAGATATAACTGGTAGTATTATGTGATTCAGATAACATGAAGACAAAATAGTTCAAGCGATTATACCTATCAATGGGAGAAAGACCGAGCGAGAGAGCTCTAGAAAGTGATCGGCGGAGCGGTTGACTGCCAGAAAAGTGATTCGCCGGAGATGTTGCATGTTTACAGGAGGTGCGAGACTGCGAGGGAACTGAGCAGGAACAATATACCGAATGAGAAGCAAAGTGACAAATTGCTTACCCGCAAGATTAATAATCCGAGAATACCTTCGTCGGAATATTGGTTGTCGCCGGAAACTGAAGGAAAATATCCAAATTAGTTTTAATTACACTTAATATTGTGCTCATGAGAAATGTAAAGTTTTTTGTGGGACGGAGGGAGTATTATTTTATCCAAAATATTCTAGCTGCAAGATCATGTGCAAGTGTGACGTTGTATACAAGAGAAGATTTGATTTCAAATTTATTTAATTGCTTATTTAGTTGGCATATATAAAGGTATATATATGTGTGCACCGATTATTTTTGTAAGGTAAGATATTTCTATCAGGGTTTTATTTGATTTTTGACCGTGATCATTTACTGGTAAGAATATGTTTCTCCATAATTATATTTAGTTACCTTCGCTATTTTCGTGGCGTACTGAAGATTTAATTGTTGTTAAATTGTATATTAAATCGCGTATAGCTATAAAGTTTCATAATTTTGGGTTCGGTTTGAGTTTACGTTGACTCACCAATTCACTAAGTTATAGTTTTAAATGTACTTAAATGTGGACAACTGGTATGTTCATAATTAACTATGTGAAAACATCACAAAGTGTATGGTTTATGCTACACTTAAATGCATAAATGAATCTAATTATTAATGAGATGATTGTATTAAGACAAAGTGGGTTACAATAATTATCGAGTCAAATGCCCAATTTTGAGGGTTGTCACACTGACAATCCTGAATATCTTAAGACTGCATGCAAAATGGTTCCTACCTTATATGATTCAAGATACATGCACCATGGGATCTCACAAAGATTTGTTCGTATAACCGATGAGGAAGAAGAAATAGAGACTTTCAACCGAGCTAGAAAGGAGAATGTCCAAATTAGTTTTAATTACACTGAATTAAATAAATCTTATGAAACTAAAAAGGCTCACTTTGAAAATGATGATTATTTTCCAATTATAACACCTGAAGAATTTGAGATAAAAGGTAATATTGTTCTTCAACAAAAGATAACACTAAAGATTTATGTTCCTTCTCTCATCCTTGAAAAGAAAATTTACCAACTGGAAAATGAAATCGATGAAACTCATAAGGCTTTTGACAAAGAAAAATCTGATCTACAAACTAAAATACCTGAATTAGAAGATAAAATCGTAGCAATAAAATCTATTTCTAATGAACATGTTTCTTCTCAAAATGCTTCATCAAAACCAACGTCTCAAAATGTCAATTCTTCTTCTCCTAAAACTCCAATTCTTTTAAGACGAGATTCTAATTCCCCTGTTTTAAATTTTTCAGATCGAAATTTAAATTCCACGCTTAAGAAGCCAGTGCAAGGAGGAGTGAAAGAAGTTGAGCAGTTTAAGAAGTCTAATTCGACTAAGTCTAGTATGCTTAAGTCAAAGGAGCTTAAGAAGTCTAGATCTCCTTCGTTTTTAGCTTCTTATTTTTCTACTTCAAATAAATGTAATAACTCAACAAAGTTTATTTCTCCTGCTACACGTTATGATATTGTGTATGATTCTGCAATTTATCGTCCTGTTAATTTTGCTGTTAATGGTGTAAATTTGGTTGTTAAAATAGATAAAAATGGAAACAAAGTCTATTTTGACAGAAAAACTGATCAACCAATTTCTCAATATGATACATGATATTTTGTTAGAAAAGATGCTCCATGTGGTCCTCGACATGATTTATTGCATAAAAATGGTTCAATCATTCATTCATGTACAATTTGTTATCCAGAACCTTGCAAAACAATGCTTGCTCGATCTCAAACTTCTCTAACTACACGTTCTTCACATAATTCTTCAAATTCAGTTTATCGTGTAGTTTCTGCATCTAAATCATCAAAATCAGTTTATCGTGTAGTTTCAGCACCTAAAACTCCAACATCAATTTCTCGAGTAATTCCTACACATAAATCTCCAAAATCAGTTTATCGTGTAGTATCTGCACCTAAATCTTCAAACTCAGTTTCTCGATTAATTTCTACATATAAATCGCCAAAATCCGTTTATCGTGTTGTGTCCGCATCTAAATCGCCTAATTCTTGTTCCTCAACTCCGTCTCCTAAGCTAAATCAAAAACCAAACAAGTTTATTAAATATAAATGGATTCAAAATGAACAATCAAACTGGATTTTAATTTCTCCTGAGAAATCCCTAAAATGGTCTTTCAAGTTAACAAACACTGAACTGCCTCCTTGCAGTTCTCCAGTACTCTAAAAATATTCTTACTTAAAATTCTTCATAAGACATATATTACTAATCGTTCCGGACCCATAACTGATTGGGTACCACATTTTTATTTGTCTTATGTAGAATGATTGGTATCTTGATTCTGGTTGTTCACGATACATGACCGGAAACAAGAAATTATTAACAAACTTTAGAGACAAATATTTGGGAACAGTTCGGTTTGGAAATGACCATTTAGCTACCATAATGGGTATTGGAGATATAATTCGAAAAAATTTAATCATTCGGAATGTGACCTATGTTGAAGATCTTGCTCACAATCTTTTTAGTATTGGTCAATTCTGTGATAAAACATTGGAAGTTAATTTTCGAACAAAGAAATGTGTTGTTCGCACCTATGAAGGAGAAGAACTTCTGACCGGAACTCGTGAGACGAATCTTTTTATAATTAATTTGGACGACGTGTCCCCACTTGATGAAGTATGTTTAATGTCAACGGCGTCGTCAAATGAATCATGGTTATGGCACCGTCGTCTTTCTCATCTTAATTTCAAATCAATTAATAAATTGGTTAAAGGTGGTCATGTCTCTAGTCTTCCAGATGTTAAATTTGGAAAGAATCATCTCTGTTCGTCTTGCGAAATGGGCAAAATGACAAAGAAACATCATAAATCCAAACCAGTTCCAAGTACTTCAAAACCGCTTGAATTACTTCATATGGATTTATGTGGCCCAATGAGCGTTCAAACCATGGCTGGTAAACGATATGTGTTGGTTATTGTTGATGATTATTCATGTTATACATGGGTGTATTTCCTACGAACAAAAGATGAAGCTGTTGAGAACATCATTGCCTTCATCAAGAAAACCCATACAAATTTGGAACTCAAAGTTCATACCATTCGTACTGACAATAGGACTGAATTTAAAAATCAAACTTTAGATTCTTTCCTTGAATCAGTTGGTATTTCTCATCAATTTTCCACTGCGCGTACTCCTCAACAAAATGGAGTCGTTGAACGTCGAAATCGTACTTTAGTTGAAGCTGCTCGTACCATGCTTTCATTTTCAAAGCTCCCATTATCTCTTTGGGCTGAAGCTATTAGTACGGCATGTTTCATTCAAAATCGTTCAATCATCAACAAAACTTACAACAAAACTCCATATGAACTCATTAATAACCGAATTCCAAATGTCAAATTTTTCCATATTTAGGGAGTCGATGCTTCATTATAAATGACAAAGACAAATTAAATAAATTTGAAGCCAAAGCTAATGTAGGAGTTTTTGTCGGGTACTCACGAGAATCTGCATCGTTCAGAGTATATAATCGGTCAAAACGGACGGTTAGAGAAAGTGTCAACGTTACTTTTGATGAGACTTTTCCAATAGATTCATTAACTTCAAATGTTGAAATTCTTTTACCTTCGCCGTCGCCGTCCACATCTCAAAATGATTAGATGTTTTATTTGAAAAGTTTTATGATGATTATCATAACATTCGTCATACTTTACTTGAGGAGGTTGGCGTTCCATTTCCATCCGTAGCTGATGTTCAATCTATTATTGTGCCTGAAGTACAAAATTCAAGTTCAATTGATTCTCCATCTGCTACTTCTGCTGCACCAACTAACAATTTTTCTCCTTCACATTCAGTTTCATCTTTGGAAACTCAATCTTCACCGGAAGATTCCCCACCTTTGCAAAATCAATCATCTCTGGGCGATTCCCCACCTTCTGTAAATGCTGCAAATACTTTAGATTTATCATTAGTTCCAGCACAATCTCCATCTTCTGGTCAAGCTGCTAATCCTTTAGATTTATCTTTAGTTCCAGCACAACCTCCACCATTGGTGATTGATTTCTCTAAATTCAACGTTAAACGAGTAGATCTTCCACCTTCTACATCAAATGCTCAAACTGCAATAATCCATCATCCTGTTTTCACTGATACCTCAAATATAATTCCAGGTCAACTTCCACTTCCTCATTCCCTTAAATGGACAAGAGAGCATCCTTTGCATCAAATAATCGGTGATCCTGACTCTTCTGTTCAAACCCGTAGAGCCACTGCTGACGAATGTTAATATTCTTCTTTTCTAAGCTCTCTTGAACCTAAGAAAGTCGGTGAAGCTCTCTCAGACCCAGACTGGATCCTTGCTATGCAAGAAGAAATCAATCAATTTGAACGTTTAAAAGTTTGGCGTTTGGTTCCAAAACCACCTGGGAAATCTGTTATTGGTACAAAGTGGATTTTCAAAAACAAAAAGGATGAAAATGGGATAGTAATTCGAAATAAAGCACGTCTTGTTGCGAAATGATATGCTCAACATGAGGGTATTGACTTTGAAGAAACGTTTGCTCTTGTTGCCCGAATAGAAGCCATTCGTATATTTTTGGCATATGCAGCACATAAGAATTTCACAATTTATCAAATGGATGTCAAAACTGCATTTTTAAATGGCATTCTAAATGAAGAAGTGTTCATTCATCAACCCGAAGGTTTTGTAGATCCAAGCTTTCCTAATCATGTGTATATTCTCGACAAAGTTTTGTATGGCTTGAAACAAGCTCCAAGAGCATGGTATGATGTGCTCTCTAAATTCTTAGTTGATTCTGGTTTTTCAAAAGGAAAAATCGATACAACTCTTTTCATCAAACGACAAGGGGAAGATATAGTTCTCATTCAAATTTATGTCGATGATATCATTTTTGGCTCTACAAATCCCAAATACTGCAAGAAGTTCTCTAATCTTATGGTTAAACGGTTTGAGATGAGTATGATGGGTGAAATGAATTTTTTTTCTTGGCCTTCAAGTTCGCCAATTACCTACAGAGAACTTCATTAATCAATCCAAGTATATCACTAATCTCTTGAAGAAATCTCATGGATGATTGTAAACCAATACCGACGCCGATGTCGCCTGGTTCTAAATTGCATGCTGATCCTGATGGAAAACTTGTTGATGTTACAAATTATCGGGGGATGATCGGATCTTTATTATATCTCACTTCGAGTCGACCAGACATTATGTTCTCTACTTGCATATGTGCTCGGTATCAGGCTGCTCCTAAAGAATCACATCTTCAAGCAGTCAAACATATATTTCGTTATCTGAAGGGCACTCGAAATCTTGGTCTCTGGTATCCTAAAGAAACTTCTTTTGACTTGACTGCATTCTCTGATGCTGACCATGCTGGATGTATGCTGGATCGCAAGAGTACATCTGGAAGTGTCCAATTTCTGGGAGATAAATTGGTGAGCTGGTCTTCACGGAAGCAAAAATGTGTATCTCTTTCAACTGCAGAAGCAGAATATGTTGCTGCTGCAAGCTGCTTATCCCAGGTAATTTGGATGCAATCACAATTAAAAGATTATGGCTTTTTATACAGCCGTATTCCTTTATATTGTTATTCACGAAGTGCAATTGCAATTTCATGTAATCATGTTCAACATTCCAAAACTAAACATATTGAAGGACCCCTCCCAGGTCCATCAGGTGTCCAAGTCTCAGGTCAATCCTATCCACTCATAGTCAGGTCGTAGTTTTTCGTATTTTGATCACGTACATATTGAAGAGTTTGTTGTTGAACCTCATGGTTGTTTTTGTGAATCCAATGGTAGAGCCTAAGGAAACTCCCATTCAATAAACAAATCAAGTTGTCGATCCTGACTCTGGGTATGAATTACCCATTCGTCCCACAAAAAAACTTCTCATTTCATTTTTGCACAAGTTTTAAGGTGATATTAGTGGTGGGGTCATTGCTAATAAATTTGATTAATATATAAGATTGCTTTGAAAACAGAAAAATAATTAGTGGATAAATAATGGTGGGTCCTTATTAATAATAGTATTTTATTATGTGGACTCATACAATGTAGGGAATGACAAGTTTTTTTAACTCAAAAATTTAGGGTGAAATGGAAAGTTTTGTGTGGGACTGAGGAAGTATTAATTAAAAGAAAAAACTGGTTACTGTTCGTCGTCAAGCTCGTAACTGAACTGAAACCAAAAAAGTATATCGCTGGTTTAACCAAAATGAAAAAAACAGTACCGTTTGTCGAGGTTCAAAAATTTTCTGTTTAGGATATTTGAATACCCAATCATTGATGGGGTATAGAAACCTAAAATCTGTCGTACCAATTAAATAATTAATTTTTGATATAATACATACCAAATGCTCAAACCAAAGCATGTTGGTATGAGTACGACCGACCATACCAAAAATTTAAGCAAACAACACATTAACACGATGCTGTGCAAAAAAAAAATTAAATGAAAATAAACCAAAAATATTTCGGTCGGGTATCAAACGTATGATCTATGTGTACGTTTAACTTTGAGTAACTATTGTTACTAGCATTCCACCTTTCCTGCATGACAGAATGCTTGGGACACGAGTTTGGGCAGTAAGCTCAAAAGGATTATTGTTGCTTACTTTTGGGTATTTTCTTGTATATTTTTACATAAAATATATACCACAATTATTTTTCTTGCATTTCTTGGTCTCAAGTTTGTCATAGATTTAATATCATATAATTCTTTCTAAGGTTTTTCAAATGTTCAAGTCCAAAAATTATACATGTATACCCAAAAATCTCAATTCCGTTTTTTAGCTCGGTTTTGTTTTGTTTTGTTTTTTTTGTTTTAGATGTTTTTAACCATGATTTTCTTTGAAGAACTTTGTTGTACTTATTTAATAACATCTTTTTGAGATATATTTAAGTGAGTGAACATCTTCTAGCAGAATCAATCATATAAATATGAAGTTGAAATTGAAAATAGAGGTGTATTCTCACAATGCTTTCGGTATGGATCTTTTGTGATTTAGATGTGTTCTTCTTATTCTCCAAAGCACCAAAAAAAGATGGATCTTCTTAAGATGAAGTAAAAATGAGTATATAAGAAAGATCTAGCCAAGAAATGAAGTATAAACTCAAGAAGATAAAACTTACACAAAGGAGAAGACAGTTTCAAAACCGGACAGCAGATTCAAGCTCAAGTTCGGCAGTGTTCCAGCAGTGTTTTGAGGGATTTAAGATTGGGATGTTGTAGAGAAAAGTCTAATGGTGATTTGACTACTTGAATCACAAAATTTAAAGTTAAAATGAGAAAGTTATGGTGTCTTGAAGTTGGTGGTGTATGGATTGAGAGCAAATCCGGATTTTTGGTTTGAGGGAGGGTTCTTGGATGTGTTTTGAGTTTGATGAGAAGTAAGGAAATGGTTTAAACATATTTGGATGGTCAAATGTTATGGGATTATAACTCTGAAAGAAAAGTAAGAATCATTTCACATTTCTATGAAATCTTGAATGAAAAGGAGGGAATCAAGGAAAAGTTATGGTATATGGGCGTAGAGTAGACTGCAAAAAGGGAAGAGGGAATCAAACAAAATCTTGACCCATTTGTTAAGTTTCTAAACCTCATAAAAGCTTATTATCTTTGTCACATTAACTTTCCATTGGGCAAAAAGCTATTACTAAATAACATCTCCAATGGTTAACCTTTCTAAAAGGGAGGTGATTCGTACAGAGCAACTTTTATCCATACAGAGCAAATTCATCCCAAATGACAATCATGCCCTTAACGGGAGGAGTGAAATGTAAAATGTGTTAAAAGTAAAGGAAAGGCATGATTGTCATTTGGGATGAATTTGTTCTGCATGAATAAAAGTTGCTCTATACGAATCAGCTCCCTTTCCAAAAGTTTTTTCTTTAATAATATTTTTAATTTACCTTTATCTATCTTAAATGTTTCATAAGTGCCCTCTATATATAAATTGACAATTTTTTTGACATCTTATAAAACTTAATATTTTTTAGAAATATTTCATACAAAAATATTATAATAATTAACAATAATATTTAGATAGATAGAAACATTACATTGCAAATATTAAAAAAATAAAGAATTTACATATAATAATATATATCTAAGGTTTAATATGAAAAGATATTAAACATTGAGGGACTAAAAAAGACAAATATAAATAGTTCATTAAAAGGTTAGTTAGAAAAAAAGTAACTGCAAAAAGCTTTTAAAAAATCTACATATTTCAATGATAAAAAGTCTTTCAAAGCTTATTTGAATAGTAAAAAAATTTTAAAAAATCTACCATTGGAGATGCTCTAAAGGGTCAATCGGTTAATATGGGTTATTTGACAACTATTCAATGTTTAGGGTTAAAAAACGATTTTTTATTAATGTTAAGAATTTTCTTAATCTTTCTCACCCGTGTCAATTGGGTCAAATCAGCCTCCCAAGTCAGGTCCAACAAATGGGTCAACCTGGGTCTAATTGGGCCAACGGGTGAATTGAGTCAAATCATCCTAATGCCACACATAATTTTAAAATATATACGAGTACTTCGTAAGTCTAATGTTTTCCTAATTACAGTAATACACTAATACCTGATTCCACCGGTTGGTAGTGTGCGATTAAGTCCAAACTGCTAGAATAACCTGATTAAAAATCATTAGGTAAAAATTAATATATAACATATTAACATATGTATATGAACTAGTAGGCTTTCCCCCCGCGCGTTGCTGCGGGGGTATTCATGAGATACCGAGAGGATTGTGTACTAATATTTACTATACATTCAAAAGATCGTTGACATAATTTTTTACATGACCCAAAAACTTTGTTTGCTAATATTCACACTACATCCAAAAAGGTTGGTAACTGGTAAGTGGTATTTACATGACCAAAAAACGATTGTTCATATAAGTAAGTTAAGATGTAGTTTCAACGGGTTGTCACTCATCAAATACGTGACTACTATTGAACCCGGTGTCCTCCCCGGATCCCCGGTTCAACCCGGGTTTTAAAAATATTGGTTTTTCAGACCTGCATTTTTCTAATTATTAAGAACGGGATACTGAAGTTTAAGTTTCCAAAAATAAGGCTGCATTTGAAAAAATTAATCATTTGGTTACTTTTTGTGAAATAATTTAATGCCAAAAGACTTGGCTGACTTCTTATTTCAATATCTTACATTTGTTTAAATAAATTTTAAGATGGCAATCAAAGTGTTTCATTTATAATGTGAAAATTAAAAAGATAACAATTAAAGGAGTAAGTGACTGATGACGCTAACCTTTAGAGGCAGGAAGTGTAATTCCAAATGAAAAATCACGAAGTTTGGAAAATGTGCTTTTAAAGAGGCTGGTATGGTAGTGAGATTGGAACTGAAATTCCAAAATATGAACCACCAAAATCCAAAGATTTAGTAAAAGTAACCTGCAGAAGATGAAATGAAGCAACAAATTTCAAAATAGAAATTGGAAGTTTAAAAAGGACATAGAAAAGCATTGTAAGTTGCTACTAATCGAATCATATTATAAGACAAAACCCCATAAATCAGTATTTTCGTAATTTAACCATCATAACCAATTTGTTCATTCATTTCAAATAAAAATAAAGAAGTTGCATCTAATATATCCAAACCAGCAGGTTATTTTCGGGTAAAGGGGTCGCCAGTTCATCGGGTTTTACAAAAATGGGTCGATACACATCAAATATTCCCCAGGTCACGGGTTGAACGGAACGCCCGGTTTTAAAACAAGAGTAATGGTATTTAGGCCTACCATTTAGATCTAATCATAGGCCTACTCATTAGATGAAGACACGTGTCAAAATCAAAGGATAATATTAGGAGAGAGAATTAGTGGAATACACATATCATCCTATCAAGTGGGTAGACCTATGAGTAGGTCTAAATGGTAGGACTAAATATCATTTCTCTTAAAACAATGGTTTTGCAGCGTCTTCATTTTTCTAATGATTCAGAAAGGGACAATGAGGTTTAAGTTTCCAAAATTAGGTCTGCATTTTTAAAAATTTAATCCTTTGGTTTATTTTTGTGAAATAATTTAATGCCAAAAGACATGTATGCCTTCTTACCTCAGTATCTTACATTTAAATAAATAGTTTTTACGGTGGCAATCTCATTCATTCATTTTTAACGTGAAAATTGAAAAGAGAGCACTTAAAGGAGTAAGTGATTGATGACGCTAACCTTTAGAAGCAGGAACTGTAATTCCAGAAGAACATGTGCTTTAAAGAGGCAGGTACGGTACCAAGTTTGGGAACTGAAATTCCAAATATGAACCTCAAAATTGACCGATTTAATAAAACTAACCTGGAGAAGATGAAGGGGGTGTTTGGGAAAGCTTATTTAGAGGGGCTTATAGCTTATAAGCTTATATAAGTCTTAGTAATCCCTTTTTAAAGGGATTATTAAGGCTTATATAAGCTCATAAGCCATAAGCCCTTTAAATAAGCTTTCCCAAACACCCCCGAAATGAAGAGAGAAACCTAAAAATCGAAATTGGAAATTTAATCCAAAATCAAAACCGAAATGCAAAAATTGAAGCCCTAATTAGAACAAAAGAGAACTATAACAAAATTTAATCCACAAATTCGAGAGGTAAGTGAACTCAAGAAGATGAGTTAAAGAAGCAAACATCAAAATTAAAATTGAGGCACAGGTGAACTGAAAATTGAATGTCCAAAACGAAGAAGAATGAAGGGCCATTCATGGATAAGAAGGAAAGATTTTTAGTAGGTAGAGTAGGAAGTCATAGGTAGACGAACATGGAAATAAAAGGGAAATGGTTTGCAGCAGGAGGTGGCAAATGGTTTGAAGCAGGAGGTGGCTGATGTTATTATTCATTCGTCATGGTAAATGTAGTATAGTTAATATAACTATATAGTAAAGATATATATTACTTCCTCCGTCCCACAAAAAACTTCTCATTTGAGTTGAGCACAAGTTTTAAGGTGATAGTTAGTGGTGGAGCCAATGATAATAATTGTGATTAAAATATATGATTGGTTTGGAGAGAGAAAGATAGTTAGTGGATAGTTAATGGTGGGATCCTTAGTAATAATATTATTTTATTATGTGGAGCCCATCAAATGTATGAAATGGGAAGTTTTTTGTGGGACAAAAATATAAGGTCAAATGGAAAGTTTTTTATGGGACGGAGGGAGTATTTAACTATGAAAACATGCATTTTACTATAAAATTAAAAAAAAAAAAACATAACAAACTACTTTCACATTTGAGTTCATAATCTCAGTCACATGTTTCATATGTTGTTATCAAATATAATACGTACCACATAAATTACAGATAAAAAAGTTTTCCTTGATCTATAAACATCATACACAGATTGGTATACCTAAGTGCAATCAATCTGTAAACCAAAAAAAAAACATTAAGCACCCAACATTTTTAAAACACAAAAAGTAGAAATAGAGAAATTCACATCACCTAATTGATGGCACACTTCATGTACTGTGGTCTGCTGTTACCTTTATAAATCATGAACGAATACAAATAAATAATATTAAAAGATTGAAATACCATTGGAAGAGGTTTTTGAATCTGGTTCGGGTCGATTTTTGATGTTCCAGTGACTGCATCAACTATAACCGATTAATATAACATGCAATCACCATAAGAAATAACCACATCAAACCCCTTAACTCAACACATAATCTCCATACAACTATAACATCATAAGCCAATTTCAACTTAAAACCTCTCATAAATAACACTAATCAAAGAAATAAAACTGCAAATTAACTGGAACGAGTACCAAACAGTCAAACGGTGGGGCATCACTGATAAATGGTTATGTTTGATTTTGATTTTGGGTTTATTTTAATGGTTATGTTTGATTTTGATTTTGATTTTGGGTTTATTTTAATGGTTATGTTTGATTTTGATTTTGATTTTGGGTTTATTTTAATGGTTATGTTTGATTTTGATTTTGGGTTTATTTTAATGGTTATGTTTGATTTTGATTTTGAGTTGCTTAATATGACTGTGTATATGTTTTATGGTGATGGTGATTTATGAAATAAAGAATAAGGATGAAGATAAAAGAAGAAAGATAGAAATAAAATAGAAAAAATAATAAGATAAAATGAAAATACCCTCACATTTTTTTTCTATACGAGGGGTTTAGCGACTAAAAAGTAGGGGTGGCAATTCAGGTCGGCTTCGGGTTGACGGGTTCGGGTTCGCGGGTTGACGGGTCAGAAACATTCAACCCAAAACCGACCTATTTATATAAACGGGTCAGATATCTAAACCCTAACCTGTTTAACTTCAACCTAAACCTAACCAATATAACCCACTTAATAAAACGGGTTAAACAGGTTATCAAGTCAAACAAGTTAAACGGGTCAAACGGTTCAAAATGTTGTTATTATTACACAAATTCATAACAAAATACTAAACACCAAATTACTAAGTAAGATTTTTAATTTTTATCTAATTATTAATTACGTTTTAACTAATAAACTATAAATTAAGTATAAATATATATTTTTTAAAATATATTTTAATACTTAAACGGGTTGACAGGTCGACCCATTTAAATTATCATTGACCCGAACCTAACATGTTTAATAAACGGGTCAGCTGACTCAACCCGAGACTGACCCAATTATTTTTTACCTCAACCCAAACCTGTTTATTTTCGTGTCGGTTTCAGGTCGGGTTTCGTATCGGGTCAGAAATTGCAATGCATACTAAAAAGTAGATGGAAGGACAGATAAATGGAATTTAAAATTTTACAAGGACAGAAAAAGTGAAAGAAAAGTCTAAGAATAAAATTGTATAATTGTATAATTTCTGTAATTTCTGTAATTTACTTTTTTTTTTTTTTTTTTTGTTTCACATTTATAAAGTGGGTTGGTCCGGCAAGCTCAGTCCTAAAGGCCCATGAACGAGACAACACAAACCCATTTAAAGAGACCATTCACAATATACCCAAACGGCCCTGGTTCCATTAACAAATAAACCCCAATTGTGTGTTTTGATGTAATGACAAAGGCAAATATACTTTACAATTATGTTTTAAATGGTTTAATAAAAGAGATAATTGTTTTTATATCCTTGTAAAATTCATAAATTATTTCTATATCCTTCTCAAATTCAAAAATTATCTCTATGTCCTTTTAAATTTTATAATTATCTTCATATCCTTCCAAACCTTTAAAATTGTTTTTATGTCTAAAAATCTATTTTATTATTTATTAAATTGTGATAATATCAACAATACAGACAAATGAACATGATTTCTAATACATAATCAACAGATATATTGCATACTTGTTTGATAATTACTGATATTATAATTATTTAATAAATATTAAAATAGGTTTTTGGACATAAAAAAGAGTTTTAAAGATTTATAAGGATATGAAGGCAATTATAAAGTTTAGAAGGATATAGAGATAATTTATTAATTTAAGAAGGATATATAAATAATTTATGAGTTTTACAAAGATATAAGAGCAATTATCCCTTAACAAAAAGTATCATATCAGATATTCTTACCAAGGTTGAATAATGCACCAAAGCGCAAGACGCTCTCTGACTTTACGAAATAACCCATGTAGTATTAGGCGTGATGTAAGATAAAGTGTGATAAGGCGTCATATAGCGGTTTATCGCGAAATTTTTTTTACGCCTTATGAAATTTGGATTTTAAAAAAAATTAATTTTTTGGAAAGAATTATGACATATAATTATAAACTAATATGCAATATTGTTAATGTATGAATTATCATATAAATTAATAAATATATTTATTGTGAAAATGATATACATATATATATAAATTATATAAAAAATTGTCGCCCTTCATTACGTATTGAAAAACATCATGCCTTGTCATGGCTCCCTAATTATCGCCTTTAATCACTAAGGATTAAGGCTTGATGGTGCCACCACACCACACTTTACATTTTTTTTAAACTTGTTCATGACATACAATTCACCAGTACGAATATTAAACTGTAATGTGTAACTCGTGGCCTACAATTCCTATTTCCTGCTAAATAAATTGTTTGAACTCGGATTTGATCGGGATACCCTATCTTGTTGTTGAGATGCTCCCCGACCTTGGTGCAATAGAAAAAATGTACAAAAATTCATTTTCTTTTCACCTTTTGCTTTACGGTCTTGTTCATTATCGTACTTTTGCCTTTGAAAACGTGTTTCAACCGATCACATAGAAAAAACTAAAAAACAAATACGAAAAGACGATTCTTGAATATAATCTATATGATTTTCCATATAGTAATTGTCATCTTTACGATTTTCCATATAGTAAGTGTCAAACACGTAAAAACATTTAAAGCGTACTAGAAGGCATATATTAAAAACACGTGAATTTCTTGTACCCATAGTGTTGCATGATCAATATATGATGAGTTGTACTTACAAAAAAAAACCCGATCGCATAAAAAGGTATTTTCATGACTTATGTAATGATAATATGACTATATATTATAATTTTTTTAATCAATTAATAGTAGACTTGCGTAAAAATATTATTTTATCCATTTTTAAAAGTAATATATTGTTATTTCGGGGACGATAAAAATATGGATTTGTCCCCAAAAAGTAACAAATCGAGCTCTGGTATGGTCCTGCACTGCAAATGATTTGTCTCAATACGTACAACCATTGCTCCCAGAACTTTTTGTCTTATTCTTTTATGTTCTACTTTTTTACTGATTAGTCCTCCAACTAGTAGCTAATTGCAATTACCCCGTCCTTGTCAATAATTGTACTCTTCTTTTTTATAAATAAAACTTAAAAGAGTTAATTCTAAGTAATGAAAATCAACTATATCACGATTCTTTTTATAAAATTAGTAATTAAACTAATCTTTGTTGAAATTCATTGATTTAGTATTTATATCTTTTATTTTAACAACGAATTTGATTAAGGACTAATAAGAAGTTAAAAAATGACCTGCCAGTAAAAGTTGAAAAATGAGAGTTGGATGCCGAAAATTACATACTTGATCATGGTTTTCATTGAAAGTGGTTTTGAAGCATTTGTGTTTGCAACTCGTAGTTTGTACGGATACTTGTCGTGTCAATATTAATATGTATTCACATATACATATAAGTTTGTCTCGATCAAATGTAATAAATATGAAACCAATTATTAAAAGTTAAAAGTTAAATGATGTAATCAGAAGAACCATAAATACATATTTTATACTCGTAGATAACATGGAAAAGGACTCAATTATTTCTCTAGACAAATTGACTTTGATTATTAAACAAACGATATTTAAGTAACATGACATCGAGGTACTTTTATATGTGGGGGCAAATGCACTTACAATAAGGTTTTGAGATATATCTCAACCTCACAATTTTAATAATCTTATCCTTTTGTAAAATTGTGGGTGTGTAGCTCGTGTTTCATTATGTTTCCTTAAGTAAATTTAATTTTATAGTGAATATAAAACCTTGTGCTACAAAGATAATTAATCATCATCAATTATTAACTGGCTAAAATACAATTAAATATATTAATTCTTTTACTATTACTTACTTCCTCCGTCCCACAAAAAAGTTTACATTTCTCCTTAAAATTTTGTCCCACAAAAAAGTTTACATTTCTCAAATTTAGGGGGTCCACCTAATAAAATAATATTATTACTAATTATTCCACCAATAAAACACTTTATTTCTCCAATCTAATCTTCTATTCTAATCAAATGTATTACAAAGGATCCTACCACTAACTATATCCTAAAAGATTGTTCACAGATGAAATGTAAACTTTTTTATTGGACGGAGGGAGTATATAATATGCTACACTCAACTTAAAAAAAGTCAATTTAATACATTAACTCATTAATTTGATCACATTTTGTCACATAATTTAGTTCTCTTGTAACTTTTGAGATACTAAAAATACAATTTCATCTCAATATGTTAAAGTTATAAACAAATGACGTGACATGATCAAATTAGTGAATAAATGTACTAAATTGACAAATTTTTAAGTTCATGCTACCATGCATATTTATTAGTCCAATGTAGTATAGAATTCATTCAACCATATTCAGGATACTTAAATGCATTTTAGCTTAAAATTAAAAATCGATCGATTGGTAAGATTGGTGGTGCATTCTCCAAAACTACGTAGTTTTGTTTAAAACATTTGTTCTTATTTATTGTTGATTATCTAAAAACCCCAAACGATAGTACCAGTTGTGCAGTGGTATACATGATGTTTTGGGAGAAATGGTATCACTTATTACTAAATATTTATAACTTTTTTTATTTATTTGATCAATACAAATATCCAAATCAAATGATAAGATTAGAAAGAGAAAATTAGTAAATTACACATGTTAATCATTTTATTGATGGCATAATGAAATCAGAATATTTAGTACAAAACAATATCGATCATTTCTCAATGTTGTTTTGGTACACACAAATTTGCATGAACCTCATCATTGCATTTATGCCAGCTTCAATGGATGGAGGGCCTTTTGAAAAGGAGAAAATATGGTTTTTTCCGCCAACGATATGGCCCTTAAAGAATTTCCAGCAATTCAATGATAACAACCATCATTTGCGAAACACACACTAACTACGTGTTGCACATATCAATCCCTTTTGTATATATCTCTTTACAACATATCTATATATTGTTAACTTTTACTACTATTAATTAATTAATAAAAAAAACTGTTCAAGAAAATAATAATTAAAATGACTATATATTAAAATATGTAGCGTGTTTAATTAGTGCTCATAACTTATTGACGATAAGTAAATGCAAGATTCATTCGATCTTGATCCATCTCTAAGACTCTAACGTAGCTAGTTAATTTGACCGTATTTTCCTAATAATTAATGTATATTTTTTTATACTTCCTCTGATTCAAAATAAGTGATACACTTTTCTTTTTGGGGTGATTCAAAATAAGTGATACACTTTGAAAAGTTTCCTTATTTGGCAAAAAAAATGGGACCCACACCCACTAACTATCTACTTTAACTAAGTAAAATGACCCCTTTACCCTTACTTTTTACTTTTAAACATCATTAACCTTATTTTATTCAAAAGGTGTGGGACCCATTCTCCACTAACCATCCAATTAATCTAATTTAACCATCATTATAATCTTTTGCCTCAAAAACCGTAAAACCCCAAGTGTATCACTTATTTTGAATCGGAGGAAGTATTAGATATCATTTAGTTTAGAATTTGTATGAGATCATTAATTAGAAGAAAATATTACATGACACAAACATTTATAATACTAGGTTATAACCCGTGAAGAATCACGGGCTGTCAATCTTTATACTGATCGTTAAGAATATATAATACAAAGCTTTATACCAGATTTAGTTTTACCTGTATTATAATTCTAAACGAATAAATAAATAAAATAATATACTAAGAAGAGGACCATTTGTGTTGCAAAACACGTACATCATTACAATATAAAAAATAACATAAACTGATTAAAATGTAGTCCAACATTCAATGAAAAATTATTAAATATGTTTAAACAAATAAATCAAGATAAATTTCTAAAAACTTCTTTAAATACAACGTTTGAAGTTTTATTCGTGACGCCGCCATCTTTATCTTCTATTAAAATCTTCAGTCCTTTTCTGCTTTTTACTCTAGATAAAGCCACATACAATTGACCGTGTGAAAAAACAGGCTCTCTCAAATACAGACCCACCTTCGACAATGATTGACCTTGACTCTTATTAATTGTCATAGCAAAACAAATAGAGAGTGGAAATTGCCTTCTTTTAAATTTAAAGGGGATTTTGGCGTCAGATGGTGTCAAAGATAATCTTGATATAAAAGTACGATATCCAACATTGTTCCCAGATATAACAACTGCTTCTATAACACGGACACCCAAAGCCACAATCTGAAGTCTTGTACCGTTGCATAAACCATTTTTCTGGTCAATATTCCTTAATAACATAACGGGGACACCGACTTTTAAAACTAACTGATGATTTGGCAATCCACCTATTTTAATACCATTAAGCACGTCAGGTGAGTACAAACTATCATCAAACCCTTCATTCAAAAACTCTTCAGGACAAATGCTATCAGAACTTAAATATTCCTTGGCTTCTCCCGGGAAAATAGCTAAAAAACGATCATTAATATCCCTAACAACTTCGTTTTTAGGGGTGAGTATTGCTCTTTCTTGAAAATAACCTGGAGTATTTATGTTTTTTAGCAAAGAAGGATAAACAAAATCAATCAACGCACTTAACGGGTCTGCAGATGTTGAAATTATAAGATCTGGGTCAATATCAATAATTGCGTTACCATCATTCGCCCCACCAATTTTGCCTTCGCCAATATCCAGTAGCCAGTTTGCAAATGACGTTATTTCTTCAATATCAGCTATATCACTCCCCACTGTCAACCTCATGTTTTTGGTTAACGTTTTAACTTTGCAGCTCTGCCATATATATGAAGAACTCAACGATGTATTTACTATATCTTGTCTGCTCCCGTTTGGCACAACCGGTAGAATCTGTCTGAAATCTCCTCCAAAAGCAACAACTTTTCCTCCAAATGGTAGATCACTGTTCACATTATTACCAGCTCTTAAAATATCTCGAAGTGTTCTATCCAACGCTTCAAAAGCATGCTTATGAACCATTGGCGCCTCATCCCATATTATAAGCGGTGTTTTTTTTATTAGCATCGCGACATCGTTGTTTGGCGTTATAGAACACATGGAATCTTCATTAAGATAAAAAGGAATGTGAAAGCGAGAGTGAGCAGTCCTACATCCTGATAGCAATAACGAAGCAATACCGCTCGAAGCAACATTTAACACAATTTCACCTTTTGACCTTATGGCGGATGAAAGAGTTCTCCATAAGAATGTTTTACCAGTTCCGCCATAACCATAAACAAAGAAAACACCCCCGTTATCAGAATCAATAGATGACATAATATCATCAAAAACACCTCGTTGTTCATCTGTTAATGACTGCAAATTTTGATCAAATTCGTTCTGCAAAGCTGTCTTATCATAAGATAGCTCGTCTGCAATCATACGATTGTTTGAAGATTCTAAAGAATTGTCATCAGGAGATGGCATATGAGCAAAATTCTTCAGGCTAGAATTGTTAAGGTTTAAAAGAGATTCTATCTCGCACAACGTAATATTTTTGAGTTGATCGTCCGTAAGAGATAAATCTAAAATGCAAAAAAAATATGTTAGAATTAAAAGTACAAAAAAATATACGGTAAAATATAAGTTTTATTATAACTTTTTAGAAAATTTAATGTGTTACCTGGATTACTGAACCTTCGTTGTTGACGATACAAAATACCATCTGACAAATACTTCCATGTGCTTTCCCATACTACCTCTGGTCTAGACAAACTACTTGTAGTTAACATTATTGCAAATAAAGAACGTAAATAATAACCAGTGCCAGAGAAGCTTGCTTCTTTAATAGCATCTATGTATTCTCTATCATCATCTAATAGACTCCTTTCAAAACACGCATCTCGAAATGTTGGACATAAACGTTTGTTCACAGTACGAAAATCTTCAAAAGATTTTGGGCATACGACTTTGTTTAATAATATTCTTAAAAAATATGCTTCACCGAAGTTAGGAGGAATGGAGTGAATTCTACCGATTGAAAAACCTTGCTTACGTGGCTCCCAACAACGTTTATCACTTTTCCATACAAATTTTGTAGGGAATTGAATGTAGGTAAGGTGTTCAGCTAGTTTATAAATGCGGTTACACTCCATCCAAGATAAAAACATCGAAGAAGCAACTGACGGTTTATTTAGAACATTGTCCATATGATCAGTTTGACCGTAAACCACACTCTGTTTACCAGGAAGATGGAAAGGAAGCCTGACAACAGAAGGAGTCCTATAATGGACGTCATAACCAAAAATTCTCCATGTAGCTTCACAAGCAGATAGATACCTACAATCGTAAAATTCTTTAATTTCGTCTACCGGTTCTTTATTTACGCCTTCATTATTTGTTTGTACAACTTCAAGAGTAGCTCTATCAGGACCTTTGTTAATATATTTAAACAAATATTTGATTGACCCGGATTGATTACACCACTCAACATTAATGTGTGCTTGATATCTTTTCAGAAGATAGGGGTTGTAAGCAACTACACTCCTGTTATCCAATTTCACCCCAGATTTCTCCACAAAAGCTCCATTATCTCGCCTTCTATACACAGGGTAACCGTTGCCATCAGCGGATGTTTGATTGTTGAATTTTTTTGGAAAATTCTTTGAACATTTATTGTTTACCATACACGGGCAATGTATGTTTTCACCACCACACGGGCCGTGAATCATAAACTCGGTTACAAGAGAATACAAATCCGGATCATCATGAAGATTAGGAATCTCTGCCGAAATGAAAGGATCAATATTTTCAACTGTATGAAGCTTGGCATCAGAATGTAAAAAAACACATATATGACTATGAGGCAACCCACGTTTTTGAAACTCGATTGTATACACAACTGCATTATAAACATAATACCAGTATTACAAAAAATATAAGGTGAATTAGAAAAGTCGTAAAGATTAAAAAATAAATATAATTAAACAATAGCGTACCAGCTTGAGTCTTTCCAAAACATTCCTTCTCTTTTATATCTTTAATTAAGGCATCAAGCTTGATTTTAAATAATCTACATAGTATATCAGGCATGTCTTCTGCACATAATGTGGTGTCCTTAAGAAATCTCTTAACTTCTGGCCACTTAGGGTTGCATGTTACCGTTATGAAAAAATCAGGATACCCATACCAGCTACAGATGGCCATGGCATCTAAATAATTTTGCCTCATATACGTGCACCACCAGTAAAAGAAGAAGGCAATATAACACGTTTACCGATGGTATCCATATTTTTATTACCTTGGTTGTTTTCATTTAATATATTTTCGAAAGTATCACACCTAAGATCAGCTTGTTTACCCCGTATGTAATTTAATCTCTCCGTCTCGATCATAGAAAGGCCATCAACCAAAAATTGTAGTAACAATCTTCTTGAATTAAGAATTGATGAAAAAATGTGATCTCGGTCTTGAATTCTATAGGCGAACCATTCACGCATTGTACATTTATCCCATGTTAATTTCGTCGTATCAGTAACATGTCTTTGAGGAATGTCTATTCTGTATCCATCTTCACCAAACGGAAGTATTAGTGGATATTGAAGTCCAATATAAGAAGCATGTGTCTCATTAACACGTTGAAGAGACCCATCTTTAGTTTGAACAATAATGTCCAAACTTTTGTTTGAATCACCAATGTCGCCTACAATTAAAGCGGCAACTTCAGAAACGGTCGGTAAATTGTACGTTCTTCCATCTTGTACTCTGTTGCCTATAATCCGTAATTTGAGATCTAAGTCAGGGTAACATTTCAATGTTTCTCTTACCATCCTATAAACCTTAACTAAAATATTCTTTTCATCTAACATCTGTTTAACTTCTTGAATAAGACATAACTCCATTGCTGAATCCTTTGCTGAATAACTGTATTTATATCAAGTACATATGAAGTCAAGTCAATAATGATGATCTAAATATGTAATAACAAATAAATTTAATGTTTGATGTAAAAAACATGTAAGTAAAAACTATAAATTAATAATAATAATACTAATAATTACTTAATTGTATATACCTGAAACATGAACGCCTGTTTGAATTCTCATTATCTGTATCATATATGTATAGCTGTGAGAATTTGGGTTTGACTCCATCTATTGGTAAAAGACTTCCGATATTATGATCATTTTTCCCCTTCATTCTGAATGAGTATGGAGCATTGCCTTTATTGATCGAGTTATCAATTTGTCCAGTCATTGAGGTAAATGCAAACATTGAGTTAAATTTACGTATGTTCTTAAGGAAATATTTGCTCTTTGGATCCATTGAGCGGAACAAATTTTGGTAGCTTTGTGGTGGAATTTTTAAATCAGACAACTCAACTTTACCATAATTACAGCATATTGAATAACTATTTTTATTTTTATGTCTGCATCTATCTGCTTCAGCCTTCCAGAATTTTGCATGACACATTCCACACACAAATTTTTGATCACCATGATCCATATAATCTGTTAAAATGAAATATTTTATAACGTAAATTTTTAAATTGAAAAGATGATTTTTAAATTTATTGTAATAAATGTATACCTTTTGATAAGCCTACGTGATCATTTGGAATTACGTCTACAATAATATCATCTTGATCTACATCCAAATTAAATACAGGAATATCTGATATATTATGACCAGCCTTTCTTTTTCCTTTACGATTGTCCCTACATAACTTCAACGGTGGTGTACTGTTAACAACGGTAGATGAATGTGTAGCATGAAGACCTTTAGATGAATCAAATTGATGTCCCTCATGTGATAAATTTTTTCTAACACTACCGTTGTTATATGAGGTAGTAACTGCAAAGTGGAAAATTATAAGTTATAATCTTTAGGTTATCAAATATTAATAGATTATAGCTATTTTAACTAAGATAAAATTTAAATACTCGAATAATACGATGAATACAAATTACCATTTGAAATGTTAGAAAATTGAGTTCTACCAATTGCTGATGAAGATGATGATGTTAATATTGTGTTATAACCAGGTGTAGTGGTTGAAATTACTGCATTACACATATAGAAAAAATTAGGTATATTATTAAAAAATTATAATATAAATTGTATATAATTAAAGAGGTTACCATTTGTTATGTTAGAAAATGGTGTTCTAACATATTTTAATGAAGATGCTGAAGGTATATCTGTACTTCCATGACACGTGTTTTTATGGAGATTTTGATTTTTATTTCCATTTAAAATATTATTTTCATTATTTAAGGGTCTAAAACCAGGAGGATGACTTGGGATAACTGCAAAAAAACATATAGCAACACATATAAGTATATATAAAATTAATGATATAATACAAAATCGATATTTGGATAAATTATACCATTTCTGTAACTTTGAATAAAATTTGGAGTTGATGGACTTTGGATGCTTGACATTGTAGAAGTATATTTTATCTTCTTATTATCCAAATTAAGTTTTCGAATTTTCCTCCTCTCTTTTGCGTCGTCTTGTTCATTATCCTTAGCGCCATAATTATTAGTTTGTTCGGTATTTGATCCAGATGAAAGTTGTTTTAATTTTTTAGTATCCAAATATATTTTTCTAGCTTTTCTTTTGTCTTTACTTCCTTTTACATCCATCTTGTGATTAAGCTATCATATTATATAGAAACAATGTCAAAATAAAATATAAACATTAATATTTTCATTTAATATCTACGAATAAATAAATTAAAATAAAAAAGTTACTATTTAAAAAATATAAAAGTTAAAAACTGAATATATATAGACACATAGTATTCCCGAAAATAATTTAATATTTTGACTTTTTTATTGATTTTTTTTAAAAAAACGTTGACTCTTTAATTCCGACTCAAATTAGGGTTAATGGGTGTTGGAAATTGCGTTTGATACAGACAAACATATGAAGAAAGTTTCAGTTTGTTTCACATTCCCCCCCCCCCCCCCCACATTTCCATATCTAAATCCCGCTTCAATTTCTCCCGTTTCCTACCGCCCGTCGCCGTCCTGATTTTCGATTTTAGACAATGGGTTAGTAAATCCGAAGACGTATTAATCGGATTTCTATCGGAGCGAGGATGCTGCAACCCTTCGCCGGCGTATAATTTTTATAACCTAAACAACTGATTATCTCACTGCAGACGGTTAAAGACTACGATGCCATATTATTAACATTAAAAACATTGGGTAAGAATATGCCGTCTTTAGGATTATTTTTTGGTGTTTTTATTCTAATTTTCGAATACCTGTATAATTTTTGTGGCAGGATCGGTTATTGTAAAACTGAAATTGAAGTTAGACTTAAACAACGTGAAAAGAATCAAGAATCCTTCCTGATAGTTGGCGAATTGAAGAAAACTGTTAAGGTAAATTGTGCACAAAATCGTACTTGCTTATTTTACGATGGTAAATTAAACTTGCCCTAGATTACATGTTTAGAATTGAAATTAAAGTTTGACTCAAATAAAGTACTAATGTAATTCTGGAAAATATTATAATGTAAAAGGTGTGATTAGTTTGACTATAATAAAAGTCTAAATACGCATATGACAGCAAACCTTTTTGTGCATAATTATATTTAATTTGTGATTATTTTTAATTTAATAAAAAACTCATTGAGCAAAAGGTGTATGTATTAATATATTTTGAACCATGGTTTGAATCATTATAATGTATATAGATTAGAAATTGCATAAAAAAAATAAATATAATGCATAAATATGTTATTCAGTTTTTCCTTTATAACACCAGTCATTATCAGATTTTGACACTGTTTATCGAAGGAAATGTTACTAATTTCGCTGTATTTGTGTAGCAGAAATGAAATTTTGATTGGAGCACATGAAAAAATGGTTAATTTATATCATACCTGAGAAATTGATGTTATTCATCGCAAGTTCCGTCAATGATGTCTACGTCACAGCTTCAAAGTAAGTACATTTGCCTCGTTAAGTATCAGTTGATATTGTATTTTGCATTAGACGAAAAGTAAGAGTTAATACAATCAAAGCGGTAATTCAATTTAAAATGACATAGACATACATGTTCAAACTTGAATAAATCCGACAGAGGTGATAATTGCAGAAACCTTGTTATAAATTAAACGAAGTTATATTATTCTCTTGATATATGCCGGATATATATATAATACGTTTTGATATGTGAGTTAACAGCAAGTACCTATAATTTAGCTGATATATATGGAATAATTTAAAAATGGATTATATTATAATTATCTTCTAAAATTTAGAGATTCTTCACGAGTTAGTATTTAGAGATTTGTAGGGAATAATTTAAAAATGGATTATATTATAATTATCTTCAATAATTAGTTCGGATTTTTTTATAAAATTAAAAAAATATAAAATTTTCTATGTTAATTATAAAGAATTTCCATATACAGGCTTGGTATATTTTTAGAAGTTAGTAATGAGAATAATTTTCGATATATAGTTCAGCCCGTAATTATTTTACTCAATAATTAATTTTATAAATGGTTATAATTTCCATATACAGGTTTTAGATTAATAAAAGATTATAATTAAGTTATTGTGTTTTGACGGCATGTGTGAATATAATTCCCCTCCGTAATTTAAGTTAATTTGTTAATTAAATCGAAAAAGTTATTTATTTTTATGGTATGTATTAAATTTCTTAAGAATGAAGAATGTTATCATTTAGGAAACCGAATATGCTATTTATTCGGTTTAATAAAGGTACTATATACATGTAAATGTTATCATTTAGGAAACCGAATATGATATTTAGGAAACTGAATATATTCGTATATATTAAGTCCTTAATATTAGGAAAAATTTATGTGTTTTGAATACTTAGGCGGCTGAAAATGACTTAATAAGGTAAGTCAAAAGATTTAATTTTCTAAGTTTAAATTGTTTGTTTTATTATTATATAGATGTGTTTAGGTGTTTAAATTTTTTATATCAAATGTAAGATTTGTAAAATGATTCTAAGTAATATATAGATTTTAAATGTGAAGTAACTGAATAAAACCAAAAATATTCGGTATTAGCATACGGGATATGGTGTTCCTAAATAAAAAGATCAAACTATTCTTTATATATACATTTATCGTTCAAAGAGCTACTGTTCATAAGGGAGCGTGGGTAATATGTATCATATAGAGCGCGTGAAGGAGACATCTGTAATTCTAATTGTTTATGAGAGCGTGAAGGACTGAAGAGGTAGGGATCTTTTCCATTTCTATTCTTTACTTAATTTATTTTTTTAAGTGGTTTAAAGAAAAATCAATTTAAGGGAATAAATTGTTTTTATATGATTGCCCGGCAATAAAGTTAATATACAAAGAAACTAAGTATATATTAGTTAAAATATATCCTAGACCATTTTATAGATATAAATAGTTAAAAAATATATATTTCCTCCAAGTTAATCGCTTTAAAGTTTATGTTTTTTAAAGCAAAATAAGGTAATAAGCGATTAGTGAAATTAAATTAGATAATTAAAATGGATGGACCCCACACCGTTTACTATTTTGTTGCTTTTTCTAAATGGAAAAAAAATCAAATATATCAATTTGACAAAAATAGATATGGCCTCACACTTTTAATGATCTTTAAAGAATGATAAATAAGGATAAATGGGTAATTTTAAATATAAAAATTACCAAATACGGTAAAATTTTAAAGTGATTCACTTATTTTGATACACCTCAAAATGGAAAGTGATTTACTTATTTTAGTACGGAGTAAATATGAATTAATATTTGCATTTCAAATAAATTTATAATACGTTAAATTTATTTTTATATGATATCCGTCCAAACCGGCAAATATCTATCCTTTCATTTTGAGTTATAAGTGTCAATTACTATCGCTTTATATTTTGCAAGTTTTATAAAGTATGTCACATTTTTATATTATGTTTTGATATTATAAGAAACTATTTGTAATATCATAATAGTATTGTTGGTGTTATTGTTACAAAAATACACCTTTTCTTCTTTATGCATACACTATAAAGAATAAAAAACGATCTCAAAATATTAATCTCAACTTAAAAAACGTATGATTTAAAGCCCGCAGCAACGCGCGGATTACACAGTCCTTGTTAAAAAACGTGTCTTACAAAAATAAAACTAACGAAGGAAAATCGAAAAAAGACATAAAATGTTTTGAAATAAACCATCATTGAAAAAACATAACGCGACCAATTCATCACTTCTCGACTTTTGGAATCAAAAGCTTGCCATCAACTTCTTTAACTGCATCATCCCCATTTTTCTTATCTTTTGAGCATGATCCGATTCCCGGTTCACTATCATCAAAGCAATCTACTAACTTCCTTTTTAAAATGGAGGGTGGGGATAAATTTGTTAGTACCCTAGTACACATAGATATAACTTAAGACTTTAAAGTCAAACTGTAACAAAATTTATATTTTTTCTTATTAGATATCGTATAAATTAAAGTAGTACCATAATAAACATAGATATAATTTAACAGTAAACTTAAAAAAAAAATCATATAAATTTGTTATCAATTCGAATTACTTACCTGTAGCAGCAGGTTATTCTTCACGGGTTTACTACAAAAAAATATCAAAAAGAAAAAGTAGGTTCATTGTGGTGTGGTTACGAAAAAAAACATATAGAACTTGAATATATAAAAACATATAGAACAATAATGAAAAATATAACATATATTTACCTAGTTGGAGATGCAAAGGTTAAACGATTTTATCCTAAGATGAGAACCCAATGAATGTTGAAAACCTTTGAGAAGGTTGGTTTAAATAGTAGGAATGCATGAAGATTACCCGAATAAAATTCAAAAGTTTGTGATATACATGGAGTTTAAAATACGGAATTTTTATATAAATCCGGAATAATAGTTATTGCTTTCTTGATTAATTAGCATAAAATCCGGATTTATTAAACGAATGCAGCAAAATATGGAATGTTAATAATAAGGAAGCAATAAAATCCCGGAAAATAAGAAGGTGATAGTTATTTCCATGTTGTTAGTTGAATTTTCGGTTACATATGTTGTTAGTTTTAATATTTCCTCTAAATATGGATGGTATATTATATATTATGTATGAATTTCGAATTGATGTGAATTAGTTTTCCAGGATTTTGTTAAACATACTTATGTCTAACAGAGGAATCAATTGTGCAGTTTTCTTTAAAATGAGTTAAAGAAATGATATTCTGTATGTCTAAAATGCAGGAAAACATATAGAATTATAATTTGGCATATTTATTTCGTAGTACGTTTATTTTTAGTTTTCTTATATATTGAAATTATATATAATATGTAAATATGGATGGTATACTATAGATTCTGTATGAATTTCGAAGTGATGACCATTAGTTTTCCAGGATTTTGTTAAACATACTTATATCTAAAACAGGAATCAATTGTGCAGTTTTATTTAAGTTGTTGAGTTATAGAAATGATATTATGTAGAATGATTTTGAAATTATCTTATATTTTTAATTATATGAAATCTTTAAAAAAGGGCTGAATCAACTGCTATAAGGTTGCTATAAGGTTGAAATCGGCGGAAAATAAGGATGGAATTATATATTTCCATGTTTAAAAGTTCAATTTTCGGTTTAATAGGCTGCAAGTATTTTTATAGAATGATTTTAGTCCTAAATAAACGGCCATTCAGTATTTTACCTATTGACTATCAAATCTGCACTTAAAATTCGGGAATTAAAAAAAATTGAAAATAACCAGAAATTGCCACGTGTCTAACTGGCTTCTAAGAGGGCCACGTGGAAGCTTTAAAAGCTTGTTTTATTATTATATAGATGTGTGTGTGTGGGGTTTTATATAACGTCTTGATCATTGTCTCTACCTTCAACATGCAATTTAAGAGGGAGTGATTTGTAAGTAGCATACGTAGCCATCCTCTTCATCGTACGTTTTCCTTTTCTCTTTATAATTCTTTTATTTAGTTATTATATATCCCAAAATCTAATGAAATAAATCCAGGAACTATAATAATTAATTAACCTTGTCTTAATAAGATCAAGATACAAGTATAATTTAACAAAAGATCACGGAACCACAACCATAATAAGAGATCAAAATCATCTTTATTACCTAAAGAATGACATTAGTAAATAGTAATAGAGGTGTTAGTCAAGAGTTTCTCTATATATGGTTTCAGCTGTGTAAGTTTTAAATATAAAGAAAAAATTAGATTTTTTCCCGCATAAAAGTCAAAATTTTAGTCAATGCATTTTCTTAAAGTGAAAAATAAAGTGAAAAATATAAGTCAATACATTTCATGATTTGATCTGACTGATATATATTCAAAACACTTTGTAGAAAATAAAAAATATCTACTTTTTATACTGATCTTAGTGTCTGTCTGCATTTTTGACATCATTTTATTTTCAGTGACATTTTCCTAAATGTCACAAGGTTATGAGAGTTTTCTTGTAGTGCTTGTTTATATTTATTTCTTCCGATTCAAAATAAGTGACACATTATTGATCTCATAGTTTTGAAATAAAATATTATAATAGAAATTAAATTATATAAAATTGGATTGTTAGTTAAGAATGATCTCACACCTTTTAAATTAAATGAGGTTAATGATATTTTTTAAATAAAGGTAAAAGACTCATTTAACTATGAATTATATTAAAGAATATAGTTAATGAGTGTAGACCCCACTGTTTTTTTTACCAAATTGGGCAAATTTTAGGGAACTACTAACAATTGCCTTTGGGGCAATGGTTAAGAGAAAAAATGAAGCTTTAATTTATTGTAAATTAACCATAAAAAATAACCGCCCCTGAATTTCATAACCATCTCGAGGTAGTTATGTTTCAAGACTTGTACATTCGTACCCTTAACCGTTGCACTAAGGGTACTTGTTAGCAAAACCCGAAATTTTAAAGAGTGTCACTTTTTTGTGCATAACATAAAAAAATTAAAAGTGTAACACTTATTTTGAATCCAAGGAAATATATATATACATCTCGGAGATTTGATGATCCTAAAATTATGTCGACTGGGAAAAAAACCGATGGAACGAAAGGGAAGCAGTAATTATTAGGACCTCAGAGAGACTGAAAAGTAAATACAACCCTAGTTGCAATTGGGAGGTGAATGTGGTCCTTCCAAATCACGCTATTATAACTTGTACATAACTCATTAGCAGTTGTAAAATCAGAGACAGCAAGTAACAACAAAGCCACAGATATAAAAAAACAAAAAAAGCAAGCCAGATAGAAGTTGCCTCTAGCAACCTCCGATAAGACACCACCTTATCAATAGCTTCGTGTACTACTATAACATATACTAACACACTATGTATTTTACGGTTTTTGAGGCAAAAAATTATAATTATGATTAAATTAGATTAATTGGATGATTAGTGAGGAAAAAGTCTTACACTTTTTGAATAAAGTAGGATTAATTATTTTTAAAAGTAAAAAGTAAGAATAAATGAGTAATTTTACTTTGTTAAAGTTGATAGTTAGTGGGCATGAGTACTCACCGGATGCATCTTACTGTTGTACAGTACAAACGGTTTCTTGAATCTATATATTAATCTACCAACGGTTTCTAGCTGTTTCGATATGTGAGTCAAGTTTCTCTGAATATGGAAAACCACAAAGTTTTATCGTTATATGTTGCATGCATCCCTAGTACATAAGATCTATGCGATTTATATGATTTGGGTGTGTCTAAAAGGACCCTTAGTAAATAAATGATGATTACATAATTATTTTAAAAGTAATAAATGATTACAATTATGAGTGGAAAAGTAATAAATATAATGATTACAAATAAGGTTTTTTTTACTAATTAAATGTAATATTTTTTATTTTATTTGCCGTTTCCAAAAAAAAATGTAATATTTTTTTAATCTTTTCTTTTATATTTTATATAAAAGGTACTTTATAGATTAATAAAATAAAATAAAAATAAATATAACATTACATAAAAACAAATTCAAGATTATTGTAATATTTGTAAAACTCTTCATGACGACTAACATATGAGTCTTCCCATCCAGATGCAATGTCACTTTTTTATATGTCTTCCAAAGTAGATGAGTTTCGGCAAAGAATGACCTTCGCGCGATTATGCTTTTATGTAACTCTTGTCATTTGAAAAAAAATAAAATTATTTCACACAAACTCTTTTTACCAATGTTTTAAAACCCGGTTATTACTCGGTCCGATTAGATGGTCGGGTCACGAGTCTACCCGATCAACTAAGAAGATATAAAAAATTTTATATTAAAATTATGTCAATCATGCAATAAAGTTTGTACATTATCATACATATGAAATAAAAAAAATTAAAAACCGAGTCAAACGGGTCGCGGGTTTTCACAATACCCGGCTGGGTTGTACCGGACTGATTCTAAGAATACCCGGTACCGGTTGAACCGCCTCTTACACCGGTCCCGGTTGAACTGACTTTCACCGGTCCAGATTTAAAATATAAAATATTCTTTAAACTTATATTAAATAATATAAATTTATGTAGATAAATTTATGTAGTTATTATATATTATGTGTGAATTACTGAATTATTAATTTAAATAATGAAAAGAAAGAAAACCTTAGGAAGAATTGACGTATATGAATAGGTCAATTGTTTTCCCTCACCTATTTATATATAATTTTTCCTTTCTCTTTCATTAACTTTGCTTGAATACCAATGAAATGTAGCCTGCAGTAAAGAGTTATTTTGTAGATTCCCATAAAACTTTTTTAAAATAAAATTCAAAATTAAAGAAATGGAGTTTGTTTAGTAGGACTCATATGATTTTTATAACATCATAGAGTTGTCTTTAAGAAATTCTTTGACTTTTATAAGGTTTTAAGGGATTTAAAAAAATATATTATTTTAGATTTTAGATTTTTTAATTATTTCTTTTAAAAAAAATTATTATTTTTTTCATTAATAACACATAATGTGATTGCATACTGAATCACATGTGATTGTATTAGAATAACAAATGTGATTAAATACACAATCACATGCGATTTTACACTAAAATCATATGTGATAAGTACTACACGTAATTATCAAATAAATATTTTGTTTAACCAAAATGATAAAAAAAATTTAAAAATTAAAAAAAATAAAAAAAAATTGAAATTTTTTTAAGTCCAAATGACCAAAATATCTCTTCATGTATAAAATATGTAATTAATCTTGATTATTAGATCTTATTTATCAATGATTGAGATTTGTTCTCGAAACTTTGTAAAAATGATGAACCTTCTTAAATGTTTTCTCTAACATCATAACATATATACATAAACATTCTCTAAACTACTCTTAAATGCACATTATATTGTTCACAACCTGACCAGACCCATAATCACATGTCAATGAGAGAAACACATTTTAACATTTTATATTGCTAGGTTACAAGCAATTTGATATATTGATTTATAGTTTCGTTAAAGACTTTATAATAAGTGGCAAAACGTTCATGTCAAATAAAATTATAGGAAAACTCTACTCATCATATCCATATATATATATATATATATATATATATATATATATATATATATATATTCATATTCATCTCTGTTGATGTTCGAATGCTATTTTTCTGGAAACGGCAAATGATAACAACAGAAGCCTACTTGCAATATTTCAACGAGTACCTCGGGTTCGAGCTCCTTTACAGGGCAAACCAGGCCCCCCATAGGGATTTCCAGGGAAAAATCCTCATAATTTAGTACCGCGAAAGGTGTTTACATGATTTGAACTCAAGACCTCACGCCTCATATAGGAGTAAAGTTCATGCATTAATACAGCTGAGCTAGACATCTTGTCATCATATTCGTCCGACATCTTGTAAAACCTATTGGCAGCGATGGCGCCTTGTTCTGCAACGCCAAATGCCTCCTCATAGAAGACGTCGGCAATTGCATGTGTTTAGTGAACAATTATTTTAGACCGAATTAAGATCATGAATATATATGTAATTGTTAAAATTGAAATGATCATTTCGCATAAGCCCCAAACAAACACACCCTTAATGACATAATGGACCAATTACATAAAAAGCACTAGAGTAAAACAAGTTGATAAATAAATGGCATGTGTTAATTAAGCTGATATTTTGGTTAAAGAGGGACCATGGCAAACATATATGAATATAGAGTTCGTGATGATAAAAAGAATAATGTGACGAGTATTAATAAGATCTGGCTTATTATGTATCCCACTTTATATAATGTGGGTTAATGTGCGTGTGTGTTGTGGGGGGATGTTTTAATCTTGTCTCAACCTGCACACGCATTTATTGAATTTTGGCAACACTAGGCTATATTATATATGATTATGGGAATTCATCTTCCCATGCAAAATTCTATCCCCAATATTTCACTTTCATTATGCATACATACATACATTGCCACGGAGTAGATCGATAAACTAATTACATACATAGATATCCAGGAAGTAATAATAACTAGGAGGGGTCTTCAATATTTGGATATAATCAGATTTTTCAATTGGATATTTTAGATTAGACCATTTGAATTGGATATTTGGTTTTTTGAATCAATTTGAACTTGAACCGAATAAATAGATTGGTTTTCGGATTGGTTTCGGTTTAAAACCGCATTGTCCAAACAAACCGAATAGTAATATATATATATATATATATATATATATATATACATATATATATATATATCTGTTTTTTAATAATCTTTACTATAATTTTTTTATAACTTACCATATACCATAAGTCCAAAAGTCACAAACTTAATTACTTTCTTTCAAAGTTGTTCGACATTTAATCCACGTACATAAACAGTCTCAAACTTAATATCATTAATGTTATGTAATTTTGAAGTCTTGTAATCATCTTCAAAGAGAAATATATTAAGGAGAAACTAGATTGTGAAAACCGGATAATCGAATTGTTATTTGGTTCGGATCGGATCGGTTTGGGTTTTAAAGTAGTTTGGACAGTTTGGTTTCAACTTTTAAAAACCGGATTTTATTTGGTTTCACCTATTTGGTTCGGATAAAATCAGTTCAATCAAACGAACACAGCTACTAATAACATTACAATCATGTAGAAGAATGTAGGAGTTCAAACGGTCCTAACTAATTATCATAGAATATTAATTTTTTAAATATTGAAAGGGGAATTAGTTCAAGAGGTTTAGGATGACCATTACCCTATTCTATTCTACTTCTAGCAAGATGCTATAATTAGAGTTACAACAAAATGAAAGTAAAGAAATTAATATGATTACGACACCACATGGACCAATTTAACTTCTTACCATTGGATCTAAATTCCAGAAAAGAGAAAAGATTAACCTGACATTATATAATCACTGAAAACGCTTTTTAGCCTTAAACACCACAGTTTTCCTGATTTTCCAATTAAACCACAATATATAGCGCCTCTACAGCCGCTTCTATAAAGCGTCGTTTAACTAAATTGCTCTCATCAATTAGTTTAAAGAACGTACAAATCCTCCAATATAGAATGTTGGCCCAATTTTAATCGACACAATGACATGATAGCCACTACCAAATCTCCTTAATTTTTTTGTAAATTTTATAAATTAACATATAATTATATTGTTTTCACAATGAATTTGTAACGGAATTTCATGCTACGTCCCTCCCTGTAACCAAAAAACATTCATAATATGATGATCATGTGAACCAACCTCTATCAGACATTCAGAATGATGCACATGTGAGGCCACAAATTTATTTTTCACAAGCATATTTATAAATTTGTTAATAATCCGAAGTTTTGTGACCCCATGAGACAGTTCTGTGTTCAACATTTTTGCAGATAGATTTGTCAATGTCGTGCGGTGTGTATTTTAGCTTCAACCATCGATATATTTTTTTTCTTTTAATTAGTTTCAAAAGGGTATTCCTATAATAACAAGTTCCTCCGGTCCTTTGGGTGGCCGAGTTATCCCCATAATGTACGCAACTTAATCGTTGTCATTGTTGTCATGACCGTTTTCAAAATCGTCACCACTAATGTTTTTTTTACCACGAACCTTTTGCGGAGACTCTTTTACGGCGACATGTTGCCGCAAAAAACCTTTTGAAGCGATGTTTGGACTTTTTGCGGCGTTTGTTGTCGCCACAAAAGACTTGTGTAGTGCATGTGTGATCTTTAGTAAGTTTTTCAAGAGTCTAATTACTACTAGAAAAGTTGTTGTTGGAACATACAAGTTCTACTACTGAAGATTGAATTACTACTGATAATGGAAGTTACTATTGATCTCGACTTACTACTGCTAAAGGCAAAATACTACTGACGATCAAGATTACTACTGATGATTATATTTAGAGCTGATCGTGTCCGAGATTCTAGTAGAGTTAGTTATAGCATGTAAATCTTTATGTAATTCAATTGTAATCGATTCCTAGAATAACTAAGTTTAATAGTTAGGCTTCAAGGACTATTATACATAGTTCCTTATGAATTGTAAACATACGTGTATTGATCGAACAAATTAATACATTGAAGCTTTTTGTGATAAACTGTGTTCTTCGTTTATTCTTATTCAATTCCAGTTTATATTGTTCTTAATCTAATAACATAAGTGTTAATCCGCTGTAACTTCTTGTGTTAGTAGATCTGGGTTTATAATAACTTGTTTGGTTATTCGATCCTGACAAGTGGTATCAGAGCATATTGGTTCTAGATCTACGAATTAAGAACAACAAAAAGTTTCATACTTTCGATCTCAAAATTGTTAATCATGTCTGATAACAATGAAAGCACTCAAGCTAACAAAATTCTCATTCTCACTCCCAACAACTTTGGGATGTGGAAAAACAGAATCAAGCAGTACATGCTTATTACTGATTATTCCATGTGGGAAGTTGTTGTTGAAGGCAACAAAACCATTCAGATTCAAGCATCAAGTTCATTGACTGAAGCAGACAAATTGAAGTGTGAGAAAGAGAAGAAGGACAAAGGAATCGAACTCAAAGCTCTAAGCACTCTTCTGCTTGCCATTCCCAATGATTATCAACATCTCTTTGTTGAATATGATGATGCAAAGAAACTGTGGCAGGCACTGAAAAAGAGGTTTGTTGGTACTAAGAGCACCAAAAGAAACATGAAGTCTGTTCTGAAACAGGACTTTGAAAACTTCAAAGGCCAGAAGAATGAAACATTATCACAGGTCTTTGATAGGTTCAACAAGCTTATTGGTGAACTAAATCAAGTTGGTTATAAACCAGACAATGATGATGTCAACAGAAAGTTTCTCAGGTCTTTGGGTGAAGAATGATCTATGTATACTGTGATATATAGACAAGGAGATGCACTTGAAGAAAAAGAACTTGATGAACTCTACAATGAACTAAGAGCCTTTGAATCTGAGGTAAGTTCTAAAACTCCAAATCTATCTTCAAACAATGCTGCTTTTGTGTCAAATACAGGAACAGGTCAGGAGGCTATGAAGAATGCAGGATCAGAAGATTTAGCCAGAGAATCTTTCTTTACTAGTCATGTGAATACTGCACTGATTAGTGAAGATTTAGAACAGCTCAATCCTGATGATTTGGAAGAGATGGATATTAAATGGCAGATGGCCATGCTAAGCTTAAGGACAAAGAGGTTTCTTAAAAGAACTGGAAGGCAAAATCTGTCTTACAACAAAGGTGATAGAGCTGGCTTTAACAAAACCAAGGTCAAGTGCTACAACTGTAGCAATCTAGGTCACTTTGCCAGAGAATGTCCAAACAAAGATCAAAGATCAAGCTACAACAAGAACAGTACGTCCAACTCAACTGCCTTATTCTCTCAAGAAGGACAAGGATATGACTGGAGCTTCCAAGCAGAAGAACATGCACAGAATCAAGCTCTTATGGCATTTACTACTGATCCTTCTACTACTGAGGTACATTCTAAATCTTGCACTCCTGAATGCATTAAATCATACAAAGAATTAGAAAAACTAAATAAAGAAACACTAGAAGAGATGATTTTAAATAGAAACAGAAGAATTGAATATAATGGTTGTATAGCTGATTTAGAAAATCAAATTAAAATCTATAAAATAACTGATCAAAAGATAAAAGATGAATTGCTACAAACCACTTATGAAAAAGAACATATTGAATTGAAATTAAAAGAAACTTTAATCAAACTTGAAGAATGTCAAATGGAACTAGAACAGAATAAATTAACCATTAAAAAATATGAAAGAAGTTCTAAAATTGTCAATGAATTAACTAGCAATCAAACTACAGAAAAGGTTATTCATGGAGTGGGATATCATGCAGTCCCACCTCCAACAAATTTTATTCCACCACTAAAATCTAGTACAGAAAGAATTTTAAATGATTTAAAAATTGAAAGTCAAACTGAAACTGAAACCAGTAATGACTTTAATGAATCGTCTGATGATGATCAAACAACTGAATCAAATGATACTAGTTTTCACACCACACAAAGTCACATTATATCCCCAAAATATAACTCAGAAAATATACCAACAATTTTAAGAAGGGAAAATCAAAGGAATTTAAACCAATTAAAAGAACAAAGAAAACCTGAAAAATTCTAAATCAACAAAATTATCATGCTTAATCTGTAACAAAGTTAATCACATAGCTAAAAACTGTCACTTGAATCCTATTAACAACAAAGAATTTAAAGAATTCAAAATCAACAAAGAAAAGGAAAAAACATTAAAATTAAAACAAACTAAAGAAGAAAAAGAAAAGAAGTTTAAGCAACCAAATCAAAAGGAGTTCAATAAAACATATACTAATGATACTCATAAATTTGGAAGAAATGCACCACGATTTGTTCAAAATACCAGATATAAAAGTCCAAGCAGATGTAATTATTTTAAAAACAATGGAACTCAAAATCGTTTTCCTCAATTTTCAAGATTTTCAAACATCAGTAGAAACTATTCCAGGTTTACTACTGGTAAAAACCCTAATTATAATGCTGTCTGGTATAACTACAAAAACACTACTGATTATGATAAAAACCCTTTTTACAAAAATACTACTGGTCCATTAGTAGTAAAATTCTCAAAGGCTAAAAACTACGGGTTTAAACCTAGATCAGTAGTGACTCACAACACCAGTACTAAATTCAATACTGCATATAAGAATCATACAGTTAAGAAGTTTTATTCTTCAAAGGATGAACCCAAGACAAAACAAGCTTGGGTTCCCAAAATTAACTAATCCTTCTACTTTATGTGCAGAGTATCCAGATACCTGAAGAAGGTAGAACATGGCATATTGATAGTGGATGCTCTAGACACATGACTGGAAATCTTCAAATTCTTAGAGATTTCAAGTCTTTTGAAGGAGGATATGTTGCTTTTGGAGAAAATCCTAGGGGAGGTAAGATTACAGGTAAATGTACTGTATCAAATGGCAAAATTACTTTTGATGATGTCTTTTATGTTGCTGAGCTTAAATACAATCTGGTTAGTGTGTCTCAAGTCTGTGATAAGAAGAACAAAATTCTTTTTACAGATATTGAGTGCATCATTCTTTCTCCTGATTTTATTTTAGATGAAAAATATGTTGTTTTAAGAACACCAAGGAGAAACAATGTGTATTGCCTGGATATAGGGGGAGAACTCATTTCATCAAATGAGATCAACTGTTTTATATCTAAGGCAAACACAAATGAATCAGAACTTTGGCATAGAAGGATGTGTCACACAAATTTTAAAAATATGAACAATTTAGTTAAAAAGGATTTGGTAGTTGGTCTACCACAAAAAGAATTTATGTGTGATCATCATTGTGTTGCCTGCCTAAAAGGTAAACAACACAAGACTTCTCATAAGACCAAAGCAATTAATTCTATTTCTAACCCTTTGCAACTCTTACATATGGACCTTTTTGGACCTACAAATGTAATGAGTATTGGAAAGAAACAATATTGCCTTGTTATTACTGATGACTTTTCCAGATACACTTGGGTATTCTTTCTCAGGACCAAAGATGAAACAAGTGAATTAATCAAGAATCTGATTGTAAAGCTGGAAAATACAAGAGATCTCAAAGTGAAAGCAATTAGATGTGATAATGGAACTGAATTTAAGAATACTAACCTAATTGACTTTTGTGATCTTAAGGGTATTGACAGGCAGTACCGCTCACCAAGAACTCCACAACAAAATGGTGTAGCTGAAAGAAGAAATAGAACTATCATTGAAACAGCCAGATCTATGCTTGCAGATTTAAAATTACCAATAACTTTTTGGGCTGAAGCTGTTAATACTGCATGTTATGTTCAGAACAGAGTATTAATAGTTAAGCCTCACTTTAAAACACCATATGAACTTTTTAATAAAAGAAAACCTTCAATAAGTTTCTTAAAATCATTTGGTTGTCCTTGTACTATTTTGATTACAAGAGAACAAATTGGTAAATTTGACTGCAAAGCAGATGATGGAATTTTTGTAGGATATTCAACACAAAGTAAATCCTACAGAGTGTTCAACAAAAGGTTGAGGATCATTGAAGAAAATGTGAATGTATCCTTTAATGAAAATCTTATGAATGAACAAGGAAATTGCCCAGATTGGTTGTTTAATATTGATAATCTAACCAAATCGTTTGATGTTAATTATGATTTTAATACAGTAAATTCAAACAATCAAAGCCAACAAGTAGGTCCATCATCAAGTGAAAAGCAAGAAATCATGAAATATATCTTAGTTATACTGCTCCTACAGTTAATACTGAGGACAGTAGTAACTCTGATAACCCTACTTTCAATGATACCAGTAACAACTCAAACTTTGAAGATACTACTGATCCCAGTAGTAACTCTGAACCTCAAAGTTGTGACGATGATGTACTTAATACTGATGGCAGTAGCAACAATGATACTACTGAATTTACTGAAGAAAATGTTACTACTGACACCAGTAGTAATGATGAACCTCATCAAAATGCAAACAATCAAGAAGAATCAGGAACAAATGCACAAATTCCTGAATCAAATGAGTCAAACTTAGATTCTCAACTAACTGTTGATAAAATCCCTGGAACCAGAACTGAAAAGAATCATCCTTTGGACCTAGTCCTAAGTGATGTCAATTCATCCATGCAGACAAGAAGCAAATTTAATTCTAATATTTGTAATATCAGTCTAATATCTAATGAATGCATGTATGAATGTTTTCTGTCTCAGGAAGAACCTAAGAAGATTCAACAAGCTATGAAAGACTCAAACTGGATCATAGCAATGCAAGAAGAACTTCTTCAATTTAAACTACAAGCTGTATGGACACTTGTCCCTCTTCCAAAAGGAAAAAGACCCATTGGAACCAGATGGATCTTCAGAAACAAGAAAGATGAAAGAGGTATAGTGATCAAAAACAAAGCAAGGCTTGTAGCACAAGGTTATACACAAGAAGAAGGGATTGATTATGATGAAGTATATGCACCAGTTGCCAGAATTGAAGCAATCAGAATATTTCTAGCATATGCTTCATGCAAAAGATTCAAAGTCTACCAAATGGATGTAAAAAGTGCTTTCCTGTATGGGAAAATAGAAGAAGAAGTATATGTATGTCAACCCCCAGGCTTTGAAGATCCAGAACATGATGACTATGTGTTTAAACTAGACAAAGCTCTTTATGGCCTTCATCAGGCACCTAGAGCTTGGTATGACACATTGTCCTCATACCTACTAAAGAACAATTTCAAGAGAGGTGCCATTGATAAGACATTATTCACAAGGAAGGTCCAAGATGATATACTACTGGTACAAATATATGTAGATGATATCATCTTTGGATCAACAAATGATAAATTGTGCAAAGAATTTGAAGAACTGATGCAGATCAAGTTCAAAATGAGTTCAATGGGTCCAATGAATTTCTTTCTTGGACTCCAAATCAATCAGAAACCAGATGGTATCTTGATCAATCAGTCAAAATATGTCAGAGACATCTTAGAGAAGTTTTCAATGAAAGATTGCAAAAGTGCAAGTACTCCAATGGAAACTCACAAACACCTACATCCTGATGTTGAGGGGGAGGATGTAGATGAACACCTTTACAGATCAATGATAGGATCTTTGATGTATTTAACTACATCAAGACCTGACATTATGTATAGTGTTTGTGTGTGTGCCAGATATCAAGCAAAACCTAAGGAGATACACTTACAAGCAGTCAAAAGAATCTTCAGATACTTGAAAGGAAAACCTTCACTTGGTCTTTGGTATCCACATGCATCACCATTTGAACTTATAGCTTACACAGATAGTGACTATGGTGGTGAATGTCAAGATAGAAAATCTACTACTGGTGGATGTCAATTCTTTGGATCAAGGTTGGTGTCATGGCAATGCAAGAAACAAACTAATGTTTCAACTTCAACTGCTGAAGCAGAGTATGTAGCTGCATCTGCCTGCTGTGCACAAGTTCTGTGGATCCAAAATCAACTTCTAGACTTTGGTATATCTATTCTCAAAACTCCTATTTTTATAGATAATCAAAGTGCTATCAGTATTGTAAACAATCCAGTAAAACACTCTAAAACAAAACACATTGAAATTAGATTTCACTTTATAAGAGATTGCAATGAAAAGAAATTAATTAAAGTAGAGAAAATTCATACTGATAATCAATTAGCAGATCTTTTTACAAAAACTTTTGATATAGGAAGATTCAACTTCTTGGTTAGCAGTATTGGAATGATTTTAATCAATTAAATCTCAAAAGAAAATCATGAGTAAAGAGTTTTGTACAAATTTTAATTTTAAATTTCGTTTTACTACTGGTTATTTATTACTACTGATGGTATGTTTTTACTATACTTTAGTACTGATAGGGTTTCTCAGTAGGAATTAGGTTAAGTATAAAAACAAAGGTTACTACTGATGTTTTTACTACTGATGCTTAGTTACTACTGATCGGCCGTTATCTGTAATTCACTTAATTTACATTACTGACCCTCATGAAAATAGCCGTTAAACTATTATTCGAAGGATATTTTGGTCATTTTGCAGGATTAATCGAAAAATATAAATACCTTACTGAGATTAGTTTAGCATTATCTTTTCCTCGATTTGATAAACCCTACGCAAAACCCTTATCTCTGCAAAAATTCGATCAAACCCTTTCCTCAGTAACAACTCGATTTCTTTCTCAAACCTGAAATTCCTAACAAGACGATCACTCTCTCTGAAAGAAACTCATCTCAAAAGATCAAAATCAATCAACATGGCAACCCTAAAATCTCTTGCAATCCCAACTGATCTGAAATATTCAGAATTCCACAGTATGTGTGCTTTCTTGAGGAATCCAGACGGCACAAAAGACTTTCGTCCCATTGTAAGATTCCTAAAGAACTCCTACATAAAGTTTGCACTCTCAATCAACCCAACAGCTTATCAACAACACTTGGTTGATTTCTGGACTAATGCTGAAAGAACTGAAGGGTCAACGATGTCAATGATAAAATCAACTGTGGATGGAAAAAACAATCACCATCACTGAACAATCCATCAGACAACATCTTCAACTTCATGATGAATCAGGTATGTTCTCTTTGCCAAAGGAGGATCTTGTTAAAAATTTACAAAAAATGGGGTATGAAGGAAGACTAGACATAGTCACATTTCAAAAAGGCCTTCTTTCACCCCAATGGAAGTTTTTTATACATACTATTCAACATTGCATCTCTCCTAAAAAGGAGTACTTGGAATGAATTCAACAAGTCAATAGCATCTGCTGTTGTTTGTCTGAGTACAGGACAAGTATTCAATTTTTCAAACATGATCTTTGAAGGAATGCTTGGAAATCTTTCTTCATCTACATTTTTAATGTATCCAAGATTCCTAACTCATATTATAAATTGTGAACTACAAAACCTTTCCATTCCTAAAAACAGATTTGTTACTCCTGAATTAAACAAAAAGGTGTTTTCTAACATGAGAAAACAATTTAAATTTTCTGGTAAAATTACTCCACTTTTTCCAAACATGATCAATGATCAAACTCCTACTGGAGAAGGTTCAACTCACCCACTTGAACCCCAACCCACTCCATCACCCCCAAATGTAGCCCAAACAGAATTCATACAGTCCACTCAAATAGATACACCATCAAATGTCCTGAATGTGTCCCAGGAACATGAAATAAATCCTCAGAGTGCTACTCTTCACTCTGTGGAAGACCTACCACCAGCCCAAAACATATCCATCTTTTATAAAAGGAAGAAATCTTCCTTAAAGGACACCAGGGGACAACTTGAGTCACACCCCAGGCTCCAAGAGTTGACCTCACAGGAGGAGAGAGGTCATGAGGAAAGGGCTCTCACTACTGATGCCCCAAAGGTGGGTGCACAGGATAGTGAGAACATCATTAGGACCCAGACCTCGGCAACTCTTAGTGATGACTCAGAATTTGAGGAATTACTGAGAGGACCCCGGTGCCAAGAAACCACAAGGGGGGCATTACTGCTTCTTCTAGGAAGAAGAGTATGTCCAAACAACCCATTTCATCACCAAGAAGTGATGAGGGTAGAACAGAACTCATTGAATTGACGGATAGGATGGAAAACCTTAAAGCCAATGTACCAGTTAGTGAGCCCGATGATCTTGCTAGAAGGAGTGAGGGCAGTATTAAACAAAAACAATTGACGGATATGATGGAAAACCTTGAAACCACTGTACATGATTGTCTGAAATTTTTAACAAATCAAGGGAAAACCATGACCTATATGAAGAAGCACATCAACACTATTAACAAGAGGATGAAACTATATGAGCACAGACTTGTTCAACAAACAAAGATAATTAGAAAGCTCAGAAAGAAGGTTAATGGTAGTGATGCTCCACCTGTTGAGATCACTAAGGGGGAGAAGGATACTATCCAAACTATGATATACACCTCAATTACAGCAGCAGCAACTTCTCTCCTTAATCTCAAAGAATCAAATGTTAATGAAGGCCAGTTTAATGATGAAGGCCTAGAAAACATGGATACTACTGATGAAGATATTACTGCTCCAGTACAAGAAAAACAACAAGAAGAAACGTCAGTAGTAACTCCTACTACTACTGATGATATAGCAGTAGTACCTCCAATTGTAACAACAAACATTACTGATGCCCTATCAGTAGTAATTCCTGAAGAAACTCCAGTAGTAACTACCTTGGTTACTACTGAAGAGGAGGAAGAAGAAATTCCTGAGCTCATTGAAAGAGAAAGATATGTCATCATCACCAAACCACCAACTCCTGATCAACCACTTATCATACCTGACATTGATGATAATGTGAACTGGTTTGAAGTAGATGAATGCACACTTCCTCCACATCCCAAGATACTACCAGAAGACCAACTTAAACTGTTTTATCCAAAGTTTTAAATTCCTGGTATCCCAGATATGAAATATACTCCACCTCCATCAGTTCTTCCTGCTTATATTGGAAAAGGAAAAGAGATCTATGATGAAGATTATCCCAACATAGCATTAGGTCACCACATGGTGAACAAAATTAATCATGTCAGATCTGAAAAACAATCCAGATGGAAGGTGAAACATATGAGATATTGGAAGAAAGTAGCTATGTATCAAGCTCTTGAAGAAAAGAAAAAGGCTGACAAAGAAAGATCAAAAAGTCAACAATCCCAACAAGCTGAAGTACCTGTTCAACAAATAAAAGATGTTCAGATAGAAGCTCAACAAGCAGAATTTAAAAGACTTAGAAAAGTTGAAGAAGAACATCTAAACTGCCTTGAAGATCTGGTAGCTGAAAGTAAAAGAACAAAAGGTGATTTACCAGATGATATTTTTGAACAGAAGAAAATTATGATGGACTTTCTCAAGTCAAAAGGGCATAGTGCAAAATCTTTTGGCAGAATGAAGATGATCACAATTATAGATAAATATTGTACTGCCAAGAAGAAAGAATTGGCTGAACAAGAGGCAGAAGAAGAAAAAGCAAAAGCTTTAATCCCAATAAGTCCAAATTTAATTCAAACTGGTAGTATATCAACTATTGGTGAATCCTCCACTCCCCAAACAAAGAAAAGAAAAGCTCTTCCACAAGAACAGAATGTTAAGAAGAATCAAAAACAGAGCAAATTATTCCTGTTCTTGAAGTTCCAGTTGCTCCCCTTGAAAACAATACAATCATCAATTGGAGAGTCATGGATGATAATGTCATAGAAATTATAAGGGAAGACAAAATTGTTCAAAGATTTACTGGATGGTTACCTATGATTAGATCCTGTTCAAGAAGTGATATAATCAAACTTCTAATCATTGGAAAACCTAGAATGACAAAGAAATCATGGAAGAAGTCTGGAGCTGGATACCTTACTAAAATGATTGATGCTGCATTTTATTCAGATAACTACCCAGAAATATTTACAAACACAGAAAATGTGTATGCTTGGAATGTACTTCCTACAGTAAATATGTACTTCTTTGAAAGATCAAACAAGAATTGTGAGCTGTATTTATATGAAAAAGAATATCCACACTCTGAAGAAACCATGTATCAGATATTCACAAACACCATGATGAAACCATATGATGCTGTAATGTTTCAAAACAAACTCAATTATTTCATCAAGAGAAACAGTAAATTCATTATTGCTCAACGAAAGAAACAGAATGAAAGAACTTTAGAGAAGAGAAAGAAAGAAGAAGAACAAAAGAAACTTGAGTAATTCAACATGAATTAACAAGTTTATGGGGAGATTGTTGGAACATACAAGTTCTACTAATGAAGATTAAATTTCTACTGATAATGAAAGTTACTACTGATCTCGACTTACTACTGCTAAAGGAAAAATACTACTGACGATCAAGATTACTACTGATGATTATATTTAGAGTTGATCGTGTCCGAGATTCTAGTAGAATTAGTTATAGCATGTAAATCTTTATGTAATTCAATTGTAATCGATTCCTAGAATAACTAGGTTTAATAGTTAGGCTTCAAGGACTATTATATATAGTTCCTTATGAATTGTAAACATACGTGTATTGATCGAACAAATTAATACATTGAAGCTTTTTGTGATAAACTGTGTTCTTCGTTTATTCTTATTCAATTCTAGTTTATATTGTTCTTAATCTAATAACATAAGTGTTAATCCGCTGTAACTTCTTGTGTTAGTAGATCTGGGTTTATAATAACTTGTTTGGTTATTCGATCCTGACAGTTGTCAATACCAACGGAGTTGAGTTAACAACATTAAGGCAGATGCATAAAAAAATACCAAAAATGGAAATGTTGGGTACTACGCTTGCACTTAGTGAACCACGGTGACCAAACCTGTAATTTGGCCAAATTACATGGACCATTCTTGCAATTTACTCAATAATTTATTCTAACTTTAGATATAATCATTATAAAACCGTGAAATTAATGTTGTATCTTATTTTGACACAGAGGAAGTATAATTTATGGATTGTAAAAGTGTGACTTGAAATCACGTGAACGACGTATGCAGCAAGTAGCAAGACGAATTATCTCCCTTTTATAAGAGTTCAAACACCCTATAGATAGGTTCCATTTGCTGCCATAACTAGCTAGCCATCCTCTTTGCAAATCAATCATCTCGATCCTTACTTTCTTCCAATTTTCTTGCGTGTTTTGATCAATTTACAATGACTCCAATCTTCTTTGATTCGTCATCTAACAATCATTCATCATACCCAATTGATCTCCTCCGTGAAGATCACCTTAGCAACCACCAATTCTTGAGCCCTAACTCACAAGCTTCTTCTACTTCAAACTCGCTCACAACCCACATGTTCTTGAACTCAGCCGTTCATGATCAAAGTGGGATTTTCGATAGGGAAATACAACCTCCACAAAATCAACAAGAAGTAAGTCCACTTGATCGATCACACAAAAAGAGTTCATTTCTATTCTTGAAACGAATTTTTTTCCCTACTACTCCTTTGTTCGATCTTTTCGACTGTTTTAATCCATAGTTTTAACTTCAAGAAGCACTTTCTTAGATGGATATTTCTTGAAGTACAATATTATCCATATCAAGAGTTTATATTAATTATTTTATATGCAATGATCAATATTAGTTGTTAAGTTTTTGATTACATCGTTTTGATCTTGATCATTTGTAGGGTGATAATTTTGGATCACAAGTGTACAACGATCATAATGTGGACAACGATCAAATAATTGGGAATAACGACAAGAAAGGCGTAGGGTTTTCTTCATGGAACACGGGTGGGATCAATAATATGAATTATGATCCAAATCAAATGAAGTGGATGTCTTCCAAGATAAGAGTAATGCTTAAAATGAAGAAATCTAATAATCCCGTGACTCAAAAATCGTATAATTCAACTACAAGAGATGTTACGAAAGTTGAAGATCATAAGGCACCAACCTCACCCATGGAAGAAACCGATAATTCAAGCAATAGTACTTGCTCTAACAACGATATACCAATTAGGGTTTGTTCTGATTGTAACACCACCAAGACTCCCCTATGGCGAAGTGGTCCTCGAGGTCCTAAGGTATATATGTACAAATTTTGGATTATGTCTTCTTCTCATAATTGAGCAATTAGACACTCAAGAATCAAATACTTGTCAGTAAATAGATTCAGAAATCTATTAAAATTGTGATCACTTTTGTCATATAATTATTGTTAGTTTTCTTTCTTTTTGTAGTCACTTTGCAATGCTTGTGGAATCCGACAAAGGAAGGCAAGAAGAGCATTGATGGCCGCAGCAGCGGCCGAAAATGGGAACATTAATATATCCACTGATCGATCAATTATCGCGCCATTAAAGGTTACAAAAACTCAACACAAAGATCACAAGAAACCTAGTAATTTGCATGTTACAAAGTACAAGAAAAGGCGATACTCCAAACAAACCACCACCACCACCACAACTCCGCCACTATCACCGTCACCATCAACATCACCATCTTCATCTTTTCCGGCGAGAAAGAATTGTGTGGAGGAATTTCTAGTAAGTTTGAGCAAGAACTTGACATTTTACCAATTTTTCCCACAAGATGAGAAAGAAGCTGCAATCCTACTAATGGCACTCTCTTGTGGCTACGCTCATGAAAACTAAAAGTGTTTTTGTTTGTTTTCTTTCAATTTGCAAGTGAGTTATAGCGAATTTTTCGATTTCATTAATTAGTTAAAAGTTAGTGATTATGAAGGCTTAACATGTGTTGGTCGAGTTATATGTTTTGTCTAAGAATATATGTGATGAACATGTCATGATAACCAAAAGTAGTTATGGATCTCATGTTTTTCACCTATGCTTATTAATTATGTATTAATAATCAAGTTTCTATCCATTTACATATTTTTTTTTAATTAATTGAATTCAAATTTAGAACACGATCTATGAATCTACAATGATTTAGAGTTCACATGATGTCCAATAAAAAGATGGTTGATTATAAAGATGATTCAAAGAGTAGGCCAGAAACTAGTTTGTAGGTTATACTTTCTTCAACCTTTCCCTAGCAACACACATGTGGTTATGTTGCAGAAAAAAGACAGAATATTTGTTTGAGAGAGAGACAGAAAGTGAACATTTTGTTGCAGAAAAGTGTCTGGAAATGGTTTCACGAGAAGCCATGCAGCAATGGATCAGAATTCTTCTTCAATTTTGCAAGAACCTACTTGCCGATTAGACTTAATATGGAGGCTGCTGCCACTTGCCCTAAATTTTGAAGTCTTAAACGAATTCTAGTACCATTAATTTGGTTGATTACATCCTTTATTATTAAAAATGCAACATCATGTCTGAACTTAGCAAAATATCAATTTAATACACTTACTTGCTAATTCGATCTTGTTTTTTCATGTAATTTGCTTCTAATATAATGCACTCAAATTAATAGGTTAGTATACTAAATCAATCATTTTGTCAAGTTCAGAATATCACACTTTTAACAATTTAACAATTTGGGATAATAGAGGACCTAGTAAGACAAGTTCAAAATATTAAAATACATTTTATTAATTTTTAAATATATAGTTAATAAGCGTTTGTTTTTTTCCCAAACATCAAAGAATATATAGAAACTACTTTCAAAAAGTGGTTCAAAAAATACTAGAAACACGAAATGGCAGCGGTTAGGTAACAACCAAATTGACCAAGTAATGAAAATTTTATTACAGCTACTTGATATTCAAATAAAAGAAAATATTTACCAAAATTGCTTGAAATATGGCTTCTTGATGTTGAAAACATGGTCGTTGCCAAAAGATCAAAGGAGAGGTGTGTATGACCGTTAGACCGTGTCAAGGCATCACTTAGCGACATGATTTTACGATTTACGATATGTTCTTGGAAAATTAATTTGGTTTAGTTAACGATTTGATGTTAGAAAAACAAAATCCACTCAAATATTTGACTTACACCTCAAAAATTTGCCCATATTTAAAAAGGGGGTTTTGTTAATGATAGCCCTTAGGGCTGTCACTAACATGCATAAAAAGTTTGTACATTGATTAAAAAAGTAGGAAAATGATAATGACAGCCCTTAGGGCTGTCATTAAGAAGACAAAATACACAAAAGACAACCCCTCTGAATTTTAAGAATATTACTTTTTTAATCAATGTACAAGCTTTTTATGCATGTTAGTGACAGCCTTAAAAGGCTGTCATTAACAAAACCCAAAAAAGTATTATTTCCTAAAATTCAGGGAGTTGTTTTTTTATTATTTTGTCTTCTTAATGACAGCCCTTAATCATTATCATTTTCCTTTAAAAAAAAAGCGCCCTGCAATAAAACCTTGTATCATTTTTATTTATTTAAAATGCTAAAAAGAAATTTGGGCTAAATATCGGTGGGCCTATCCGGGTTCATGATCTTAACCCGAACTCCCGAATAGTAAAATGGAGACCGAATATGGGCTGTTGACTTTTTATAAAACTGTGAGGAGCAAAAGATGAAAAGAGATAAGCCCAGATGAATTTCAAACAAGATTTATTTATTAATTAATTTTTAATAATATTTTACATATTTTTGGTACATTCTGGTTCGCACAAACCCCCCATGAAAAGTTTCTGCACACTCCTCATCGAACTCGGGTCTCTTCCCAAAATCCCCAAAACTCAAATTTCTTCTATGGAGTTACATCTTCCCAGTTTATAATAATCACTCCGTAATTTCTTATAGAAGCTATTATAATCGATTCTATCTTTATATATTATTATTTTTTTAATTATCCAATCCGTAATTCGTTTGGGTGTGTGTTCAATGGCAGCCTTTATTCGGTTGTTATCGTTTAATTCATCCTTGTTATCTACGTCATTGAATTCAATTCATCCAAATCAATTGCTTTCTAAGAACAACAGTAAGAGGGTAATATCGGTTGCTGCTGATTCTTTTTTGTCTTCTGATTTTATCTTCAATTCTCGATTGACAATAAATCCTAGAAAGCAATCGCTCCGATTCAAGGTAAATTTCATAGAATTATCGTTTTTGTTTCAGCAATTGAGGTTTTTTTTTCTAGGGTTCAATATGAGATTTAAAACCTCATTTGAATGATTTTTCTAATGGGGTAAGTTAAATTAGCTGTGAATATTACCTGGAATTGTAGGTTTTGAAGTCCATTATCAAATTAGCTTATTTGCTTGTCCTTTAACTTGTTACGAGTGAGAGATTAGGTTGTTTTTAATTATAATTTGTGTATAATTATGCACAAAGTTTTGTTTACCAAATTGCTAGTTAGGTTTTTGTCATACTTAGGAGGACCTCTTTTATGAATTTTATAAGAATGTACTATGGTGGAATTGTAGGTGTTTGGGTAATAAGTTGTTCAACAATAAATGGTATTATCAATTGATAAGTTATGGGAATCACATTGTTCAAATCACTTACCCAATTACATGAAGTTAGTGTTAAAGTTCCTTGTGATATTATAACCTTACATGAAAAGATAGTATTTATCTTTTAAGGATCATCTCTTATTCATCTCATATTATAATATAATTATAAACATAGTAGTTATTGCTATATGGTGTCACAATCATAATGCCATTTCCTATTTCAACACTAAGAGTAGAGAAAGTGTCTTCATATACTTCCTCTGATTCAAATAAGTGATAATCTTTCCATTTTTGGCAGTTTAAAATAAATGATGCACTTTGATAATTTACCTTATTTGGTAAACGATAGTAGGTCCACACAAACTAAATATTACCTTTTAATATAGTGAAATGACCCCCTTACCCATAGTCTTATATAACCCTCATTATAATCTTTTTCCTTAAAAATCGTGAAACCAACAATCTATCACTTAATTTGAATCAGAGGAAGTATATAGCATTAGAACAAGGATTTGTGAAATTGTTACGTGAAAGATGAGTAATAATAATTCATTTATATTCCATTTCTTTACTTATACTTCTTTTTTAGATACAAGCAACAATTACCGAAACTGAACAACCAAAATGGTGGGAGAAAAACGGAGGACCAAATATGATTGATATCCATTCAACACAAGAGTTTTTGAATGCTTTAGGTGACGCTGGGGATAAATTAGTCATTGTTGAGTTTTATGGAACATGGTGTGCTTCATGTCGTGCTTTATTCCCAAAGGTATATCTTTTATTTATTAAAAATTAATTTTATTTTGCTATAAACATTTTGGGTATCTCAATATATCATAATCATATGTTTCTATTAAGTTTTATGGTTAGAGTTTTGATGTCAGCCAGAATAATAATAGTGAGTTTATAAGCTCCCGAAAAAAAACATTCATATTCGTAATAATTTCAAACGGAAGTTGAAACTTAACGTGTTGAGAAGTGGGATTTTTTCAAAAGTCATAAAAATACTATCTTTTTGAACAATTTATCTGATTTTGCTTTTTCGGGTCTGTATAATTCTTGTTTTCGTGTGGTTCTTGAAGGATATTTCATAACAAACAGTAAAACATTTCTACAAATGGGACAGAAGGAGTAATATTTCAAGATTTAAAAAAAGATCGTGGTTCATTTTATCAATTTTGTTAATTTTATCATTTGATTAATCATTTTCAGCTTTGCAAGACGGCACAAGAACACCCTGAAATCTTATTTTTGAAAGTCAACTTTGATGAGAATAAGCCCATGTGCAAGAGCTTAAATGTGAAGGTCCTTCCTTATTTCCATTTTTATCGTGGAGCTGATGGTCAACTCGAATCTTTTTCTTGCTCACTTGCTAAAGTAAGCAACTATTGTCCTCATAATCATTAACATTTTTATTTGTGTTATTAACAAATCAGATACATATACACGTTAATGATTAAATAAAATTAAAATGGACCCATTTATAGGTAAACGTATTTTGTTGTACAACCGACCAAAAATAGTCATCGAATTGCATGATGATTTTGTAATTGATCAACATTGTTGTATGTTATATTTACAGTTTCAGAAAATAAAAGATGCAATTCAGACACACAACACGGATCGTTGCAGCATTGGACCAAACAAAGGTGTTGGAGATTTGAACCTTGAGACTCCAAAGAACAAATAGGATTGATTTTTTATGCATATGTTTATATCTTTTTCATTACTAATTCTGTAATGTTAATGGAAAGTCATATTTCAAATTTGGTATTTTATATATGTAATTCCGGTATATATATTTATGTTTCAATACAATTTGAATGAGTAATCTTGTTCTGTTTGTTATTCTTGTAAGGTATGATAATCAGTTTGATTATCCAAATAGTAGGTAAAATTACATCTATACCATTGTTTTATTTGTCCTTATGTAAGTCATGAGCTTAAATTGTAAATAATGTTTTCAGTCTGTTTTTAAATTTTAGTGATTAACTTATCCAAACATACCCTTTAACCTTATGCCAAGTGGTTTTTACAACTTCAAGTAGTTAAAATAAAATAAAAATACATTACACTTTAATTTACTGTATTATGTCATTTCACTGTTACATTTTAATGATTTAATGTCATCATTTAAAGAAAAATATACAAACATTTTCTTAAATAGTTAAAAAGTTAGAACATTTAAATAAATACCTAGAACTGAAAAAACAGAACAAATTTGTTGCGAGCCGAACAAAAATTGCGCGGTAGAGATCTCCGGCCTCCTTACCGGCCGATCGGAGTTGCTTGTTTCTTCAATCATTCCGGCGGTATGTCTTTTCTTCTCCTACCCAATTTATAATCAAACATCTCATTGTTTCTGAAATCCGTCATTTTATATTTAATTGAAAAGCATAATATGTTTTGAGTTTAGTGTTTTTTGCGGACGAAACTAGTTGTGGTGAAAATCACTTTAGTTCCCTTGAGATTGATGAGCTATAGGTTTGTCGATTTTGTATAATGTTCATGATTCTAAATTACTGTTTCCACTTCCATTACCCCTAATTTTTGTTAAGATATATGATTATTTGTATCTCTGCTCACAACCTGTTTGTAGAAATGCTCAAGTGAACCAAATGGCCAAATATTCATCTGAAAAGTACTCCAGCTCAATTGGATTTTCTGTTTAATAATCTTGTATCAGTTTATAGAATTGGATTGTGCATCTCCTTGATGAATTTTATATTTTGAAGAAAATTTAGTTTAAAACTTCAGCTTTAAGCATCATGATTCGAATGGTTGATTTTGTTAGAAATGAGACTTAACGACATAAACCTTCAGCACTAAAGTTTATCTTATAACTGCCCTTGCATATCATAGGGTTTATTTTAGGCAAAAAAAACCTTACAATCTTACATATATTGCTCTTTTGATTGCTTCTCATTTTGTGAGGTTGTTCATATCTCCAATTGTTTCTAAATTTTGACTTTTGAGTTTTCAACTATGACCATCTTAACCTCTAGCTGGTACAGATCAGGTAAAATATAAATGAATCTGTAAAATGGCAACCTATTTATGGAGAAAATATGCGGATTACTTGCACACTAAATGGGAAAAAGAAGTCCTTTGGACCATGGTTGACCCGTTCAAACGCCCAAAATCATTTACTCCTCTCGCTACAATCTATGTTTGCGCCTTTTATACTGGGGTCATTGGGGCTGCAATCACCGAGCAACTTTACAAGGTACTCACGCACATCTATTTTACAAATTTCCTCAAAAATATGGTCAAAGTCAACCCCGTGACTTCTAATAATTAGTCTTTAAATTTCATTTATTTCCATCAAACAGGAAAAATACTGGGAAGATCACCCTGGTGAGGCAGTACCACTTATGAGACCCAAATTCTATGGCGGGCCATGGAAGATTTACAAAGGAACCGTTCTCCCGCCCAACAAATGATTAAAAAAAATCATAAATTTAATTAAACTCGTATGATGGAATAAAAAACTATATAGATGCTACAAATTCCTTGCATATACAATGATCTTGGTATGTCTAATTGAATGTCTATCTATCGTTTGTACAAATAGTCAGTAACTATTTCCTATTATTTATGCTTGCGTTTTTTCGAATAATCTAAGATATACGTTATCTTCTATAATTGGCTCCTAAGAATATAATCACCATAGGATACGAAAGCACTTTGTGTGTTCGTCCCAAATGTTTGTGTATGTTTCGTTAAATATTCATCCGAATTTCGGTTGAATTTTTTCTTTTCTTTTTGTGTATGTTTATATAAATGATTTATTATTCGGATATTGGGATATCTTCAAGTGCTTCTTCGGTCATTTTCCGTACCCATTCACCGAATTTCTCTACCTCGGGATCGCCACCAACCATTTCCTTGAAACAATCGTTACAAGTATCTACATTTGTGGAAACCGCACTAACATCAAAATTAGCTTTCATTAAGAACCCGCTATCGAGGCTTTCGAGAGTCTTTTGGATATCATCGAGTGCAGCACCCAAAACCTCGTCACACTCGGAAACACACTCCTTGGCCCCGGGTGATGAATCGGGGCATTCCAACCGTTTCTTGAGTGATGCATTGAATTCATCGATCTTTTTCTCTACACATTGCATTTTTTTAGCCACCTTCTTAGCCACAACCGCCTCGGAACCACCCGTTGAGTCATCGGGTTCATCATCGGGCTCAACATCAGGATCATCGGGCTTGTCGGGCTTTTTTTTCTTATCGGGCTTGTCGGGCTTCTTTTTCTTATCGTGCTTGTCGGGTTTATCGGGCTTCTCGGGCTTATCGGGTGGCTTAGGTGGCGGTGAGTTTACATCGGGCAAGGGGAAATCAGAAGGGTTGAGGTCGTTTTCGTCATCTTCTGGTTCGGTGGGCCCCCCGGCCGGTGCGCGAAAAGGTGAAGAATGGGCATTCGTGTATGTTGCTAACATGATGTGAGCATATAGGAAGATTAGGGTTAGGGTTTGTTTTGCATGAGCCATTGTCTTTAAAAGAGACAATGAGTAGAAGGTGAGGAAGAATGTTGGTAAGGGGTTTTTATGGCATTAAAGATTGGTAATGCTTGAATATAGCTAATAATTTCTTAAGATAGAAAGTAATAGTTACCATAATAGGAAATGGTTAAAAGTCACAAATTAAAAATATAGTAAAACATCTGAGGTAGAAACGTAAAATGTGTTGGCCTTCTTGTTGCATCTGGGCGTGCTAATGTAATGTCCATTCGGATTCTTGTACCGATCACATGAATCAAGTTGGATGAATTTTTTTAAAATAGCAAAACATATACCATCTAAATTACTTTTAAATTTACACCATTTTATCTATCACACTATTTGAATATATGAGCACAAAATAATAAAATATACCCTCTAACATCTTATATCATTTACATCATCTATGTTTTTGTGTAGATTTATACCTACCACCATCTCAAAAGCAAAATAACCTGTACTAAACACCACCAACCACCGTTAAAAGTGTATATATTACATAATTTATTCATTAAAAAGGATAAAAATATTGATCAAACGCTTAGAGCAGACTATATGGAGCTCGCCAAATGCCTTTTGCGGCCGCCAAAACCTTTCACATCATACTGATCCCTCTGTCAAAGAAACTTTCTCTGTGGCCTTAGTTGTTCGTTAAACTCATTCTTCATGCAAAAGTTAATTCGTTTTGGAGAGCAATAGTCTTTTAGCACTTGGAATGAAGGCTTATGTGAGTGTTAAATCCATGTTAAAATACCAAAAACCATTTAACATCAACATCACATACTTAGTGCTCTAAGGGTTACAACATCAACATCGTTTTAGAAGGTTAATCTTCTTTATTTAGAATTCGAGAATTGTAAATTACAAATTTAGTTGGATAAATAAATAACTGCTAAGTGCTCGATGAACATGATGATTAATTAACATATTTTTGCAGCATAACTGTGATTAATCAAATTACATACAATGGACAACTCTAAGCTCACATTTTGGTGAAATATACTTCAACATTAACCTAGCAGTGTCCTCCTGCCTCACCATCACCCCCTCTTTCTCCACCAACACCGCCGCCACAATCCTCTCAAAACCACCACCTCCGGCCACCATGTACGCCACCAGCGCCGCCTGTACGGGCATCATACTTGGATTATACGCCGCTGACTCCATATAAGATCCCTTATACACATTCCCTTCACAATCCATCAGTGCCACCCCAGATGGACACCCACTGTACGGCGCGTGTGATCCACTCGCCGCCTCCAAAGCCTTGTTTCTCAAGCTTTCTTCATTCTTTTTCACCAATTCAGAATACCCATTTGATAAATTCGATAAGTTTCCGTTCTGGGTAACAAAAGCATGATCTTTAAAACACAATTGATTGTCGTGTTCTTCAAGAATTAGAGGCATTTCTTGATCTAATAGATCATACGGACCAAACGGGTTTGGTAAAATCGATGAAATGGGTTTGTAATCAGCGGTTTCTTGGGGCTGATCAGTGATTAAGATCTGGGTATCGGAGACTCCCCGGAGTTCTTGGAGAAACTGGCGGCAATGGCCGCAGGGTGCGGCGGAAACAGCCATGTAAAGTAGTTTTGAACCGCCGCCGTGTGCGGCGAGGTTGGTGACGAGAAACTGTTCGGCGTGGATGGAATGGTGGAGGGGTAGACCTGGGAATTCGACGTTGCCGCCGAGGAAGATCCGGCCATCGGAGGATAAACCGACGGTGCCGACGTGGAAGTTAGAGATTGGCGGACGAGCAAGATGTTGAGCTGATTGAACGAGGGTTGGAAGGAGTTGAGGAACAGTGAGACCTTTGGATTTGGCCATTGATTCAGCCTCTGAAGCTGAGATTATGTATTTCTTCGCCATTAATTGTATTAAAATGTGTAGAGATCAATAGGTAGAGATCGGAGAGACGGGGGGAGGGAACATAATAGACGATGGGAGTTTATATATAGGGATTGGAATTTTTTAATATTTTATATTATTAAAAATGTGTTATAATTCAAATTGTTTGGGATTGCTTTCGATCCAAATCTCATAAAATAGTAATTTAACTTTGTTTTTATTTAATCTTATTTTCATAATTAACTTAGTTTAGATTTGTTATTTTGGTAATTTGAACAAATGTGACCACATAATTTTATTTGTTCAAGTTAATTAAAGGTAAAAAAAATGTCAAACCAATATGATGGTTCCATCAATTTCAGTCGTTCAAATAAATGACATGACGAAAACAATTGAAAATTCGTACTTCTTTGTCATATATCCGTGTTAGAGTTTTACTGATTTTGTTTGTTTAAAGGGCTTCCAACGGCTTACGCCGGTTGGTCACCACTTTTCAGCCGGTTTCTGTCACCATTGGCACGGCTTCCGCCAGTTTAGTTTCAGTCGGTTTGGAGACGGGGATGGAGAGGTTGCGCCGGTTGGTGCGTGGACCCAAAGGGGTATTTTGTGTGTGTGTTTTGTAATGGTGGGTCCTAAAAAATTAAAGGAAAGTGGTATTGTTGGCATGGATACGTCAGTTTAATGTCGGTTGGAGGGTGAGCTGACGTGGCGTTGATTTGGCAATAACTGACGGTATCAATTTGCCAAACCATTGGGAGCGGTCTTAGAATCCCTAAAGATTGTGTAAATCACTTTTAGATTAAAGTATTTCGTTGATACCAGTGAAATATCAAATTGGATAAAATCAGAGCAATCTTACAAGAACAGAGAATAAATGTATATTATCAGTTGTGTGCCGGAGAAAGGGACCAAAAAACAGTGACAAATTCATGGTTGCACAAAATCACTGAAAATCGCCAAAGGCAATTCCAAAATTACTCAAAACCGTCCAAAACTTAGTCGAATTTTGATCGCCCAAAACCAGCTCGACCCCAGCCAAGGCTCTGCCTCTTGACCCCTTGAGTCAGTGTGTTTTAATCATAATAAATTCAAACAAATGTACACTCCGCACCACCTTTAGTTGTTCATTAAGGTTACATTTGATCACCATGTTTATTCCATAACATTTAAATCATATTTGACAATACAAATCACCAACATATCATCCCTTGCCCTATTGCTATGGTATAATTCACCATTTCTTAATACTTTTGGAAGAATATTCATACATTTCTTTGTTTTATGTAGTGATCGCGTCGGTAAATCGTTTGTTTATGACACCGTTTGGCACCAACCCGCCATCTATCATCACAACCACCATCATCCATCACCACCACCGCCACCACCACCCACCACCGCCGCCGCCACCTCCACCCACCACCACCACCACCAACCACAACCGCCACCACCAACACCCACCGCCGCCTATGCCTCCACCACCACCGCCACCACCCGCCACCACCACCGCCGCCACCACCACCATATAATTTAAAATAGGTGATGATATCTACACCATATAATTTAATAATGTACCTCAACTTATGCTTTGATATACATATACAGATTGTTTTAAAATATGTACAGTGTAATAAGAGAAGTAATTGTTGTGGTATAAATATCAATTTTTTTTTTAAATACTATTTGCATACCTATAGCTTAGATTTACGTTTCAAAGTCTTAATATTTTCTAATAAAAAGGTAGCAACTTTATGTTTTTCTGAAATATCAAAAAAATGTTTCAAGAGGGTCTTGAATCCAGGTTAGTTCTACTGAGTCGGGTTGGTCCTAACCGATTAATTACTTGGTCAACGGCAGTCAACAGCGATCAACGGTGGTGAAAATTGGTTTAGGCCCAATTGGGTTTAAAATTTGAAGTTCATATATTTAAAAGGAATGCAATGTTAGGCCCACAAGGGAATGGAGCTATGTTATGCCACTAATATATAAACATGAGACATAATTGAACTTAAAATTTATCATTTGATACGTATTTATATTAAAAGTTAGGTAAATTACATGTATATTATATATTTTTTATAACTTTATACATAACAATTCCCGATTCGAGTACTCGCCGAGTACTCACCGAATATCCGAGTACTCGCCACAAGGTCGTCGAACGAACGGGTAGCGATTAGCGAGTTCAACAACATTGATTATACTTCCTCCGTTTCAAAATAAGTGATACACTTTTCATTTTGGGGTGTTTCAAAATAAGTAATATACTTTGAAAACTTATCATATTTGGTAAAAGGTAGTGGGGACCACACCCACTAACTATCTCCTTTAATAGAGTGAAAAGACACATGTACCATTATTTTTACTTTTAAATATCATTAAATTCACTTTAATGAGTTAATCAATATATATGGGACTCATCTTCCACTAACTATCAAATTTGATCAAATTAACTTTCATTATTATATTTCGCCTCAAAAACCATGAACTCTAATTTATATCACTTATTTTGAAACGGAGGAAGTATAATTTAATCTAAGTTGTATAAACGGATTTTGGATTCAACAGAATTTTATATGTACCTTTACATCTAAAATGTAGTGAGGATTGGTTAAAAAAACAAATTATAGAAAAATGGATGATTTGTTAGCACGCAATTGTTGTAGGTCACGTTAATTTGCAGCTGTGTTTTTATCCATGATTGGCAAACAGACAACATCCAACACTTTTTTCTTGACACCTTGCAACCCTATAAATATCAACCAATGCTTCAAGGAGATAGTGGCTGCCAGACGTACAAGTCAGGATACTTGGTAAACTCGAATTTATACTTACGTTCAAAGTAATACATTTTTCAGTTTTTTAACGTTTCAAAAAATTATAGACTTTGATAATTTATTATTTGGTAAACAAATAGTGGGTTCTACACCTACTAACTACTCCCTCCGTCCCACAAAAAAGTCTCATTTCCTTTGGGCACAAGTATTTAGGAGATAGTTGATAGTGGGGTCTTTGGTACTATTTTTAATTAAAATATAAAGTTAATTGGAGAGAGAAAGTGTTTTTAAGAGATAGTTGGTGGTGGGGCCCATAATAATATTATTATTTAATAGAAATGGGAACTTTTTTGTGGGACAAAATTTATGATAGAAATGAGAACTTTTTTGTGGGACGGAGGGAGTATTATTTTAACATTTTTAAATTAATAATTTATCTTTACTTTTACTTTTAAAAATAATTAACGTCACTTTATTAAAAAAGTATAGAAGTGATCACTTACTAACTATGCAATTTAATATAATATTTTATCTACAAAAACCATAAATAAACAACACATCACTTATTTCGAAGAAGAGGAAGTATAAGACGGGTGCCAACTATCAACAGTGATGCAACAAACTGTTGGGATATAAATATTCTAATACTGATGCTGCAGTTAGTACTGATCAACACTTGTGGAAGATAGTACTGATGGGGCAGAAAAGCAAGATACTACTGATGATGGATTTACTACTGATGATCTTGATTACTACTGATCTCTATATTTTGTGCATATCGTATTCTAGTTTTTCGTATACTTAGTTATAGAATGTTTATCTTTTGTAATCGTTTCCTAGAATAACTAGGTTAATAGTTTAGGCTTCAAGGACTATTATAAATAGTTCCTTACGAATTGTAAATGTACGTGTGTATTGTTCGACATAATCAATATACATTGAAGCTTTTTGTGATAACTGTGTTCTTATTATTGTTCTTATTCGATTACAGTTTTCATTGTTCTTAATCAAATAACAAGAGTGTTAATCCGCTGTAACTTCTCTTGTTAGTAGATCTGTGTTTCTAATAACTGATTTGAGTTATTCGATCCTGACACAAACACAATCAATTTTCTTAAAAAATATTTTTTATATAATATTACCGTTTGAATTAGAAAATACAAGAAAATCTGTTTCCTCCCCATCTTACACCTAAGAGTATCCGTGAACACATTCAGAAACACCGTCGAGAATGGCGGTGTGGAGTGGAAAAACGTCGTCGGCACAGTGTTCAATGAAGATTTTTTTTTTCAAAACACCTCCAATGCTTTAAGTAGTTGTTGAAAGCTTGTAAGCATTAATCTTCTAGATTAATTGTTCATTTAATTATTATTAGTGCTAATCACTATTTATTTACTAAAAAACAGAATCCAGTACATACCAAAAACTTCATTGTCAGCATTTTGGAACTTCAAGCATCTAACAAGCAGTGGTGGATCTAATATGGTGCATGGGTTGTCCGTGTAATCCCTGAAATTTTTTCAAATAATGTTAAAATAGTGTTATATTATTTAAAAATTCCTTTGTTAGTGTAGGTGACACCCCTGAGAAAACAATGTGCAACCTGGGACACCCCTGAAAAAAATAAATGTGCAACTTTGGACACCCCTGAAATTTTATCCTGAGTCCACCACTACTAACAAGTTTTTTTAAGATTGTATTGCTTGACATTTTGACTTAGTTATATCACATTGTCTACTTCAAATATATTTATTATTGATAAGATGAAATTTGAAGTCTTTGACCAACTAACATATCTTCAAAATGCCATTTTGATAAAAACAATTGTTCGAATCAAATGATGAGATTGAGAATAAGAAATTATAGATTTTATATGTTAATTATTTGATGGGTAAGAGGATAAGTATTAAGATGTAGTAGTAAGTAATACCATTTTTTAAATGTATCATTTATAATTATGTTAGAATATTCATTTTTGTTTCGAACGAATTAGAAACGCGAAAATGAGTTTTCGTTACAAACAAGGGCAAAAACGAATAGGTTCATGAATCAGAATGATTATGCTTTTCATAAATGTTTGGTACACGGAAATTCTTGGAAAAGGACTAGACAACAAAGGCGTTTAATATGCGTCCAAGTCTCTTCTATTTTGTTTTCCATATGATATTTTTTAAATCATAAGTAAGCGATAATGCCGAAGCTCGGGGGCTAGCTTCTTGCTAGTTTCCCCCTTTTTATATATAATTTCTTCTTTCAGATGCTCGGGAGGGTGATGGTAATGCCGAAACTCCCTCCCAGACACTATTTTGATGTTCATAAAATGATAATAATAATTAAACGATAATGTGATGGTCTAATGTTAAGAGCTCTTGACTTAAGTGTTGTTTAGTAAGCCTTTTAATGATTTTATTAAGAGGGCGACCTCTTAATCGGACAGATCTAGAGCGCTTGGAAAGGCCTCCTAATCAACATCTGAATAAAAAATTAAACATGTGTTTCCTCTTAATCAAACAGATGTGAGGCAAAGTCTGAATCGACCAGACATCTGTATCATTCAGATATTAATAATCCAGATACTTCCAAAAAGCACCTTACTTAATAGAAATCATGGGTTCGATCCCTTCATGCGTTAACATTTATCTCTTGACAAATAGAATATTTGAAAACAACGATAATGATTATAGATTGTGTAGATGAAGAGGCCACCCTGGAGAAATACACTATAAATAAGAATACCCTTTAATAAAAAGTTACTAATCATAAGTAAATGTAAGCAATAAAAATGGCGGTGAAGAAAATTAAACCGGGATTTAGTATGCAATAATATTTCCTAGAAGTTGATTAATTTTGTTAGTTTACTTAAGATGATAAAATGGATCAAGAGAGGTGTTGGGCTTTTATTTTGGGCAAAAACCCACCGACGTAGTTAGCTTTTGGGTTAATTTAAGCACATATTAAGCCCATTTAGTAAACCTAACCATCTGGCCAGACCTTTATGATACGCATTAATATCGGACCTTCAACCAGACTAACCAAAGTGCCAGTTATAGTAATTTGAATAGGTTCAGCCCACACCAGCCCGGCCCATTCTATATTTAAGGACAATTCCTAATTTCCTTGTTTTAATTGATTACTTTGAATCATTATGGTATGTGATATTTAATATCCAGTATGTTCGGTTCCGGAATCGAACTGGAACTGGAAAAAACCGGTTGTCCGTAAAATGAAAATTCTAAGATCGAAAGCCGAACCGGTTTAACCGGTGCCGTTCTGGTTCGGTGCTGGGTCGTGCCGGTTTTCAGGCGGTTCAAGAACCGGTAAACCAGTTTTATTCGTAATTCATTATAAAAAACACATTATCATACAAAAAACTCATTACAGATCAATGAATCATGATAAGAAAGTTATATTCCATTCGAGATAATTGATATCTATGAATCTTACTTGAGTTTCTTGCGAATTAACCCAATTTTGATCCATTTTTGAGAAGATTATAAGAATTTTTGATTGAAAGACGATGAGGAATCGATGTGATGTGTATGTACGAAGAGCTAAAGAAGAGAAACCGTTGGGCTCAATTGGAAAGGGGATACATTCAATATAGAATGTCAATTGTCGTACGTAACCCCGCTTTGTTATTTTTGTCCAAATCTAAGAGAGGGAAACCGGACCGGTTAAGCCGGTTCCGGTTCGGCTCGGTGCCGGTTCGGTTCCGTTTCAAATTTTTATACACACCCCTATCCAACATTATACAACTTGTAGTTAACAAGGAATAAAATGTCCGCGCTTCGCTGCGAGATTATAAATCAAATATTTTTTTACTTATATTGTCGTAGAAGGCATAAAGTAAGCAATTTTTTAGAGTTAACTTATTTGTTTACTAATCTCAAGTAATATCAATCATTAATAGTAAAATGCTTTACTTTATACTCATACTCATTATAAACAACCTCATGAATTACTTAAGGCAAAATGCATGCGCGAAGATTTCAAATATAGAAACCTATGAGTTAGGTGATGGCGAAGATTATTTCTTGAGCCATTTTTAATAACCTAATGTAGGAATTTATAAGTTGGGTCATATTTCCCAATCAAGTATTTCATCCAATATAATTTAAACAAATATTAAAAAGCAAGTCCCTCGACTAAATGATGCACATTATTTTAATGGATTTAATCATACCATATCATTATAGTGGTGATTTTTACACTATAATTTTTATTACATTAATCATAAGTGTATTAACTATTTTTTAGATGTATATCATAAAATTTTAAAGATTAATATTATATGTTATAAATATGAAGAAAGTATTTCTAAGTAACTAAAAATAAATAAAATATTTTAATGAGTCAAAAAATGTAAATCATAAACAGATAAAAAAATTGAACAAAGTATATACTTCCTTCGATTCAAAAATAAATGCTACATTTTAAGTTTCATGGTTTTTTAGGCAAAATAATATAACAATGGTTAAATTAGATTAAGTGAATGGTTAGTGGATAATGGGTCCCACACCTTTTGAATAAGTGAGGTTAATGATGTTTAAAATTAAAAAGTAAGGGTAAATGAGTCATTTCACTTTGTTAAAGTAGATAGTTAGTGGTAGGGGTGGTAATTCAGGTCGGGTTCGGGTTGACGGGTTCGGATTCGGGTTCGCGGGTTGGGAGGTCAGAAACGTTCAACCCGAAACCGACCTGTTTATATAAACGGGTCAAATATCTCAACCCTAATATGTTTAACTTCAACCCAAACCTAACCCATATAACTCATTTAATAAAACGGTTAAACATGTTATCTAGGTCAAACAAGTTAAACGGGTTAAACAGGTCAAAATGTTGTTATTATTACACAAATTGATAACAAAATACTAAACACCAAATTACTAAGTAATATTTTTAATTTTATCTAATTATTAATTATGTTTTAACTAGTAAACTATAAATTAAGTATAAATATATATTTTTTAAAATATATTTTAATAATTAAACGGGTTGGCGGGTCGACCCATTTAAATTATCATTGACCCGAACCTAACCTGTTTAATAAACGGGTCAGCTGACTCAACCCGAGACTGACCCAATTATTTTTTACCTCAACTCAAACCTGTTTATTTTTATGTCGGTTTCAGGTCGGGTTTCTTGTCGGGTCAGAAATTGTCACCCCTAGTTAGTGGGTGTGGGTCCTACTATTTTTTGCCAAATAATGTGATTTTTCAAAGTGTAACACTTATTTTAAATCACCCATTTATAGAAAGTGTAACATTTATATTGTATCAGAGGAAATATATGTTAGTTATTATGTATATTTATTAGTATAAGGGTTGTTAGATAATATAACTAAAGAATGAGGGACCGAATCTTAAATTTCATTAAAATAATAATTTGGTGATGAATGAGGGCAAGAAAGCCGGTTATTAGGCATTATTAAAAAGAAAAAATCAACCAATCAATGCAAAGTGAATAGTAACATATTATATAATATTGTATCACAAATTACTATAAAAGTAATAACTTAATATGAGCGACTTCGCATTATTTGACAAATTCAGTATGATTCTGTTGTGTATTCATATTTGGTTGGGTCAAGCAGGCAAAATGGGTTAAAAGTCGCCGATGTTCTTTAAATATCTTTAGCCTTGTAAAGTGATCTATTAAAAAATGTTGACCGTGTAACCAAATCAGCATTGACTTGTTTTGACCTATTACCACAAGCTGAGTTGACCTGTTTGTTTACACCAAAACATGTTAGTTTGGGTTACATTACCCTATATATACAATAGGCATTCATATCTTACTGTTCACCCTATATATACAATAAGCATTCATATCTTACTATTCATTAATATTATAAAACTCTGTTTTAAAAAATACCGTTTTGTTAAGGTAGATGAGTAAGTAGAAGTCACCAAAAGTCAATGAAAAACATTTAAATTTACAATCCGGATAACCTTGAGTTCTATATGATGGGCTAAGTTTAGTTTGTTGGGCTTGGGTTGAATTATTTATTTTTCTTTTGTTTCAAATAACAATTTCTTTTATAATTTCATATAATACAATAAATAATGCACATAGTATAATAAATATTTTATGCACCATAAAATTCTTATACAATACTTAATACAATACATTAAGCACAAAGTACAACAAATAATGCATCAAAATATTTATTTGTGTAGCCTATTTTAGAAATCATTGTATATTTTAAAATAGGTCACAAACAAGTAAAAATACAAAAAAAAGTATATATATAATACTACAAATATATATTAATTCCTAGAATAAATGAACAATTCATATAACCCGCAGCGAAACGTAGCTACCTATTATGCTTGGGTTTATCTATAACAGGTCAAATTAAAAGATTAATGGATTAAGCAAACATTGTTCCAGATACACAATTCGATGCTAGAATGAAACGGGTTTACTCATTTGAGTTATCCACATTATCATCATGATTTATCAATTTGATAAGGGCAAATTTATGTTTTCCAATAGACAATTTGACAATAAATTTGTTATGACCGATACCTTCAACTCCACATATAACCGATTGATTATAGTGTTTTCTTTATACCATGTACGATGTACCATGTATCATCTACCATATCATCATGTATCCTAAATGCGAATACGTGATATCATATGCTTATACAGTTATACGTACATTATGCTGTATTATAATACAATGTGTATGAATACATGCACGTCTATGTGTTTAGTATGTGTCTTGTCTATTTGTATATATATGTTTATAACGTTGTATGTGTGTATAATATACATGTGAAAATTTGTAAATTTGGACTCCACGTCACAAATATTCTGATTTAGTGATTTCGAACCATTTGGTGGCATAGTGGTAAGAGGGGAGGGTATGGTGGCGCCTCCCTCTCGCCAAATCCGACATGGCATCAATTTCACGACCAAACCCTTCCGCCACCACACCCCGTGTGGTGTGAGTGAGGCATTTCGCCGGAGAGCTGGCGAGATCGGCGAGGAGAGAGAGAGAGGAATTTTCTTTTTTTTAAAGGGTATTTTGTGAGTTAGGGGTATTTTGGTGGGTCCCAAAGGAGTATTATTGGTTAGTGATGGTAGATGGGGTATTTGGGGGTTTTGAATGTGAAATGTGAAATGGTGAGGTGGCGCAGAGGTGGCGGTTTGGCTTAAGCCACCACACCCCTTGCTCTAAGAGATTTCAAATTACTTCCTAGAGGTAATGATTTCAAATTACGTGCTTATGACAGGAATATCTTCCTTGAAAAAGAAAACATTACTAATTTTAGTTAATGAATATTTTATATAGTTAAAAAAAGAGAGTTACATGAAAAAGAAACCCAAGGATTAGAAAAAAGGCATATCGAGGCATAAAGAACATCGGTCGCATGAAGTCGGTGCGCGCATACCGCAACAACCCACATTGAATCGAAATCAATGCACCTATATATTTTTTTTTATTTTTTTTTCTAAATGTTCACAACTCCAAGATGAGACATACCACCGACAGATTCCAATTTGATGACAAATTTCCCCATTTAAAAATAGTTATATATTGACAAAATTAAAAAAACCTGAATTGGATCGAGACTAACTATACGTAACGTTGTTGGTTATATGCTCTAGTGTAAAAACCAATTTCCTCGTAGAATCTTAATAAAAAAGTTACTAAAATCAAAATAACGACATATTATCTATGTTGTTATGTTTTCATAGGAATACATCAAATTTGTTGGAGCTTCACCATTTGGTTTAGCTTGTTATGGCAGTTTCATAACAACAAAATTTTTGGAAACGAGAAGATGCTTCAATTGGATCCTGAACTCTCTACGTATCTTCACTTTCTTCATTTTGTAATTGTTTTTCTAGCTTCTTGCTAGTTTCTATATAATACAACCATTAAAAAGAATATAATATACAACTAGATAATTAATAATAAATACAAAGATGATACAAATAGACAAAAATTTAACAAAGCCCCTTATAAACTTGCATTCTACATATATCATAAAAAAAACCATAACAGGAAACATATACATGCCACTAGTCCACTACCAACCATTCTACGATATTGATAACCAAAACACATCTAACCGCCTAAAATAAACAGAAAACACAAAACCTCGACAATTCGGGTGTGTAAATAAACAAGAACTTAGCAAGTCTCGGGAAGTCGTTTGTTATCATTTCAAGTCCAACCTTGTTTATACCTTTGGAAAATTTCTTCGGTTTGTGCATTTCTATAGGCGCTACAAGCTATAAGATAAAGGCAAATAAGAGCCACAACGGCTATAATCAAGATCGTGTTGGCTTTTCTCCATTCTTTCCTTAAGTTCCCCAACAAACCAGCTTTACACGAGTCACAATTATAGCACAATTGGTTGGGGTCATTGTTCCATATTGGACAATCCATGTCACCTGTCGGGTTTGTCGGGTTGATCCACATTATGGGGTTCACATATTGGTACCCACACGGTGTTGGTGGTTTGCAACATCCCGACTGTATACAGAAAAAAAAAACATTTAGAATTATATCAAATTAAGTAAATGTATATAATAATAAAAACTTGAAAAATATGAGTGGGTTAATCATGGGGAGACACATATGACCAATCATGGAGATGACAAGAAAATTGGATGCCATGTGATTATGCTTTTTGTTTGAAGTTTCTTGTCTTGAAAGATGACAAAAATTCAACCTTAATGGAGTTGGGTGCAATTTTTTTAATCATTCCCACATGAAACGAGGCACAAAATTTACACATATTTATACTTACCCTCTTTTTTTTTTTTTTTGAAGGATATCTCGTATAACAGGCTCTCGGGTTGGTCGAGTTTTATTCGTGTTGTACGTGATTTAAATATTGCCGTGATAATTTTCGAATATTTTCAAACTATCTGTTAATGTTTATCTAGGGAAGGTACCACTGACCTCTAATAAGCCTAATTTAGCAATTATTTGGAGGGTATTTGGGAAAACTTATCTAAAATGTTTTTAACCTTATAAGCTTATATAAACTTAAGAAAGATTACAAAATATAGATTTTAACCTTATATCAATAGTGATATATGCAAAGATACGTTGATGTATTACGTATATCATTGTTGTTGCTTTACCATTTCTACCTAAAAGTTTTGCCTAGTGCAAAAATATACATATGTGGCCATGTATACTCTTTTTTGCTTTTTCACCGATGAGAAATGAGGTAAACTAGAATAATGTACAAGTATGAATGCATTAATTACAACTTATTGTACATGAACAACTGCAACAATGGAGTTTGATCTATAAGAACACAACGCAAAAATCAAAATCAAGATAACAATACCTGAAGCGGTGAGATATTAGAAGCGAAAAACTGATCAGCAGTATACGAATCCTGTGTCATTTTCGTGCAAGTGGAAGAAGAGGCTAAACACGCCCTAATATTCCCCCAATTATCCGAATCGGTGATATGATCACGTAACCACTCCGAATAACCACTCAATCGATACTCCTTATAATTCCGGCCGGGAACGGAATACGCGCCGGACGGCCGAGTAACGACGAAGGCGAGTATGAGAAGAACGAGGCCGGTGATGATGAGAGCAGCGTTACAGAAGAGATAGAAGGCTAATAAGCCTTGTTTGTTCCAGTAAGCGCCGATGAATCCGGTTAGGGCTAAAAGGAGGAAGAGGATACCGATGATGACGACCGGCCACCGGAGCCAGCGGATGCATTCGTTGTCCGGTTTTGAAGCTAGCCAGATGCCGGCGGTTATGATTGGGATGGAGCAAAGGAGGGCTATGAAGTTGAGAGTTGCTATTATGTTGTTGCTGACCGCCATTGATGAGCAGAGAGTGAGTGAAGTGGGAAAGAGTGCGAAGATGGTAGATGTGTCATGGATTGGGGTTTATAACTTTAGTATACTTTGCTTTATGTGTGCAATTAGAGGGTGTTTCGGAAATCTTTTGAAAAATATTTATTGATTTTTTAGCTTTTGAAAAGTCAATAAGTTAATAAGTTGTTTGTATAAGATGAAAAATGCTTTTTAAATAACATTTTGATAAGCCTTGAAAATTTGTTTTAGAAATGTAAGGGACCCCTTACTTTTCAACTTTTCACTAGCAAGAAGCCAATAAGTCATTAAGCTAAGCCAAACATTATTTTTAAAACTACTTTTTAAAACTAAAAAATAAATAAGGACTTTTAGCTAAAAGCACTTTTAGAACTCAAAAAGCTTATCCAAACATACCCTTAATTGTTAAATTATATGCTCTAATCTCTTAATTTATTTAATACAATTCCATTAAATTGACACTTTTAAAGTGTTACAATTTTGAATTTTTCTTGCAAAAACGTTTACTATGAGGACTCTTTTTCAAGAAAGAACAATGGATTAGGATGTGTTCGTTTTTGGTATTGGATTACATTAGTCTGGGACTAAAAAACTTGAAACTGGACAAATAATCAAATCGAAATAATAGTTCCAGTTTGGTTCTGATTTGGTCTGATTATCCCGGGTAGACATGACTAGAATCGAAAATTGCATTACCAATATAGATTACATTTTGAGTTAGACTCGAAATTTTCAAATTTCGGTTCTAGAAAGCGAAAAACTACAAACAAAAAAATCAGAACAAAAAAAAAACTGAGAACTGGAAAAGACAAAAAATGAGAACCGAAAACCATTTCTAACCAATTCTAGGTCGATTCTATTTCCAATTTAATTTTTCAGTCAAAATGTCCATCCCTATTATAGAGTATGTCATTGACATAATATTACTTCAAACAAAAATTTTAAATCCACTTAACCGCATCTTAAACATTCTTATAACATAATTATGACTTGTAGGCGTTTAAACTCAAATCCCTACAATACAGCATAGTTACTTACACTAATAACGAATCAAATATCGAATGCTACTATCCTAATTTCTAGTTTGAAATTCACATATAAAAAACTTTTGAAGGCTACTCCCTACTTCAAAATGTCCAAGAAACAAAAATAATAATTAAATTGAAAATCAAATATCAAAATCAAAATCAATTGAAAAGACTATTGTCGAAATATAAATATCAAAATCAAAATCAATTGAAAGTTGAAAACTCAAGGCAAATCATTGAAGGATATTATCAGAATATCAATTGATATGAGTTAAAAAATCCTAATATCAATCAAAGATTTGAAAGCTATTTTTAAAATTAAAAGAAAAAGAAAAAAAGAAACTGAAGCTTGTTTAATATTTAATCAAAAAACCCTAGAAATTAATAACACTTGGAAAGTCAAGTGTTTAATGTTATATCTCGGCCGAGAGTAAAGACTGAGAAATCCTATATATCGTTGAAGAAATTGAACACCATAAAGTCGTGATTGAATAATTTATGAAGCTTGTAGATGAGTGAGTGGGTTTATTAGTCAACTAATAGCATACATTATATCATTGTACTCTCTATAAATTAAATCTATAGTTATCAATAAATCAATAAAATTCAATAGAAACACCTTGCCACAAAACAACCAAGTATATTGAACTCATGGTTTACATATATATAATTTCTACAGTTTTCCTATTTAATTCTTTATTTTTTCAATTTTTTATTTAGCTCTTCACATTTAATTCTACTAAAATTAAAAATTTATTTTAATCAATCTGTTTTTATGTTTGTCATTTTTCACGCTTTAAACATTAAATAAAACATTGTTATTATTATTATCGAAAAACACTTTGATATCAAATATTTAAACTTTTTATATGAATTTAAATGAATTTTTTAATGTTAACATTTCTTTTAGTTAAATTTCATTTCCAATACCATAATTTAATAAATATATTTTACAATTACTTGATTTTTGTTATTGTTTTAATATAATTGGAACTATTTATTTCATGCACCTCAAAATATCCACATTATTGTATAAATTTATGTAATGGTATTTTTGTTTTAAAAGGCTCCATCGTATATTTGAATTTTATTCATGATGTACTGGCTTAACTGTTGTTATATTCGTTTCTTAATTTTTCCTTGACCTGCTGACCATCTGGTAACATGCACCAAGAAAGAATCGAATTCTTAATGTTATTTTGAAACGATTACCACTTATTTATACTAGATAGTTCCACGATATTGGACAATGACATGTGAAATCCCACGGAGTTTAGTACTTTAAAGTTTGGGTCGCTAAAAGCCTCAAACTATAGGCTGCTCATAGCTTTAGTTAAATGGGCTCATTATTTGGGTTCAATAAACTGCTGAATCATAAATCAAATTTTGCTTCATTTGAAAAATTATTAACCTTCCTAGCGTGTTTATTTAGCCTACCTTTCAGGCTTCTAGTAACACGCATGAATTTAGAATTTATCCATATACACTTTTATCTTTTTTTAGGCTACTTTAAATAGGATTTGTATCTAAATTAATTTTGTTATTTTTAGACCCCTTTCTTGAATTCGCATCCCCCAATCCAATTGCAAAATTCTCTAAAAATAGAATGGATGAATGAGTTCATCGCTTCCTAATTGGTTCCAAGGCGTTAAGGTACTAATGTTCGTATAAGTAGTTAGAGGGCAGATTTATTCATTATAAATGGGGTGGGTATTCATAATTACTGAATTTTAGGTTAAATAAACCGATGTTAATTCAAGTTTCTCATAATTAGGTTGATTTCTTAGTCAAGGGGATTGCAGCTAGATTGGAGGCATGTGGTATTAATCCATTTTCCTTCCTTATTTATTTGTTGGTAATGAGGTTAAGACCTATGAGTATGAGTATGAGTATGAGTATGAGGTTAAGTACGTTTCTCGGTATAGTTAACTAGAAGGGTATCTGTATAATGCGGCAGCGGATACACCGTAATTATATTTGTGTGATGATAGTGATAGTGTTGACGGAAGTATGATGGCGGTGTGTGATAGCGCGCAGTGATGGTAGGTCGCGGCAATAGTGATGGTGGTGCGTCGGTAGTGATTGTGGCGATGGATGCGTCGACCTTGATTGTGGTGGACTGGTGGTGGGTTACATATGTGAGTAGTGATGGTGGTGGTACTTGTCAATTAAAGAATACGTGTAATGATTAATAAAGATTATAGGTTACATACGTAGTTGTAGTTAAGTTAACCTTGTTGGTTAGAGCCCCTTGCTAATAATATGAATATTGAAGGTTCGAGTTATGTGACTGTCAATTTATTTCAAAATGCTATTTTTTTCCGAAATATTTATTTGCTAAAAATTAAGTTTTGCTATTTTGAGAATGTCGTAAATGCATTATATATTATAGCATGGTACCCACACAATGTGACGGCGAGTACCATGTGGCTATATGTGGCGAATACCCATTGGTGGGTGGTGGTGGTAGTAGTGACGTTGACTAGTGATAGATGGTGATGGTAGCAGATTGTGGTTAAGGTTTAAGTAATCTGAATATATATTATATCTTTGTCTTTATATACCAATTGTATCATAATATATTCAAAATTATTGTCATCTGGTACAAACGAACCTGCTAATCCGGTTCAACGGTATCGGTAGGTTGAATGCAAGACTGGATTTTAGAACACTGATTTGTCCTTTCAATTTGGTGCACACTCAGCATGTCTTTTCTGATTTTGACTTTTTTTAGTTTGTAACTTTTAACTTGCTATAATTGGTAATTCTGAACTTTTAACAATCAATGTTTCAATATTTGAATTTTTTAAATTTGTAAGAACTATATACATAGTGATAAAACATAAATTTTCTACGGGACTTAGAACCCATGAAAGCTACACCGAGATAAGTGATATCCTCTCTTCTCGCTCTATCAAATTAGTTATTATACTTGCAACGATGGTATATTAAAAGCCACAATTTATCATCATCTTTTGGTGTCTTTGATGATGGTGATGGAACAAGGGTGCAAAACATAGAGTGATATAGATCATGTCTCAATTCTTGTCCCATCCATGAAACACATAGTGATTAGGTTTTGGGCGCAGTGATGGTAGATGAGTGGTCAACACAAATAGAGCGTGGTACTCTTATATCCTTTTAAAATAAGTTTACATGCCCAACAAACACTTGCACATTAATAATGAATTTTAAAAATTTATGAACTATACTTATCAATTATCATAGACTGAGTAAAACCGTAAGAAATTAAACTAAAAATTAAACTAAACCGATTCCATATTGATTTTGAATTCAAAATATTGACTCGGTTCTTGTTTATAATCAAATCATTTCCAAACTAGACTATGGACCAAATGCATACCTTTGTTTTTATTTGAACATATATATAAACTTAAAACATTATTGTTTCAAATTTGAAGTTAATTATCTTGGTATCTTATATAGAAGTCGATCACTAGTATTAATATTTATGCAAGATCAATTGATTGCGTTAAATAGTTAATATTATGTTTATAGTTAAATAGTTAAATAGTTAATACTTCGTATTATGTTTATCTCTTATGTTTATAATGTATAGTATAAGGTCTTTTGTGTAAATAAAGTGTAATTTTAACTCTATATAATTCGTATCAATACTATATAGTACATCTATGATATAACCATAACGGACATAAATGTCAAGCCTTTTTCTTGAAAACCAATGTCTAACAGACTGGTTAATTCAATTTTACTTTAAAAGCCAAAAATTAAAAGCTTGCTTTTGTTTTGCTAAGTTTTATTGGTCAACTATGAATCTTGGAGTTCATATGTCCAAATGGGCTTATGTTGTAGAGGTGTTTCTAATAGCCCATTACAGATACGGCCTACAATTTCTTAATTACCATCTACCCTCATAAATTTGATGGAAATAATAATACTTCAACCAATTTGAGATGATTATATCACTCACTCACTGGGAAGAAAATATAAATATAACAAGGTTTGATAGCAACCGGTTATATTTAATAGTTCAAAACATGCTTAAACTATCGTATTCTAACCACTATCTTCAACCAATTTGAATTTGAGATGATTATATTCAAAATATAAATCTTCAACCGATTTATTATAGCACATTTAAAAAATACATAGTTCATTCTAAATTCTAAGTTTTGGAAATTTTCAGTTTTTAATATTCAGATGACAGTAATTAAAGCAACCTTAATGATTAAGTTATTGCAATGATTTATTGTGTTTGACACATAGACTTTCCACTTAAAATTTATAAGTAAGTTTTCAAAAAAAACTTTTGGTCCAATGCAATCAATGCTTCTAATCTCATGTCCTTAGGGTATTAGTTAGCCAAACTCTTTTAGTAAACATTTATATACTACGTACTTCCTCCGATTCAAAATAAGTGATACACTTGGGGTTTCACGGTTTTTGAGGCAAAAGATTATAATGATGGTTAAATTAGATTAATTGGATGGTTAGTGGGGAATGGGTCCCACACCTTTTGAATAAAGTAAGGTTAATGATGTTTAAAAGTAAAAAGTAAGGGTAAAGGGGTCATTTCACTTTGTTAAAGTAGATAGTTAGTGGGTGTGGGTCCCATTTTTTTTGCCAAATAAGGAAACTTTTCAAAGTGTATCACTTATTTTGAATCACCTCAAAAAGGAAAGTGTATCACTTATTTTGAATCGGAGGAAGTATAAGATTTATAGATTTCTCTTTAGTAATGATAGAAACAATATAACTATTATCTTAATTTAAACCATACAGACAAAATAAAGTAGTTATTTTTTTTTAAAGACATTTATCAATATATATTTTTTTTGAAATACGATTAAAATAAGCATAATATTATAGTATTTATGATTTTTGGATTATGTTATAAAATATTTATAGACGTTTGATAAAATAAAATTATAACCCCACATGCTAATTATCACCAAACACCAATGGAAAAGTTTATATCCTTAAATGTGACAAGGTATAATGAATGATGTAAAGCCAAGACAACGTTAATGTTGTGAGGACCATTTCCTTTTTTCAGCAAAAGGTACCATAGCTTTTATTTATATTCTTCCCCACTCTTTTAATTCTCTAGCTTTCTTAGACCACTTGGCACTTGGTATCGGATGAGTGTTATAAAAAAGTTATAGAGATTTTTACCCTATGACAGTATAACAGTACCATAACACAAACTTAATATACATCATCCCTCCTATAAACATTGTGTTAATTTGGTCCCACAATTTATTTAATTTTTAATTTTTTTATACACATGTCCCTTATTTTGAGTCTACGTACCATTGCTACTTATGCCCTTATAGGCTTATAGTATAGATGTAAGATATTATATCATGTTTTTACTATTTAGTGAGGTACATCCAAGCGATTATCAACACAACAATACGATTTAATCTTGACATTTAGCGGCTCAAATGAGTCATGTAATTTAAAAATACCCAAGCACTCACCTTATTTATATCATAATCAAGACTACTGGATTTTTGCATTACAATCTGTAAGAGGCATCTTTGTTAATTGTGTATACCCTAATAGACTTCCGTGTCTTATCCGGTACAAATTAATTATATGACACTATATGTTTGTACAATATAAAATGTACACATACAAATATCAGATATAATACTATCCACAATCTTTTATACTTAACATACCCACATAGTCGGAGCAAGAGGCACCTGAATGTTTGGGGCGTGTTATGTTGAATTTTATATGTTTGTACCTGAGGGATGGTTTATGTAATTAATCTTTTGTTTAGAAGTATTGGGACTCCTCTTGTAATTAACTAAACCTTGGTGGTATGTATAAATTCATCATTTCCAATTTTCCACCTTTGGTATTGTAAACCGAATTGTAGAGATTTTGCCCCAATTTCCCTATCCATTTATCCATTTGCCTTTCAATATTTTCTCTCTAGATTATTGATTCTTACTGTATGTTTTGTGACACAGCGAAAGAAGTTAAAGTCGAAGAAGACTTGTGAGGGTAAACCTTCAGTGAAGATATTATCTTCAAACCAATAAACACTTGGACTTGCCCAATACCAATCTGTTCCCTAATATATTGTAAATATGAAATGATATTTATTCCAACCTTTTCTTTCTACTTATATTCATATTTATTTCTAGGCTTGACATGTATAATCTACTAATTCTATTTTCTCATATCATCCCTTAATTTTGACGTTTTTCATGATGAAATTGGTAGGCACATAAATAGGCACAGATACTAGGAACCAATATAATCTTTCTCTATATATATTATATATATAATCATTTATGATATTGGTGCATATTGTTTGTGCATACTCATTTGATTAAAACATGTATCAAAATTAAGAAATGATATTAGGAAAAAGAATTAGCAGATTACACATATCATTTTATGATATGTAGACAGTAGGCACAATAATATGTATCAGTACCATTTCTCTTGACATAGTGATGTTGTACAAATTACGACGTTCACATTTCCACAAAAACCCAAAGTGACACTCACGTGTCACAATATCAGTTATACTTAATAAACTTTGAACTAAGTAGATCTTACAAACTAAATAATGATTTCATGATCAATTTTTTTAAAAAATAATCGAATAATAGATATTCTTGTTAAGACGATTCTATCTATCATACATAAAATCTACTTTGTTTATGGAATTGTTTTATCTTGCAGGGGATCTTCAATAATTTTGCATGTAAGGGTTACTTCAAGTTTTGTTGCAATTATTAAGAACTGTAATTCTATCACACACTTCTATCGAAGATTTTTCGTGAAAGAGTCGCTTTAATTACTCATGGGTAGAAGGTATGAGTGTATGACTGTCTAATTTTACATTCACATAGCCCGTCTTTGAAAAATTGAATATCATTGTTGTTTTTATAATTTTATTAAATAATTGTTGGTACACACAATGCTAGTAGGAAGTTAATTAAAACCGAGAAATATAAACATTCATGTCATACATAACAGAATAAATAGAGTTTTCTACATAAATTGCTAGCAAAGGAAGACCGACTAGGGATAACACGTGAATAAATAAAGAGCCAATAAAGATCTTTTGCTATAATCTTGTATAATCTTATCTTATCTCACCTTTTTTTATTAATGACCAAATAACAGAAAATAAAAATAACAACAGGTAGTTGAATTTTTTTTGCCCTCGTATATATGTCAAGTACTGTATATTATCGAATATTTGTTTGCTTAAAACTTACATAATAATAGGTGAACAAGATATAAATATTTTTAATTATATTTTACCACAAAATATTAACTGTGTATGTTAAAAAACATAAGTTGAAATTGATGTGCTAAAATCATTTGAGAACATGGGATAAGTCTTCGATGAGGTTGATAGTGACACTAATGGACACAATACACCATCATATAAAGTATAAATATATATACTCTAGACTTTAAACTATAAGCTAGTATGTCTAGATTGCAATTTTCTTGACTTTGTTGGTTGTGACAAAGTTGTATCATCCACACAAAAACATGTGAACATAAATGGTGATACATAAGATGAACAGAGAAACCGAAAATAATAACAATAAACATGTAATAACAACATCGATCAACTATTTGATGGTAGCATAGTGGTAAGAACTCCCCGAATAACTTCCTAGAGGTCATGTGTTCGGTCATTTTCTGTGTAAATATTTACTAGATGGTGAGAAGATGGCTCGAAAACAATCACGACAATAGTTACTTAGGTCTATACACCACGAGTAAAACTTAGCCATCTAAAAAGCCCTTATAAGGGGAATGCCCTTAAAAAATGTATAAAAGACATCCAAGAAATGGTTAGGAAAGGGGAGGGATGTTTTTGTTTTTACGGGTCATTGTTTCTTAAAAGTGCACATTCAAGAATGTGATAACAAAATAAGAAATTTAATGAGTTGTTGTCAATTTCTATAGAGCCAAGATAGTACTACAGTACTACTTCACATTGAATGTAGGTTAAACGGGATTTAAAATTTACTGTTATGAATATTTACACTATTATTTTAACAATATTTAATCTCACAAATCGCATGTAGAATATACATAAACTTTGCAGGGTAATTGGTTATATATATATATATTTGATTCTGTAAACTTTTTTTAACACGATCCATTTTTTAAGAAATGGGGTTAATAATATTGGATGTGAAAGGTGTATATGTGTTCGATATCAATTTAGTAGTCATGATGTAACCCCAATAGATGAACGGGCCTTGATGTTTATGGAAGCCAATGAGCGCGTGAGAAAAGGGGTTTTAGTAAAAATGCCATAACTTTTTGCTCTTCAGGCCCACGAGTAACCAAATCGAAGTTCTGTTTTTGGACACTTTATTTGCATTTTAGTGTTTTTTCTTTAATTTTGCAAACTTTATTTAGGTCCAATTTTTGGCCCGTTTGTCGTTTTAGGCCCATTCGAAATTCTGGACCATATTTAAAGTGTATTTTGTTGAATGGAATAATCAGTTGAACTTTTTCAGAAAATTATATTTTTCTATCCAGAAATTGTGTTCTTCGTGTTAGAACAAGTTTTGAAGATCATTTCTACGGTATTCTTCGAATCAACGTGATTGGATTATCCGGTATTCTTAGATTCAACGGATCAATCTACACTATTGTCCGTTTTAGCCTACATCAGTATTCATGTCGAATGTTATAAGTTACTATGGGTTAACATAGGCACATCAAATGGACCAAATGAGATCAATAAATAAGTAGTATTAGATACTATGAGAGACTAAATATTATCAAGATAATAATTATGGATATAATATATAATTAATAATTTTAGATGATAATAAACCGAGTTTCGAATCTTCAGGTTTTAATCTCAAGTAGAAATACATAGCTTCCTGGTTCGACGGAACAACGTGTCTAGCTTCGATCCGCTCATTTTCACAAATCCCCTTTAAATTATTATGTTTCATGATTTTTAAGATAACTAGATAGAACAAGATTCTTAATCAAATACTGAGATGCCCATTGCTTAAATGATCTAAAGAAAATTATGAAACTTGTCCATAAAGATGTATCTATCATTTTCAAAACCCCAAAATATTCCCAAAAATCAATCTTTCTTTGATTCTTGTTCATCGTGTAGGTTTCAATAATAAGGAGACAAAACCTTGAATTATAAAGGTCTAGACTCATCTAAAATCTTTTTTCAGATTGATTGAATATTTCCATTTTGTCTTCATCCTCTAATAAGGTCCACATATCAATTCTTAGGTTTTAATCTTTAATACCTTCTAGACTTCTAGTTGCAGGATATTTTACAACTTCTGAAGCAAAGGGTACAACTCCTTGTTAAAGTGGTCCGTTTCTTTCAAGTTTTGGCAAACGACATCCCAATTCTTGTCTAAATCCAAGGACTCAAAGGTACATTTGTTACATTGTATGATCTTTTCATGATTTTGTTTTTTTCTACAACTTTATCTTGCATAAAATTCCAAACCTTTGAGTGCTATTTTCGGGTTTAATTTATGTCGTACTAGGGGTGTGTATAAAAACCGGAAAACCGGAACCGAACCGGGACCGAACCGGAACCGGCACCGAACCGAACCGGAACCAGCTTAACCGGTCCGGTTCCCGGTTCTTAGATTTGATAAAATTTAACAAACCGGGTTTGTCCCGGTTCGGTTCCGGTTTTTTCGGGTTTGGAACCGGCATTTAAATAGGTATATAGACTTACGAGTTTTCATATATATATGTCGAAATAATAGGTATATAGGCTTTTAATAGAAACAAATTTTACTTGAAACAGCCCGTGAACCCCCGCAAACATCATACTTATATTAAAAGTACGCTAAAATATTTAAGTTATATATTTTAAGATGAAAATATGCACCGTAAATGTATAATCGGATGGCAAACACAAAAACCGGGTTTACCGGTTCTAAACCCGCTTGAAGACGGAACCGACCCGGAACCGGACCGGGCCCGGTACCGGTTTAACCGGTCCGGTTCTCGGTCCTTGAAATTTCATTTTTTCAGTTACCGGGTTTACCGGTTCCGGTCCGGTTCGGTCCGGTTCCGGAACCGAACACATCCCTATGTCGTACTCACAATAAATATAGTTGAATATCATAACTATATACAGTAAAACATGCATGAGAATACATATTCTTATCATGTTTTAATTAGCAATTTAACATCTTTGCACATGATATTTAATGAGGTATACCAAATACCATCCTGGCCAACGAAGGCTCTCGAGCGCAGGAAGGGCGAACGGTTGCAGAACGCGAATCCCTATAATAGCAATCGGGGGTAAGGCGGATATCCCGGTAAAAGTAGCTTCGAGTCCCAAGAGCATTTAATGCGACCAAGTCCCCAAGTCGGCGGTAGCGTTGTATCATGCTACGACACGACGGGTAAAGGCTCTGAGCTTTACCTCTTGACCAACGGACCCTCCGTAAGACCGGTCCGAAGAAGGATCTCCTTCTTCCTTCTGTACTTCCGGCTTGGCTATAAATACTCGCGTAAAGAACCAACACACACATTCGGTACATTTATTACTTACTTCCTGCATTCAATACAATCCTTATATATCGCATTAATTACCCGATAGACCTTACGTCGATAAATACTAACTTGAGCGTTGGAGTGCCCTCACGAGGATCACCCTCGGGGAGCATCTAACCCAAGGTTTGCGGTTGATTTCAGGTCCTCTTGCAAGGCTCTAGGCGAAGACGACCTTCCGTCCGGACCTCCGGAGAACTGGTTTCAACATTTGGCGCCATCCGTGGGACCTTGAACAAAATGATCCAAGAAGCAGCGTTGAATGATCGTCATCAAACGACGCCGGTCCGATTCGTGGAACCGATAGAGGGAGTACTTACCCCTGCGTCGGTCTCCGCATGCCCGCCACCGGAAAACAGAGGAAACGAGCCCACTCAGGAAGAGTTAGAATACTATAATCTCTTCTGCAGATTCCGAAAGATGAGGCAGATGGAAAAAACTAGAGCGAAAGCCAAGGGGGAAATGTGTAACGACCCGAAATTTGTAAATAAATAAATTTATAAAAAATATGATAAATAAGGATAAATCATTTAGAGAACGTAGAAATTGGTTTCGTGTCATTTGGACAGCGTATGAGAAAGTTATGGTCGAAACCGGGTCGAGACAAGGAACAAAAGTTGCAGCCTGCCTGGGGAGCAGAGTTCGCGACCCGAACTATAGTTCGCGATCGCGAATGGTCGACAGAGAATTTTGGGGTTTCTGATTTCGAGAGTTCACGACTTGAACTCTGAAGTTCGCGAACCGAACTTCGTCAGACAGCAATAAAGACGGGTTTTGGCTCATTTAATGCCATTGTTAACCCTAGTTTCTCTCCCAACAAGTGAGTATACATTTTTGAGTGTAAACCATCATTTGGAGTCGATTTCTTGGTCAAATCTCGTGAATCTTCACTCCTAGTTGGAGATTAAAGGTAAATCTTCACTCTTTGATCTTTGTAGCTTTAGATCTATGGATTTATTGGCTTGGGTTTGAAACCCTAGTTCCTGAGTTGGTGATTAATGGTTAAATAAAGGTTGCATACACTTAATAGACGGTATTTTAACAAGGGAATCAAGTGTATGGTTTGGATTTGTAAGAATCTTATGGGTGGTTCAACCTAGGGTTTGGTAAATCACCATAATTGGGGGAAATGTGTTAGTAGGTGTTATCTAGAGATAGATGGACACATTGGTAGTAGTATGTGATGTTGATCATCTTGTGATTATTGTATTAGGCATTTGGTGAGGTCTTGGAAGGTTGACCGAATTGTGAAGCAAGGATATTGGCGTAAAGAATACGGCTGGAGCATTTTATAGGTAAGGTGAGTACATGAGACTTTTAAAACTGAGTACATAGTAAATGGTTTTGAAATACATATGATATTTCATGGGTCTTTATTAATAAATGTTTTGATAAAGATAGTGACTGAAAAGATAAGAAAATAGGTATACTATGATACTAGAATATGTCTAGTATGATTGATGATATTGGAAGTAAATATGATAAACTAAGGTAATTATGAAATCCTTCTTCATGAACCATAATAATAAAGATTATTGATTAAAAGAATGGATAGCGAGTCTTTATTAATAAATATGTATTAGTAAAGCAATTGGTAATGATTTTATAGTAATTAGTACCTATTTGGTAAGAATTACTAATAAGAGTGAGGAACGAATATGTATGTAAATGAATATGAATTGACTGGTAATAAATATGTATTATAGTCAAGAAGAGATAAAAGTATTATGATATCGATAAATAAGATATGTATCTTATGAGAATAAGTAAGGATGGACCTCCTGGGTTCATAGATGTAGAAGTAAATGTGGGTTGCTTATGATCGGGTCCATGGGACCATACAGGTAAGTTCACACTGTGTTGAACTAATTATATGTCGTTATTATTAGATGACTAACTTGTTTGATGTTTGATGTGATAGTCGAAGGCTTTGACTGACATAAGTGTTAGGTTATGATAAGAGATAGATGGTGGTGACGCGGGGAATCCCCGGTCACTGAGCGGTGGTATATATGTTTATACACCGAGTGTATATATGTTTATACACTAAGCACACGGGTGCTTCTAGTACGCATATGTTTGGTACTAGGTATGTTAGGTTCTAATACATATATGTTTATGTATTAGACAAGTTTGTGCTTCTAGTACATATATGTTTATGTACTAGATATGTTGTGCTTCTGGTACCTATATGTTTAGGTACTAGATATGTTTGCTAGGGAAGCAAGATAGATATGGTCACTATAGGGTGACTAGCCCATATTGATGTGAAATATATACGTGTGTTTATATATTTATGAAACGATTATTATTATTATTGGGGTCTAAAAACCCATGTATCTCACGAGACTATTTTGTCTCACGTACTACGTTTGTTTTTGTGGCTATGTACTCAGGTACAGGTTGGAAGTGATCAAAGGTTGCACTAGAAGTGGCCTAGTGATGTTTAGCTCGGGAGCTCGTAGGTAGATCCCGTTTGCCTATGGTTTTGATATACTTGGTGACACCGTATTTTTGTATACTCTGATAAAGGTTTTCTAAAGTTTTTGTTAAACTGTATTTTGGACAATATGTCAATTATTGGGAAAAATGTATTTTAAATGATTTAAACGATGTTATAAAAATACGGGTGTTACCAAGTATATCAAAATAGTCTCGTGAGGCTCTAGGCGAAGACGACCTTCCGTCCGGACCTCCGGAGAACTGGTTTCAACATTTGGCGCCATCCGTGGGACCTTGAACAAAATGGTCCAAGAAGTAGCGTTGAATGATCGTCATCAAACGACGCCGGTCCGATTCGTGGAACCGATAGAGGGAGTACTTACCCCTGCGTCGGTCTCCGCATTCCCGCCACAGGAAAACAGAGGAAACGAGCCCACTCAGGAAGAGTTAGAAGACTATAATCTCTTCTGCAGATTCCGAAAGATGAGGCAGATGGAAAAAACTAGAGCGAAAGCCAAGGGGGAAATGCTCGGTGTAGAAAGAAGCTTGACGTACTCTAGCGATGACGAATCTGTAGAAGTGGTGTACAAGGACCCCACTCCTCCAAGGAGAACCCAGAAAGAAGCCCCCTTTCAACCAGAGAAGTCGGAAGAAGAAAGGCGACCCACGCAACGAAGGGGAAAGAAAGATCGGGGCCCCCAAAAGTCGTTGGAAGAAAGGGTTTTCCGCTCTCCTTTCACGGATGACATCAACGAAATGCCCATACCACCCGGTCTGAAAGGACCTCGAGTTAAGTCGTACGACGGAACGGGGGATCCAGACGACCACGTGGCCAGTTTCCGTTGGGCTGTGAAGATGATCCCTATGGATTCCAGGCTCTGGTGTTTGTACTTTTCCGGGACCCTCGAAGGATCCGCACGGTATTGGTTGTCTAGTCTTCCTCAAAGAAGCATCTCCAACTTCGAAGATCTGGTGACGCAGTTCAGTCACAGCTTCATACAGCAGAAGAAATACCAACAACGGTCCCAGTCGATAATGGCCTGCAGGCAGCGAGAGGGAGAGTCCAACCGGTCGTATTTTAAAAGGTTTAACGAACAGAGCCGGAAAATGCCTGTACGGGAAGACTCCCTCATCATTGCTGCATTCACGTACGGATTGAGAGAAGGCGAACTGTTCAGTGAGCTGTCGAAAAAAGACTTCTACAAGGCCGATGATATGATCAATGTTGACAATAAGGTGCTGAAACAGGAGGAGGAAAGTGCGGAAAAATTACGCTTTGAGGCGCAGGAACGGAAGGGAACCTCCGGCTCAGCCCTGAACCGGAATCCTGAAAGGCCTAAAAATCCTTACCAGTCTTCACTCCCAGGAAGGATGCCTTTCCGGGGGAGGGCGTCCGGAGGAAGAGCGTCGGGCGAAAAGTATGAGCCGTATCGTCAGGAAGCATTCGTGGCAAATGAGTCGAAGGAAGACATGCAAGGAAGGTAAGGATGAACGCGGGAAGGTATACAATGAAGAACGGAGTTCTGTATCGAAAGGGGTATCTAACCCCTTGGTTGCGATGTTTGGGAAAGATAGAATCTCAAAGGGCCATAGAAGAAGTGCATGAAGGTTTGTGTGGAGAACACATGGGGTCAAGGGCTTTGACGCAGAAAGTATTCCGGATGGGATATTTCTGGCCTCAGATGTCGAAAGACGTTCAGGAATATGTGAAAAAATGTCAAAAATGTCAAGCATATTCCAACGTCCCAAACCAAGCACCTACCCATCTTACGAGCATTCATAGCCCGTGGCCGTTCTGTCAGTGGGGCATTGACATAGTGGGCCCTTTCCCGAAGGCTCCGGGCGGACTGAGGTTCTTGGTCGTTGCAATAGATTACTTCACGAAGTGGGTCGAGGCAAAACCATTATCCTTTATCTCAGGGGAAAATGTTGTTAAGTTTGTGTGGAAACAGATCGTCTGTCAGTTCGGCCTCCCGCGTACCATCATCAGTGACAATGGAAAGCAGTTTGCTAGCAATCCTTTCAAAGAGTGGTGCGCAGGGTTATGCATTCAGCAAAACTTTACTTCTGTTGCTCACCCCCAAGCCAACGGACAAACTGAGGTTACTAACCGAACCATCTTGAAGGGAATTAAAACCCGTTTAAATCGAGCCGAAGGAGGATGGGCGGATGAGTTACATAGCGTCCTGTGGGCATACCGAACTACGGCAAGAAAAGCCACACAAGAAACTCCGTATAGTCTGGTGTATGGATCCGAAGCGGTCATCCCCCTGGAAGTCGTCTTGCCATCTCCAAAAATGGAAAATTTTCAGTTGGGTGGCAACGAAGAGGCACTAAGGCATAACCTAGACCTCGTGGAAGAACGGAGGGAGAACGCCGCTTTGCGACAGGCTGCATACAAATCAAGAACGGAGGGATACTACACTGACAAGGTTCGTGCAACGGCATGTAAGGTGGGAGACTTAGTCCTCCGGAAGAATGAAGCTAGTCTGCATTATAAACCTGGTAAGTTGTCTCCTAACTGGGAGGGCCCATACAGGGTGAGAGAGTCAAGAAGGAACGGTTCGTACGTACTAGAGACAATGGGCGGATCGGTGGTCCCTAGGACATGGAACATGAGGAACTTCCGTAAATTCCATTTCTAAGCCAGACCTCCAATCGCAAGTGTAGTACGAAGGTTTCCTATATATCGTTATTTTTTGTCAATTAAACCTTTGTACTTTTCATCTTGTATGTGTGTTTTTTCGTTAATCGAATCAAGAATGTACCCAACGATGTGTGCGAATTAAGTGAATGAACCTTTTCGACGAAGGGTTTTTTCCTTTTTAATTAATGTCATGACAACGTTTAATCGATGTCAGTTGACGCGAAATTGTAGCTACGAGTAGAACGCTCCAACTCCGGAAGGAGTTGGTCGAATCTGCTTCCGACGAATAGCGAATGAATATACGAATTACACGAAAATTCTTAAAAGAGGGACGCCTCTATATGAATAAAAATACTTGGTAGCGATTATTACGAAAAGACGTCACATAATATTCAAAATAAGGGGCCCAATGGGCAATACAAGTACTGTTTGTTCAAAAATAAAATACATCACAAGACAAACAACAAACAAAATCAAGGGGCAAGAGGAGCACCTCCCCGGTTCGAGCTTTCTCCCACATCTTCCACGTTAGTCGGCGACCCTTCTACAAGTTTCTTTAACTCTTCAAAGGAACGGGCCCCAGACTCGATCGACTGAAGGAGAGAATAGTTCGGAGACACCAACTCCCCAAAAAGGGACATAATGTTGGTCTATGCTTCCGGGTAGTCGTGGATAAGCGGAGCATCCCCAAGCAGTGCAGAATACTCCCTATGAGTATCCATACATCCTCGATACTGCCCAAACCGGACGCTCTCCATCTGAAGCTTGGAACTCCGACTCACAAACTCTGTCGAATTCAACAAAGACCCACACAAACCAGAGATCCCCCTCTTGATTAACCAATTTATGTTTTCACGAGCCATCCCGAGTTGGTGTGATTGCACGGCATACTCCTCCTTTAGCTTATCATTTTGCAGGTCTAGTTCGTTATGATAACGCTCGACCTCGTGCAACTGAGAATCTTTTTCCACAAGGGAGGCCTCTAACTCAGCAATACGGGAAGAAAGGGACCCGCATTCTGCATTTAGCTCAATGATGCGAGAATCTTTAACAACTGCAGCACGCCTCATATCTTCTACACCCGCATAAAGATCTTTATTCTCCTCCAGCAAACGCTCATTTTGCTTGGCCAAATTTTCTTTTTCCTCCAGCTCCTGTTGATGCAAGGTTTTCAACTTACCCATTAACTCTCCCATCCGTTTAAACTCCTCGGAGTGAAGAGACACTGCCTGTCTATTGCGAATACCCCGCATTTGCAGTTCGGATAACAGCTCGACGGCACGAAGGAGATCCGTTCGGGCACGCAAAAAAACACCTTCATCAGAAACATCGGAAACATTGAGGAAGACCGAAGAAGGAGATGCGGAAGCATGCACGATTGGCGGAGTAGGGGTAATGGTTGCTTGCAAACTTTGCTCCGGAGGCTGAAATGCCTCAAAGGAACCTAAGGGACCCGGAAGGGTTGCAGTAGATAATCCAGCGGTTGACTCGGAGATGGTGGTGCGGACCTGTCGAGCTGCAAACAAAATAAACTCAATCTAATATGCACAGAAAGGCAGAAATAATCAAGTAGTTTTGAGCACTTACGTCGAAAAGGGAACACAGGTAACGATGATTGTGGACGAGCGGGTGGCATCATTTGAGAAGGCCTTCCGGTGAGCGGTGTTTGCAAACCGGAACTGAAAAGAAGGCTACTAAACAGTGCTACGGCTGAGGGTTTAGGTGGTATCGACACAGATCCAAATATGGTTGATGGTACGACAACGTCTGGGGCCACAGTGGTAAGAATAACTAACGATGATGGGGTAAATGAAACAGTTAGCGGAGCCTCCTGAGCTTGTGAAACGGTAACGGAAGCTTCAGGCGTAGTTTCTACGAGCAGAATTGAAGGTTTAGTAAAAAAAAAAAAAAAACAAAGAGTATGTATGATACTAAAGAAAGAACGGTTAACTGGACACCTTCGATTCTTAATCGTTTGGTAGCAGATGAGGGTGATTTTTCACGGATCCTCTTCGAGAGAGATTTCACGGACCCTACCTTACGGGGCTCCGATATGTCAGATTGAGAGTCATGAACCATGGTTTTCTGTGTCCTAAAAGCCAAAGTTTCCACGATGGGCGTCGCATCCCCGGAGGTGACCTCAGTTTCACGCTCTAAAGCATCCGGTGTACCTTCAGAACTGAGGACATCTTCGGGGGGGGGGGGGGGGGAGATTTATAGCTCCCTCAACAAAAGACACGTCTCCATGTACCGGTTTAGGCATCCGTAAACGATGAAACAATGAAACGGCTTCCCCGTTGACTTGCCAGATTGGCCGAACTTGACGGACGAAGTAATAGGGACTCAAGTCGGCCATCCCATGAAAGACTTCTTCCGGATCTTCCCATGCAACCTCTGAAGAAGACAGACTATTAACATAACCATGTTCCTCAGCGCTTAACTCAGGTGCAGGTTCGGAGGTACGACCAGTAATCTTCTCCCAAGGGAGGGAAATGTCGTTGAAAGCCAAACGGTCATCATAAAAGAAGGCGTACTTCCAATCTCGGATGGAATCCTTTAACCCGGTAATGTGTTCACTCCGACCGGGGCGAAGGGTGAAGACGGCCCAATCCCCTCTTCCGGTCACAACATACATATGAGGGAACACTTTGGTAGACAGGGGAATCCCAAGGGAACGGCAAAGCATCATGAAGATGATGATCTTGCGAAAAGAATTCGGAGCAAGTTGGGCAAGGTGAAGCCCGAGATCTTGAAGAAGGGTAAGGATAAAATCATCAACAGGAAGCCTTAGCCCTCCTAAAACATATTGCATGTATACCGGCTCAAACCCTTGTGGAGCGGAAAGAATCGTGTCAGAAGGGCCAGGGAGTAGAAGCCGGTAACATCGGTCGATGTGAAAATCATCATGAAGTGCAGAGATATCTGGAAGAGTTAGGTTTGTGTGGGTGTTGGCAGCGGTTCGCTGGACAGATTTCTCACCTTTGTCTTTCGAGGTTTTGTCTTTCTTTGTCATGGTTGGGAAAGCGGAAGAAGAGAGAAAGGATAAAGTGAGAGAGAAATTCGAGAAGTTGGAGGAAGAAGTGATGACTTAAAAAGCATAGAGGATATATATATATAGGAAAGGAATTCAAAGGGTCCTTATAAACCGCTGAGGTGATGGTAGGATCTAACGGTCACAAAGTCGCAACGGTCATTTTCTCAATGACAAGACAACTGAGCGTCGTCACAAGTAAAAACGAGCCTTCCCGCGCATAAGCCTCCTTTTTACTTAAGGGACTTAATGAGGTATACCAAATACCATCCTGGCCAACGAAGGCTCTCGAGCGCAGGAAGGGCGAACGGTTGCAGAACGCGAATCCCTATAATAGCAATCGGGGGTAAGGCGGATATCGCGGTAAAAGTAGCTTCGAGTCCCAAGAGCATTTAATGCTTTACCTCTTGACCAACGGACCCTCCGTAAGACCGGTCCGAAGAAGGATCTCCTTCTTCCTTCTGTACTTCCGGCTTGGCTATAAATACTCGCGTGTAAGCAAAGAACCAACACACACATTCGGTACATTTATTACTTACTTCCTGCATTCAATACAATCCTTATATATCGCATTAATTACCCGATAGACCTTACGTCGATAAATACTAACTTGAGCGTTGGAGTGCCCTCACGAGGATCACCCTCGGGGAGCATCTAACCCAAGGTTTGCGGTTGATTTCAGGTCCTCTTGCAAGGCTCTAGGCGAAGACGACCTTCCGTCCGGACCTCCGGAGAACTGGTTTCAACAATATTAAAACAACAATACTCAATTATTTCATATAAGGTGTATGAAATAGGTAAAATGTATACAATTATATCTATACCTATAAGTAAACAGATTGTTCATGTCTAATAAAAACATACACAAATAAATATTATCGCATCATGTTTATAGTGTGTATAATTATATGACTATATCCAAGAAACATAAAGTAAACTTTGTGTTTCATTTATGGAGAGTAAGCTAGTTAGGTATTGACATTGATGGGATCCTTTTTTCTAATAAAAATAATGTGTTCATGATAAGGATATCGATCATTTTGGAAGATTGTTGTTAACTTAATTGTTATTCTTCTTAAAATAGCAAAATATAATATTCTCCTAAATCGTTCTAATACATATCTTAACAAGATAATATATATTAACCTTTTCTTTTAATATCCTTTCTAAATGATTAATCAGAAAAAAGATTTACATATGACTCACTTGTAAAATCTACGCGTCACGAAACAGTTTTTTTATATGCTTTTCAATTGGTTAAAATTTCGAGCAAAATGTAGATTAATGCTTAATTTATTAACTTTTTAGTCCTTGTTTTTACTCTTTTTCTAGCTTGTTGCAAGTTTTTTAACATATTTTGATTTGTTAGGTAGGGGTTATGAGTTATGTCCTTCCTAATAAATCTGTTTCACTGTTGAAGAAAAAAATGACAGTTTATTTGCTTGCGAGAATTTAGCCCTAATGTAATAGGGTACATATACATAATAATATTGTAGTTACAAAAATATCTTAATCTAACCGAAGGCCCGGACCCATGTCAAAGGTCTCAAAATTCAAGAAAATATCTACAGAATCTGATAATTAGACTTTTTAAGATAAAAATTATGAGAATCAAACTCACTTATTAAATGACACTAATAATTGGCCCAAGTTGGAGGGAAGTGGTAGATGACTTGTTTTGGTCCGTTGGCGTTGGGGCACCAAGTGTAAGTTCTAAATCAAGAGTACCACTTTTAGAGCCAGTAGTACCACTCGGAGAAACATGCACTTTTGAACATATTGATGATGTTTCATAGGATTTGATCATTGGATTGTCGTAGACATTTTCTTGTTTTAGAGAACTGAAATCTATCAAAGAAAGATTGTCATTCTGATCTTGATGTTCTTCATCAAATGAGCTTGTTTGACTCATATTACAATTGTTTTCTTCATTTTGTAGTGCATTCTTGTTATTGCCTTTAACCTATGACCACCAGGAAAGTAACTTTATCAAAATTTTCATTATCTTTATCAAGAAAACAACATGGGTTTTCGGGGATTTTTCAGTATTGAAAAGTTTAGAGTTCCGCTTTCTTGCATTATAGGGTTGCACCATGTGCATTATGGGTTGTACCTTACTACCTTGATATAAAAGTTTTGAGCCTCCAAGAATGCATTGTATGGTTGAATAGAGCAAAGTCAATTATGCATTCGGATTTCGGATGGAGGTTAAAAACATTATAGGAATATATAATAGCCTACAACCTGATACCGTACAACACTTTATGCATAATATACAACCATACAATGAGTGACCGTCCAAAGATACGTACCAAGTCAAAGAGGCTCGAACGGCGTTTCTTCTTAACAAGAGTCGCTTGTCGAAGGAAATACTTTTGAGCATGACTTGCAACTTGTGTAGGGGTCCTTGTGGTCACAAAGTTTCTTGAAATCCCTCTCCAATCACCCTTCCCTAGCTTCTCAAGTCCGGTTAGAAATCGCCGGTGTTCATCTTCCGACCATGGTAAACCTATAAATTCATCTCTCAAAGATGTTACAATATAAACCTACATTCTTTTGTGCTCAAAAAGGGAGTCTTGAAGTTGAATACATGCATGATCTAAGTAAGTATCGTTTAATTGTAAGTAATTTTTTCTTTCTTTCTGAAAAGCAACTATCATTAACAAATTAAAAGCCCAAAACGGACCTTATCATTATTATTGCATACCTTTTTTTCTTTCTTGAGCTCTTGCAATGAGACCATCGGAGAGATAACCACCCGACAAATTCTTGTCCGAGTTGAGGTCGTTGAGAGAGACCCGAGAGGATGATAAAGAAGATGAAGGTGAATGTGAAGCCGAAGCCGAAGCTAGTGGTGAAGAAGATGGAAAACAATCCATGCTAAGGCATTTTTTCATGACCATAGAGTGTGGTGACTCAAGTTGAACTCCAAATAGCCTTAATCCACCTCCTCCCACCATTATTGTGCTATTGACATTACCTCTATTGTAACTAGTGCAAGTTCTTGAATTGTGGCCTATGTTTCCACAATGTGAGCATTTTCTCCCCATATTTGCTTAAAGTTGTATTGCAAAAACAAAGATATACGAATGACCCACAATCACCCAACACCTAAAAAGCACAACTAAAGAGAGAAAGAAAACTAAGTGTTTGGTTTGGCACGAATGTACCTTATGATGATGATATATGTGTGGTGGGAGGTCGGGGGGTTTAGCAAATATGGATACAAACCCAATAATATATGATTGGATGGATATTCCTTTTTACAATTTGGGTTCTTACCTAATAAAAGATAACATTTTTATGACTAGAATCACTTATCTTCAACAGATATATTTTTTTATAGAAAAAAAGAAAAGAATCTTGAAGCATTAAATTGGCATCTCAAAAGGCTATCACAAGAAGATATAATATGATGTGTTAGTGATTAATTTGAAATACACGTAACATGGTTTAACTAGAGATGACATTCTTTGCCCATCGAGAATAACTTTTACATGATTAATCACCATAATTATTTAGTATATTTGTACAATTTATTGTAAAACTTGAATATTATAATATATGAAGTAAAAATCATGATATATGAATCAAATTTTATCTTTTACTCCCTCTGTCCCAAGTTTACTGTCCCCAAAAGAAAATCACATAATTTTTTAAAAAAATGCATTTATTACAAGTTTATATTATGAGCTTGATAATAATATCTTAAGAGTAATGGTATTGTGTCCTACCATTTATTTTTAGTTATAGTCTTACCCATCAGATGAAGATATGTGTCAAATTTAAGAGATAATATTATGATAAAGAATTAATAGATTACACATATCATTTTATCAAGTGGTAGGACTATGAGTAAGGACAAATATTATGACTAAAAATCATTTTTCATTTATTAAAAAGAATTAATTTTTATCTTTTATCATATTTTGCATTTAACCCCTCAATAAGCACATAATTATCCTTCAATACAAAATTATTCTCAATAAATAAAAGTTAAGAATCACATTTCTTAATAAAAAAAACATCTTTCACGTTAACAGCATGGAAGCTGTGAGCGTACGTTGACAATATGTCAATATCTATAAAACATATAGATTACCAAAGATATATTTAAAACGATAAAAAAAATATTTAAGAAGCCAATAATCTATGATACAATTAGTAGACATCTACCCAATCCCTCGAGGCACTACCTAAAAGAGAACAAAAAAAGTCTACAATAGTTGAACACCTCAAATATTCTTATTTCATATGATGTTTTTTTTACGAAAGTATATTTATCTTATCTCATTTTTTAAATATATCTATAGATTCTTACGTGTTAGATGTGTCATGTTTATATACATGTTAAAAGTAAAAATCATCACGAATTGAACTTCTTTAAAGAATAAAGATGAAGCAGTTAAGAATTATTTTCACTCCCAGTGGCTTTTTATTAGTTTACTACTCGTTCAAAAACGACTATAACAACAAGTAGTTTGCATACATCATAAACTAGAGCTCCTATATAAGTATTTTCCTCTTATTTGATATTTCCTCCATATCACAAGTGATACAATTTTCATTTTTTTTGCAGTTTCAAAATAAGTAATATAATTTGATACTTTACTTTTTCGTAAAAAGTAATAGATTCATACTCATTAATTATCTCCTTTAGTTTAGTAAAATGACTATTTACTAGTATTTTACTTTTAAACTCATTAATATCTCTTTATTTAAAAGGATTGAGACTTATCCTATAATAACTATCTACTTTAATCAATCTTAATATAATTAATTACTTCGTATAATATTTTGACTCAAAATCCATGAAATTAATAATTTATCACTTACTGTGATATGAAAGAATTTATCACTTACTGTGATACGAAAAAAGAAGTATATAAATAAAAGTGTTTGCAAGATCATAATCGTTTGTTGATACAATAATTATATGTAATGATAAATAAACTTACCATCAAACATTCAAACTTTCTAGAAACTAGACCTATGTTTGTATGTATTCATATAATAAATAAACTTATCATCAAACATTCAAACCTTCTACAAAATTAGCATTTAATTGACACTCTAGGTCGCCATATATATTCAGTAATTCAGCCATTGGGTTATTGGTTTTTAAACGTATTTTGAATTTGTGTTTTTTAAAGATTCATCTAGACTCTTTTATTTCGAGTGGTCAACAAATTCAACCAATCAGATTGAATTGAACTTTTAATAATGACTAAAAATAGATACTTCCTCCGATTCAAAATAAGTGATACACTTTCCTTTTTGGGGTGTATCAAAATAAGTGATACACTTTGAAAAATTACCTTATTTGGCAAAAAATAGTGGGACCCACACCTACTAACTATCTACTTTAACAAAGTGAAAAGACCCCTTTACCCTTACTTTTACTTTTAAACATCATTAACTCCACTTTATTCAAAAAATGTGGGACCAATTTCCCACTAACCATCCAATTAATCTAATTTAACCATCATTATAAACTTTTGCCTCAAAATCCGTAAAATCCAAAGTGTATCACTTATTTTGAATCGGAGGAAGTAAATAATATAAAGATTCCTATCAGATCTGGATTAAACTAGTATGTTTCAATCTTTAATAGCTAAGGTGTACTCATGCGGTCATAGTCATACATAGTTTTATAAGTAATAAAATAACAATTAAAATGTTGAATTTACATAAAAAGTCCTTGAAATAATGTTGTATTGAGTTTATTTGTTCGAGAAATTATATTGTACTATTTGTATCTATACTTTATCATGATAAGTGTCGAAATCAAGGAATGATATAAAGAAAGAAAAGTATTGGATTACACATGTTAAACTTAAAAGTGGTAGTACCATGGGTAGGCACAAATGATATGACTCAATACTACTCCCTCCGTCCCATAAAAAAAGTTCTCATTTCTCCTTATAATTTTGTCTCACAAAAAAGTTTTCATTCTCAAATTTGAAGGGTCCACTTAATAAAATAATAATCTCCACCACTATCTATCCCTAAAAATACATAATCTCTCCAATCCAACCTTATATTTTAATCAAAAATATTACCAATAACACCACCACCAATTATCTCATAAAAACTCGTGCCCATGAGAAATGAGAACTTTTAATAGTGGGACGGAGGGAGTATTTCTCTATTTGTTCCTACTTATAGTCCTAACTACTTGATAGAATGACATGTATAATCTATTAATTATCTCTCATAATATAATCGTTTGATTTTAACACATGTCTTTATATATATTATTGTAACTTAAATTGATTAACTAAAGGAGAATAATTGACAACCCTAAGAAATATAATTAAGATGTTAAAACATGCATAATGTATTTTAGGAACTACCATTTAATTAATTAAAGTAAAAACTTTCTTATGTATATCTTAACATCTTAATAACGATGTCCCTTAAAAATAATCATTAACAAAATCCTTAATTAAATAAATACCATAAATATCATATATAGTCATACTCGTACAACTTAAAACACTTTATTACTATTTTAAACGATTCAAATCTGTTTCAACAAAATTTTGTGCAAGAAAATAGCTGTAATATCACAAATTTATATTTATACATCTTCAGATAATTTTTTTTTCTTTTTATATAAAAAAATCTCTTTATAAAAGCTGGCTAAATTTCGCTTGTCATATATTCAATCTAACTGTTATTATAGTCATTTCCGAACCTTTAACTGGTCTTTTAATAAATGTTTACTCGTCCAGGAATCAAACTCCCGTCCTTTAAGAAATTTTTTGAGAACCTTTACCATAAGGCCATATTAGGTTTCAAATAACCTGAGTGTGCATACGTTAATAGCAATTTGCATTTTCATATAATTTCCCAAAACATTCCAAGTGTGAATAGCAATTGAGATCCATATATACGCACAAAAATCATGAAATTAATTGTTTGATCCATAGAAAAGCATATGGCAATTGGCATTACTATATAACAAGGAATCTTCAACATGATACATTTCATATTATTTTGACTATGCTTTCCCATGATAAAATATTTCATATTATGTTGTCATAATCATGCAACAAGTTGAGATATTTAAAAAAAAAATATATATTAAAATATTGATTAGGTGTTGATAAATAACATCACATTGGCCAAACAAGATAGTCTCCACTTTGCACAAATCATAGATTTGGAGTGAGGTTGGCATTTTATGATAACAACATAAATAAAACAGCAAGTTGCCAACTTAAATTTTTATAACTAAAAACTTTTGTTAATTCCTTCTAGACGAGCAAAGTCTTCACATACGGGTACTACTGGCCATGCATCTAAGTACAACCCAAAGAAGCAAGCTCGATAATATTTTGCGTGCCCATGTTTATATCGAACGCAAACACTACGCAAACACATGATTCGAATGCAATATACACTGAAAATATCGACGAACTCAAATATGACATATTGGAGTAGTCATATATATAGCAACACAACGATTTCAAGGTGTTTGCATGATCGTTTAGAAGTTATTTTAGTGACTTGAAGAACTAGAATCGTGTAATAAGATAATTTAAATAATGTTACATGCTTCACAGTTCACACTATTTTATCCTAAAGGATATCTAATATACTTATTACATCACATATCCACCACACACTTTTGTCTGATGTTTTTTTAGAAAAACAGTTGCTTTATTTTCAATAGAAATATGAATATTTATTTCTTATCTTCACATACTGATTGAATATCATTGTTGTATGTTAAAGTGTTACAAAACCTAGGAATATGTGATATGTGATATGTGATATGTTAATGATTTCACATTCATCTCGCTAATTAGTTTGAGTTAATTTTATATAAAAGGTCACCAAATAATGCGCCTGTTGGGTTTTCTATGCATCTAGCCACACTTTGCTTAAGGCGGAAATCAAAAGCAACTTGGTAGAACATTGACCCGATTAAAAACTTTTGGACCGTTAGGTTTACAACTCTAAAGCAACTAGATATTTAATGTAATTAAATAGATGAACTCGAAACACTTACTTGTTCTTCGTGAATTGGAGAACTAGATAAACCCTGTGATCTAGTACGAGCCAGATCAAACAATGCTCTAGGATTCAAGCAAGAATCTCTCTATCGAGTCACACCCTAGGTTGGTCAAGAACGAGACGATGTACCACACGGTAGTACAAAGCACTCTTGAGAAACAAACACCAAAACCCGAACCCGAAAACCCTTTCGGTTCGTTCGAACGGCGGCGGCACGGCGGCGGCACGTGGTTCGACGGTGGTGTGGCGACGGCGGTGGAGCTCGGTCGAATGGGGTGTTCGGCCGAAGCTTGGGGAGAGGCAAGGGAGTATTGAAAGTATGATTAGGTTAAACCCCTTAACCTCTATATATACTTACCCCAAAACACAATTATGGTAACACCACAATTGGTCTAAGCCCACTTTAATTAAACCATTAATTAAGCCCACAAGTATTAACTAAACTATTAATTAATACTTGGCCCGATACCACTAACTAGTCAATTACCCATTAACCAGTTTAGTCCGTCTAGCCCGTTAGTCAATTTAATTAAACTATTAATTAAACACTACGTTATTTCTCGTGTTCGTTGACGCCTCGAGGGCAACCCGAATAGGACTCTAAAATACCCGAACCGAAATACCGGTTTATTTGATGTGTTGGACACTCTTTCCAACAGTCTCCCACTTGGACACCTCATCAACTATAAACGGTACGCGTTCGTGTAACCTTTAGAGTGTGCATGTTATGTGCAGCTGCTGAACTCTGAACTATCAGAAACAGTCCTATGATAAGTGATCATATGTCCTTCGTTGCGCGATATCATGTAACTAGTGACATGGACATGTCAATCACTCTAGTTACGATTATGTTTCCTGATTCGAGATTTATGATGACGATTTGACTACATGATTGAACTTTCAATCTAGTCATGACCTGCGCAGGTACTTCAGTGTCACATCAAATCAACAGGGGGCCCATGGATATCTCCTCTATCACTTTGATCAGAGGGAACGAATAAACCTTAACTACATCATCTTCCTTCATAGTCATCACATAATACATGGAACTAATCTTTATAGCTACCAGTTACGAATAGCGTTGGAGTTAGACCAATGCATCACGAAATCCTACTAAGGAAACGATGCATCTTGGTTTGAAGACTCATACGATATTATCGCCTCACTATTACCCATGATAAAGTCCATGGGGTAATACTCTGAGCGTGGGTTGGTCCAACATTTAAATACACCTTTTAAATGCTCATGAGAGTAGCAGCAATCTCTATGCAATGTTCATACCTTTGAACAATCTACTCACTCTCTCATGACATCTTAATTCAGTTCTTATTCCCATAAGAACGATCGACTGTGGACGTTTAAGTAATCTCTTAGTTTACTTAGGAATAGGTTCTAAACATGCAAAAGGTTGAAATGGAATAATTAAATACTATATGAATGATAGAACACTTGCAAATTATTTAATCTCCATAAATAAATCATCAATTCATACAATTTAATATTCGCTACAATTTCAAATGAATGACAATTTATGATAAGTCACTATGAAATCTAATTCCTATCGTCCTCGCATGAGTATCATGCTTGGCACGACTTAGTGCTTTTGTGAAAGGATCAGCCGGGTTATTTTCCGACGATACTCTTGTCACTATCACGTCCCCATCTTCAACTCGCTTTCTCACGTAGTGAAACTTTCTGAGTATATGCCTGGTTCGACTATGATCTTTGGATTCTTTAGTCAATGAGACTGCACCTTCATTGTCGCAGAAGATTTTCATTGGTTCCTTGATGCTTGTTACGACACCAAGATCCCCAATGAAATTCTTCAACCATGTGGCCTCTTTTGATGCCTCACAGGCAGCAATATACTCAGATTCACAAGTTGAATCAGCTACTGTCTCCTGCTTGGAACTCTTCCAAGTGACAGCTCCTCCGTTCAATAAGAACACCCACCCTGTTTGTGAGCACGAGTCATCTCTATCCGTTTGGAAACTCGCGTCACAATACCCTTCCACAACAAGTTCGTCTTTCCCACCATACACTAAGAACATATCATTTGTTCTCCTTAGGTACTTGAGAATCGTTTTCACCGCAGTCCAATGATCGTTGCCAGGGTTGCCCTGGAACCGGCTCACTATGCTTAGCGCATATGAGACATCCGGGCGAGTACATACCATGGCATACATGATCGATCCAATCGCCGAGGCGTAAGGGACTCGACTCATTTTCTCCAGTTCTTGCTCAGTACTGGGACATTGACTCTTAGACAATGTTATGCCATGATTCATGGGTAGATACCCTTTCTTGGAATCAACCATACTAAAACGTTTTAGTACTTTATCCAAGTATGTACTCTGGCTCAATCCTATTAGACGTCTTTCTCTATCTCTGTAAATCTTTATACCGAGTATGTACGCTGCATCTCCTAGATCCTTCATAGCGAAACATTTTCCCAACCAAGACTTCACGTCTTGCAGTGTAGGAATATGATTTCCTATAAGGAGTATGTCATCCACATACAGTACTAGGAAGACTACAACGCTCCCACTAGCTTTGATGTAAACGCAGGACTCATCTTCACTCCTAGAGAAGCCAAACTCCTTGACTTTCTCATGGAAGCAAAGATTCCAACTTCGAGATGCTTGTTTTAATCCATAAATGGATTTCTCAAGCTTGCACACTCTATCAGGATATTTCTTATCGATAAAACCTTCTGGCTGTGCCATATAGACATCCTCAGTAAGTCTTCCGTTAAGGAAGGCGGTTTTAACATCCATCTGCCAAATTTCATAGTCATGAAACGCAGCTATGGCAAGCAATATTCTGATAGACTTTATCTTGGCTACTGGTGAAAAGGTTTCATCATAATCAATCCCATGAGTTTGAGTATAACCTTTTGCAACCAACCTAGCCTTATAGGTGTGCACATTCCCATCCATGTCTATCTTCTTCTTGAAGATCCACTTGCATCCAAAGGTTTTGACACCGGGAGAAGTCTCAATCAAGTTCCATACTTGATTGTCATACATGGACTGAATCTCACTCTCCATAGCCACTTTCCACTTTTCGGCCTCAGGGCCTTCCATAGCTTCCTTATAACTCGATGGCTCATCGTCATCAACTGGTAAACTATTACCAGTAGATGCATCGCCTTCAGCAATATGGAAATCATAATAATCACCAAAATGCTCAGGAGGGCGAACAGTTCTTGAGGATCTATGTGGAACGGTAGGAGTTACATCATTTTGTTCAACAGGAGTCTCATCCTCTGGTTGAGTACTAGTGTCAACTATAGGTTCCACTACATCTTCATTGCTTGACTCTTGACACTCTTCAAGATCAATTTTGCTCCCACTGTCTTCTTTGGATATTAGATCTCTCTCGAGGAAGAATCCTCTTCGAGATACGAACACTTTGTTCTCTTTCGGATTATAAAACCGATATCCAAAAGACTGTCGTGGGTAGCCAATGAAGTAGCACTTCTCTGATTTGTTATCTAGCTTGTCGTGAGATTCATGTCTTACATAAACTTCACAACCCCAGATTTTCAAATGTTTGAGGGAGGGAGGATTCCCTGTCCACATTTCAGAGGGAGTTTTGGCAACCTTCTTAGTTGGTACAAGGTTAACGATATGTGCTGCAGTTTCTAAGGCATATCCCCAGAAACTCACTGGAAGTGTTGATCGACTCATCATTGATCGAACCATGTCAAGCAAGGTTCGATTTCTCCTTTCCGACACTCCATTAAGTTGTGGAGTTCGAGGAGGTGAGAGTTGGGATACTATTCCACAACTCTTTAGATAGTCGATAAACTCTTGACTAAGATACTCTCCGCCCCTGTCAGAACGGAGCATCTTAATCTTCTTGCCCAGTTGATTCTCTACTTCTTTCTGATATTCTTTGAACGTTTCAAAAGTATCAGACTTATGTTTAATCAAATAAACATATCCATATCTACTGAAATCATCAGTAAACGTGACGAAGTATCGTTCACCATGTCTAGTGTTAGACTTGAATGGTCCACACACATCAGTATGTATGAGGTCCAACAAGTCTTTGCCTCTTTCACATGACCCTGTGAATGGCGCCTTTGTCATCTTGCCAAGTAAACAAGATTCACACACATCATTCGATTTGAGGTCAAATGATTCTAACACTCCATCCTTTTGGAGTTTAGCTATGCGTTTCTTGTTTATATGTCCTAAGCGACAATGCCATAGACATGACTTATCCAATACACCTTTGGATGAATCAACATTCAATATTAGATTTCTTTTGTTTACGCAACCATCTATTTCATATATACCAGCACAAGGAATAGCTTTAAAATAAAACACATCATTTTTATAAACTAAAATGGAACCATTCTCATTATCAAAAACAAAGTTAAAACCATCCTTAAACAATGCGTAATACGAAATAATGTTGCGTGCCATAGAAGGCGAAAAACAAACATCTAATAAAAGTAAAGAACATCCATTCCCAAGCATGAGCTCATAATCTCCTATCTTGGTGACAGCAGTCGAGACTCTGTTTCCCATGATCAGATTAAGCTCTCCATGCTTCAACTTCCTACAATTCTTAAGTCCCTGCATATCAATGCAAATGTGAGTACCACACCCTGTATCTAGAACCCAAGAATTAGACATAGAAGTATGATGGAGTTCAATCATATAAGTACCTGATGGTCCAGACTTTTGGACTTTCTGACTCTTCAGATCATCCAAGTACTTTGGGCAGCTTCTTTTCCAGTGACCCTTTCCTTGACAGTAGTAGCAAACAGCATCTTTCAGATCTTTAGTAGGTGTTATATCAGAATCAGCCTTCCTTTTATAGCCATGTTTGGCTTGACCTACTTTGGCCTTGCCTTTGCTATTTGGAGGAGGACGGCGTTTCTTTTTAACACCTTCAGATCGAATAGACAAGACAGGAGCAGTAGGGGCGGAACCTTTAGCTTTCATCAAGCTAGCCTCGGTAGTTTTCAACATACCGTGCAGTTCCATGAGTGTCTTATCCATATCACCCATGTTATAGTTAACTATAAATTGTGAGTAGGATGGTGGAAGCGAGTTCAAAACCATATCTGTGGTCAACTCCTTCGGTAAAGGGACACCCAAGTTTGCTAGTCTGTCTATGTAGCCCTTCATCTTTTGGACGTGGCTACACACAGATTGTCCTTCTTGTAGTTTGCATCCTACTAGGGAACTTACCACGTCGAAACGTTCTTGCCTAGCTCTGTTTTGAAACATTTGTTTGAGCTGTTGATTGATGTCATAGGCACTCATCTTCTCAAAATTCTTTTGGAGATCAGAAGACATAGTGGCTAACATCAGGCAATCAACCTTTTCCGACTCTGACCGATGGAGATTATAGGCAGCTCTGTCTATGTCACTCGAATCGTCAGTCAACTCAGCAATCTCGTTATCGAGGACATACTCCTTGCCCTCGTACCTTAATGTGATTCTAAGCGTACGAACCCAATCAATGTAATTGGGTCCAGTGAGCTTCTCACGATTCAAGGTGGAGATAAGAGCAAAGCTTTGTGGTCCTTGTGGAAGTGGAGGTGGAGGAGGAAGTGGGATTGTGTTGTCATTCAAGTTTGAACCCATCTACAAAAGAAACAATTTCTTTGTTAGTGAATTCAATAATTAATCCTTATAATAATTTTCCCAATCTTTATTCATAAGGCTAGGATACGCCCACTAGTTATTTGATGTGAAGAGGGATGCCGTATTTCACACCAAACAATTTCGTGTCGTAGGCAAACTATTGTCAATTTCAATCTTATTAAATCCCTAGTTCTTTGAGATTCATTCTCGTGGGAGAATGGCATGTTAATCTCGAATCAATGCTCTTTCTAATCTATATGATAGGGATGCCGTGGATCATATATTAGAAGGTGAAACAACCATGGAACACCCACGTGGACTTCTCGGCTCAAGTTCGCTTGAGTATCGCGAGAATCGTTTCACTCGTAAAATAATCTCACAATTAACGTACCGGTTAACCACACGAGTTCCGTTAATCAGACTATGATACGAGCGCGTGTCATTCTATGGAGAGCACACAATGTTCACATTTAATTAAACGGGAAGGATTTGTTTAATGTTATGATTATACTTTTAATCTTAATATCATCCTATTATGCCTGTTCGGTAGCTCCATTCTACGACAAGGGAAGCGGCGGGGCAGGTCAGCGCAAGGCGTGTTAAAAACGCAACCCCGTTTAGAGATCTATATCTCTTCCTTTTCATCCTTTAGATGTCATAGACTATGGGTGAGCCTACTAGTGACATAAGCGACGATATATTTAACTTTAGTTATAATATATATAAACTATTATATAATTATATCTATGTTAATTAAAAACCTTTTAATTACATTTACTAAAGTTCTATATAGTATAATTAATTATATAAACGTGCGAGGACGCGACGTTTTAATTACTATTATAACTATATCTTATATAATATTTAATAAACTATTATTACATAATATTATATATATAAGGGAGGAATATCAAATCATATTTGATATATAATGGAATTCGAAATTTATATATATATATATATATATATATATATATATATATATATATATATATATATATATATATATTCTAATTAAACTTTTAATTAATATATATCATATATATAATATTTATTTAAATATTTATCTTTATTATATACCATTATAAAACTAAGACAAGACAAATTTAAATATTCGAAAATCCATATCCTTATATTATTTAAAAAAAAATTCGGATATATATTAAAATATATATATCCCTAAATTTAAACCCTTATAAGATTTTATTCCTTATTTGAAACTATTCAAATAATCATCTAGATTTAATAAATCAACTATTTATGGCATATATATGTATTCCGAAAAATACATATATCCATAAATATGATTTTATCTTTTATTTAAATATTAAATAATATCTTATATATTCTTTTATATATTTTCGGAAAAATATATAAATATATACAAAGATATTTTCAAATCTTTTAAATAAGGCTAGATACTTAACAAAATCTTTGATTCAATTTCTTGATAATTCCAACTTTTGAAATTATCATAATTTATTAATTTAAATAAAAAAAACGTTTTTAATAATTAAATTAATAATTCCGAATTTTCGGAAATATTAAAAATCATATTTTTAATTTTCGGTAATTATCAAAACAATTTTATAAAATACCGAAAAATCTAAAAACCTATTTTTAATGTATTTTTAATTTTCGGAAAAACCCAAAAACAATTTTCGGAAATTCCGAAAATCATAAAACCAATTTTTATGGATTTCGAATTTCTTGTCTAGCACTATTAGACTTGTAAACCAATGGCGCTCTGATACCACTGTTGGGTTTTCTATGCATCTAGCCACACTTTGCTTAAGGCGGTAATCAAAAGCAACTTGGTAGAACATTGACCCGATTAAAAACTTTTGGACCGTTAGGTTTACAACTCTAAAGCAACTAGATATTTAATGTAATTAAATAGATGAACTCGAAACACTTACTTGTTCTTCGTGAATTGAAGAACTAGATAAACCCTGTGATCTAGTACGAGCCAGATCAAACAATGCTCTAGGATTCAAGCAAGAATCCCTCTATCGAGTCACACCCTAGGTTGGTCAAGAACGAGACGATGTACCACACGGTAGTACAAAGCACTCTTGAGAAACAAACACCAAAACCCGAACCCGAAAACCCTTTCGGTTCGTTCGAACGGCGGCGGCACGGCGGCGGCACGGTGGTTCGACGGTGGTGTGGCGACGGCGGTGGAGCTCGGTCGAATGGGGTGTTCGGCCGAAGCTTGGGGAGAGGCAAGGGAGTATTGAAAGTATGATTAGGTTAAACCCCTTAACCTCTATATATACTTACCCCAAAACACAATTATGGTAACACCACAATTGGTCTAAGCCCACTTTAATTAAACCATTAATTAAGCCCACAAGTATTAACTAAACTATTAATTAATACTTGGCCCGATACCACTAACTAGTCAATTACCCATTAACCAGTTTAGCCCGTCTAGCCCGTTAGTCAATTTAATTAAACTATTAATTAAACACTACGTTATTTCTCGTGTTCGTTGACGCCTCGAGGGCAACCCGAATAGGACTCTAAAATACCCGAACCGAAATACCGGTTTATTTGATGTGTTGGACACTCTTTCCAACAGCGCCCACTTGCAGCTTGACTCCTTACAACTCGTATGTTACAAAAAGAGTCCCTATTATGGAAGCAATGTACACCTTCAGTCCTTGAAACTGTTATGGTTAACTCAGGTCCATTTAATCAGCCATGTGTAGTGTCGGACACATTAGGGTAATTTAGTCTTAATTTGTGGTAATAAAATGCAATGACAAAAATCATGTGAGTAGCATAGGCTGATTTAACATACATGCGTTCACCTTAACAGTGTCAATGACCAATTATGCAGAATTTCCAATATAGGCTCTTTTTGTAATGTCAAAGATTTAAACAGTGAACTGGCATATAGGCATGTGCGAATTAGACAGAGTACCGCCCAGAACCGCCGAATAGAACCGAATTATACCGGTCAAGTTCTTATTTTGAGTTTTCTTGCAAAACCGGTTCCGGTCAGGTTCAGTCCAGTCCAAAACCGAAAGAAGACTGAAAAGGTACAAAAAATCATTCAAAACCAAGACATCATCAGTTCAGTCCCCAATCCATCTGAAACCATTTTCTCATAAGTCTGATTCCAGTAGTTCGATTTGGTTTTTGGCCCATACACATGCCTACTGACATATCACTTAGGGACCATTTATGTTATTAACTCTTAATTTTACTTGGCGGATTCGTCAATTTTATAACTATATATTGACAATTATAAGGGTGATTTCTTATTTTATACCAAATGAAAATAAAAATATCCTTAAAAAGTCTGGTAGTTTTAATTCTTCCCAAAATAGATTGTGTGACTATGTGCGACTAAGATCCTCGTGCTACTCCACTAGAACGCCGCCACGTGTCCGAGTTAAGACTGCTCAACTTTGTTACTACTGCTCGTTAGTACTGCTCAACCTTGTTACTACTGCTCTCAACCTTGTTACTACTGCTCTCAACCTTGTTACTACTGCTCGATAGTACTGCTCAACCTTGTTACTACTGCTCGTGAGTACTGCTCAACACTTAGTGCTGATCACCACTTAGTGTTGCTCAAAGTTAGTGATGCTCTATGGAGTCGCCCAGTCGCACGAGGTATTTTGAGAAGATTGAAGTCTATCAGTTTTTAATGAGAATTGAACCAGTCGCACGGTCTAAATTAGTAATTATTTCTAATTATAATCACTGCTAGTGTTACCTAATATGTTATCTAGAAAGGAAAAGGTCAAGAATCTTTTAATTACACTAATAATATCATTGTAACCTAAAAACCGATTACTTTTTAGGCCATAATATGAGTTTACATGCATATCAGGTGTGGAAAAGCACTAATATTAGATTATTAGGACCAAATCTGAATACTTTCCAAGTACAAGAGCACTTTGATCTAATCAAAAGTTCTAAACAAAAACATTGATAAAGTAAGGTAAATTAAACACTTTTGTACTTGTATGCGTCTTTATGGTATATTATCATAATCTAGTACGAAGTACTTGTTTAAAAATATACGAAGAAAAACATTAAAGTACCCCCACATGTTTAAACAAACAATTTAAGAAAGATAACAAATAGAACCAGAAAGGTCTTTAAAATAGGCCTAAAAGGTATACTCTATGCAAGTTAAAACGAAACAGGTCAAATATCTTCTGAATGGATTCACTGTATATTTAATACCGATTTTATTTTAAGAAACGAACTTTTTTAATCTTATTTAGTAAAGTAATTATTTATACAAGTATAAAAGGAAGTGTTATTTGCAAAAGTGTTGTTGCTGCCCACTTTGCAATTATGGGCTATAATAAGGTTATAAAAGATGTAAGGTACGGTGTGGCGGCACTATCAAGCCTCAAGACATGATGAGTCATGACGTTTCTCAAGACGTGACTTGTGGCAATTTTGTATATAATTTATAAATTTATATAAGTGATTATAAATATATAGCATAGTTAATCATTTTTTCTTCATTCTTGACATATTAAACGATTCTTATAACTAAATACCTATATATATTTAGCATATATGACTCAATGACTTTAATACGTTAAAAACACAACTTATGATGGGTAAAAGTGAGTCAAATCGGACCTGAACCTACGTCAAACCTTACGTTCAAGCCTTGGACTAAGGCATGAAGACATAGTCAAGCTTTAAGCCTTTGCGAGACATAACAAAGCCAAGGTGACCTTTTTAGAACTATGGCTATATGACAAGATCCCATGATAAGATTGTAATCGCTAATAACCTAATTATACAATCCCTCAATTCAATAAAAAATTTACCTAAAGTTGATAAATACAACGAGAAAAAGTAATACAATTCTATCATGATATTATTCTTCACTCTCGCAATTTATGAATTTCACTTCCAGTCGTGAATTTTGCAACAAATACATCCACAATTGCACAGCCTTTAGTCATTTTTTGGCAATGTAGATAAAGCTAAATTCAATAGCTGAAAATCCCCTTCATAAAAAAGTTGCTAAATTTCGTCCCAATAATTACTTCAATCACATCCAACTCTGATCAGAAATAGTAAGAAGAATACAGAGAGTTAGCTTACAGTTGAGAGTAGAGAGATATACAAATCAAATTAGTAGGATAATATTACAAATTCTCATAGTATTGAGATGAGAATTACTTTGTCTATCACACTTTTTAATGTTTATATCATACTTCTAATGTCTATATCACACCGTACAAGTAACTATATATATTGTACAAATAAATAATGTAATTATTGTGGTAAATAGATTAAAATATATGGTGTAAAAATTATTATTTATATGATATATTAGGTTTTATAGGTATGGGTATATTGTTGTTCTAAAAAAGAATGTACCGCTTATAACTCAATACAGTCAAAGCGAAATGGGTGTTGAATAATTTGATTCCTTCCATTTTCACCCATAAAAAATAAGCTTATGATAATTAAAAGAAGTAAAAAAATATGTGTATGTACAAGTATTCCAATAAATGCATAAATGTTCATTTTACAACGATAAATGGACTATTTGTAGTGAAACTATTGCTCCGGCAACCGTCTAGCCGAAAAAATGGTCGCCGGAATCACACCGAGTACACGGTGCACATATCTCACTTGATATCATTATTTTCCAACATCCAAAGCACCTGTTCCCCGAAATAAAACACATTTTGATTACTACAAATCATCATACAAAAACAAACCATGAAATAATAAACGGATTTTTTAATTCATACCTGAGACATCCGAGGTCTCAAATGTGGGTCCCGCCGGATACATAACGAGGCACAATGTGACATGCACCGAATTTCAGGATCGGAGTAACTGTCTCGTAACCGCGGGTCTATTAACTCACTGATGGCATTCTCTTTCAGCAATGGGCGCGCCTGTCAATCATAATATGCAATAATAAATGCAAAATCGAAAAAAAAAAAAGATTGAAAAATATAAATAAATTGGAAACATGAAATCTCGAATTTTAAAAAACAAGTACCCATTCGGTAAGATATTGTTGGCCCCTAGGTCGGTTAATATCGACAGCTTTGCGTCCAGTAATGAGCTCAACTAAAACTACCCCAAATGAATATACATCCGCCTTTTCAGTAATTTCGCCAGTTTGAGCGTATTCTGGAGCTAAGTATCTAATAAAACAAAAATTGTTTGAAACAATACCTTTGGACAACTTTTGGTCCGTTTTGAACTAATATAGATAAAATATAACCCAAATTAAAAATTACCCGAAAGTTCCTATTATTCTTGTTTCCACACCCGTTTCACCATCCGGTTGCCACCTCGCTAGTCCAAAATCTCCAACCTATGTTTTAAACAAGATTATATTTAAAATCAAAATGTATGTACATATTATCTCCATAGAAACAGAGTATGTTTATACATACCAAAGCTTCGAAATCATGAGTTAGTAGAATGTTGTTTGGACGCATATCACGATGAACAATACAACCTACTCTACATTCTTCATGAAGATATCTTAATCCTCGGGCAGCTCCAATTGCAATCTTTTGTCGGGCAGACCATTCCAACAGCCCGTGATCATGCCCTAAAAAAACAAAAATACTCCTTTTTTAAACCATGTTATCAAGGACTGTAGATACTAGAGATTGTGATTTTGATCCATTTTCCTTGTTAATTGTAGGGGTGCTTATCGGGCCAAAACCGAACCGAACCGATAGAACCGATAACCGATAACGATGAATTTTCAAAACCGAAACCGAACCGATAACATGTTATCGGTTTCGGTTCGGTTTCGGTCGGTTTTCGGTTCGGTTCGGTTATTTTAGGCCAAATGTTCATCCTTTTCCGGAAACCGAACCGAACCGAACCGATAGAACCGATAACCGATAACGATGAATTTTTAAAACCGAAACCGAACCGATAACATATTATCGGTTTCGGTTCGGTTCGGTTTCGGTCGGTTTTCGGTTCGGTTCGGTTTTTTCGGTCCAAATGCTCACCCCTAGTTAATTGGTTAATTTTTTATGGGTTTTTCTAACATATGGCATACATTAAGTGCAATTACTGAACATCAAATTTCCATTTAAATCGAGAATCATATTTATTGCATCTTCCAAAATGGCAATAAATAAAGTTCATTAATGTTATTCAAAATATATTAAGAAATTGAAAAGTTCATTAATTGCACCTAATGTAGGGCATACGTTAGAAAAACCCATTTTTTATTTGTAACGGATCAAAATTCAAATCTTAACTAACAAAAAAGGGATTAATTTGTACCGTAAAGGTGAGAATCTAAAGAACCGTTGCAAAGATATTCATAAACAAGTAACCGTCGTCCATCTTCCACACAAAATCCGATCAACATCACAACGTTACGATGTTGTGCGCAGCTTAAAACCTCAACTTCAGAGAAAAACTCATTATCCCCTTGCGAACTAGCAATTTTGTGTTGTTTAACAGCAACCATTCGACCATCTTTCAGAACCCCTCGATGAACCGACCCGAACCCACCTTCCGCCAAGAAATTAGCTCCCGAAAACCCCTCTGTAGCATCTTCAAGCTCCGTAAAATTGAACCATTTTGGAGGTGTTCCGAACACCGGAGCTTTATGTTTGCAGATTGAACAAAGCGGCGGTGATTTTGGCGGTAAATGTCGCGTCACCGGAATCACCTCCCGGAAATTCTTCGTTGGCTTTTCTAGGCGGTGGTCAAGCTCCGAGAATTTCAAACGTAATGCATCCGTAATTGGATTAATTGCAGTTTTTTCGGGTTTTGAGAATTCACCGGAAGAGGTAAGAACATCGGCCGTCCATGGTGAACAGAAGCTCGTTGATGGTGAAGAACTCAAATTCTCAATATCGGAATCGGAATCGGAATCAGATTTGTCGAGAAATTCGTCTTTTTTTGTGTCCCAATCATGGTTGGATACTAAAAACGGTGATAACCCTAGCTCTGAACTTGATAATGAAGAAGTTTTATGTTGGGTTGCTGTGAATGATGAATGTTCTGGGCTGCTTGCAGGGGTTACGTTTGGGACTTTAATTGTGTGCCAAATATTTTCGTTTTGTTTGGAAGAATCTGTAGGTGTTTTCAAACAAGGAGTTAACGGTTCGGGTTCTTTTGTGGGTGACCCGACTAAATTTAGGCGAAGTACTTTGGGTCGGGTTTTTTTCATGACGACCACATTGCATTCTAGCTCATCGATGCATGCTTTCGCCTCTTTTTTCAAGTTCCTGTGACCAAAAAAATCGAGTGGTAAAATATAAGTTTTTATAAATAATTAACATTTCAAATACAGCTACAAGCCTACAAATATTTTTTTTCCATATCTTTTAGATTTATAAAAAGAATTAAGAGGTATACATTAAAATACACTCGACATTTTCCGGCCCATTTAACCCATTTATTTTAGCAAATTTCTATGATTATACGAGTTTGACCCATTAGATATAACACATAGCCCGAATCAAGCTATCACAAACATGTGAAAATACATTAGGGGAGAGCATTTGGGCCGAAAAAACCTAATCAAACATGTTTGCGGTTTCAGTTAGGTATTGAAAATCATCATTTTCAGTTTAGGTTCTATTGGTTCCGGTCCTGTCCAGTCCTTGGATAGGTATGAACATTTGGGCTAAAAAAATTAAACCAATAACCGAACCAAACCAAAAACAAAGATATGTAATCAGTTTGGTTTTTGAAATTCTTCCTTTTCAGTTTCAGTTTTCTTGATTCCAGTTTGGTTTCTGTACCACACTCACGGTTAAAATACATGCTCAACTTTGAATTCAATATATCTACTTACCTATCCAAAACAACCCATTGTGTTTGGGTTTTTTTTGCTTCAGCAGCCACCACCCCACACGGGCTGCCCGAAATCACCTTGATCTTCATCTTTATCTGTAAAAAACCCATCCAAAAAGAGGAAATTTAGTAAACAATAACGAATATAAATTTAACAAAAAGAGCAAGAAAAACACACTCACTTTATCGGAATCATATAAATTATGGAGTTGAAGCATCATTTGAGAACATGATTCAGTGATATCTTCCTTCTGATCCCTAAAATCACCCGAAAGCGATTTCCATTGGCCCGTGCTACAATCGCTATTATACTTTGAAATTTTCCAAAACTTATGACCTAAAAAAAATTCAACACTAGCATTTAGATCACAGAAATTGGTCATAAATCAAAGATTTGAAGGCTGATAAACCCTAAAAAGACAATATCAAAAGTCAAACATAGACTTTTTCAAGATCAATGAGAGCTTAAATTAGAACAGATAAACAGATGGAAAAGAGGTTAAAAATGATTACTTGAAGTGTGAGGTGGAATAACCACCAGCAATTTTGCACAATCACCAGGTTGAACAACATGTGTTAAAGCCCAAATCAAAGCTTTACTTGAAATTTCTCTTGATGCTTTCACAGCAATAACAACTACTTTTTCTTCTGCATCATCTTTAACTCTACAACTTTTTTGTTTCTTCATCATTTTCCAAGAAACCAAAATCAGCAAGATTTACCCAAAATGAAAGAACCCAATTTACTTATTTGGTCAAATCACGGAGAACCCACAAAAGATTCCATTTTTTTCAAGAAGATGTGGTAACTTTTTCCTAAATCAGTGTCCAAAAAGTACGTTTTAGAGCACTTTACCTAAAATGAAAGAGACCCAATTTCCGAAAACCTTTATTTGCTCAAATCATCAAACACCCACCAACAGATTTCATTTTTTTATGTTGTAAAACAAGAAAATGTGGAAACTTTTGCCCAAAATCAGTGCCTAAAAGGTGTGTTTGAGAGGTCAAGATTTAGCTAAAATGAAAGAAACCCAATTTCCCAATTCCTTTATCTGCTCAAATCATCAAACACCCACCAACAAATTCATATCTTTTATGCTGTAAAACGAAATATGTGGCAACTGTATTACAAAATCAGAACTCAAAAGGTGTTCTCGAGAGCACTTTTCGTCGAGATTTCACAAGAAATGCATGAAGGAAAGAGAAGAGAAAGAAAACAAAGAAAGCCTGCAAAGGCAATCAGATCACATTATTTGGACAAAATGGTAATTAAATATTTCCGTGTAAAACAACAAAAAAGAACGCCAAAAAGAAGAACGGTATCAGAAAAATACAAGTGAAACGAGCAGAAAAAATAAAACCTTGAAGAGACATGATGTTTAAAGTAATGACAGTTGGGTCCCAATTTTCTGAAAATTGCCAAAATAATTGAGTCAATGATGGATGGAATTGGAACCCATTCTCTTTCTTACTCTAAAAATGTTATAATTTTAAGGACACATTTAATGAGCCTCATTCCCTAGAACATGATCAAGAAGGTTGCTTTGAATCAAGAGAAATGGTTTCATCACATGAGATTAATTATGAATTTGATTTTAGTGGACGTATATTAATGGTTCGTATGATCTTGTAACTTAAAAATGGTAATTGGATCTACCAATGCAATTATTGTTGTTTGAAGTTATAACGGTGATCATATTATATTACTTACAATAAAACCTTCAAAAATTAATACTCAATAAATTAATAACTTCAATAAAATTAATAATTTATCATGTTCTAACTAGGGGTGAACATGGTACGGTATCACGTATATTTTTCTCATACCGCGTACCGTACCAACTATAATTGGTACACTGATTTATCTACCATTACCATACCAAGTTTACTTGGTACCAATTTGTTTGGCTACCAACAATCTTGGTTGGTACAAATTGGTAATGGTATATACCAACAACACTAACTCATATGAAATTAAAAAAATTAATAACAAAAGAACAATGATATTTTATCATTATCGACCAGTTAAACATATTAACAAGTGTTCCGAACATAGAAACAAAATAAGCAAAATGATATAATATGTTACGTGCTATATAAACATAATCTAGTACGATAAAGTAACAAAAGATGTAGCTATCTTGTCGTAACTGAACACTGATTTGTGTGAATGTACATATAAAATATTATATTTTCAAAGATGTTTTTAGTTTTAAAGTTAAAATAAGTATGTATTATTATATTATATTAGTTTCAGAGATATTTTTTGGGCACATCTATAATTTAAATAAAATATCGTATATTTTAATATCTAATTGGAATCTTGGGCAAATAGGTTGCTAGTTTGTTATAATATATTAAACTAAAAATCATATAATATATATCTTGGTTGGTACGGTATACCGTGGTATTTAAAATTTGTGTACCATTACCGTACCATGATTACACAATTGGTACGGTACTACCAACCAAACATGTTGGCTACCAACATATTGACTACCAACTATACTTGGTATGGTTGGTAGCATGTTGGCTGGTTTTGTTCGGTACAAATTTGACACCCCTAGTTCTAACTTGGGACTAGTACAAAATCGGATCTCAATCGATAAAATAATAAGATAATAATTTTTTTGAAATCCTAATGTAAATATATTAGTCTCAACCAAACTATAAATTAATAATCACTAAAATAAAATTCCAAAATTTTAGAATTATCACGTAAAAAATGAATCTATAGTCACTTGTTTTTTTTGTGAACTTAAATCTAGATCTATGTTCATGAACTTAGACATTTTATAGTGATCAATCTGGATCTATGTACATTGAACTTGACTAGTTCATTAATGTGGGAATTCTGAATGTCTTGTGAATGTGAATGTGATGCAGAATTTTGAAGGTCCTATGAATATGTGAAACGTATTAGATAAGTTGATTTTATAATAATATTACCTTTAAATTAATAATTTATTAATTTATTGATAATTAATATTACACTAAATTAATAAAATATCCTAGTCCCAACTTTATTAATTTATGGAGGTTTTACCGTATTTAATTTTTATGAACGTCGAAAGGGAAATTTTGGAAAAGAGTTTCTGCAATTTCTTTCGAAAACACCCAAGAACTATAAATAAAGAGCTAAGGGGAAGCTAGCACAAAGGATACAATCAACAAGAACAAATTATTTTATTATGTTAAGATTTTAATATTAATCAATATTTTGAATTTATAAGAGCATCTACTAGAGTACTTAAGAAAAATGAGAAAATTGTTTTATGTCAAATGTAGTAAGTTTATTTTCCATGCTAATGTGTAAAGTCCAATCGAGCCGCATAGTATCATGATCGAGCTCAACATGATTCTAAACTCGAAATTTAGATTGAACTTACTCAAGTATACATTGTTAAGCTAAAGTACGAGCTCGCTTATTAATGACATTATTTAGCTCACCTCGACGTGATCATCAGTAATAAATGATTATTAGCCAAACTTGACAAATGTATAATTATTGGACTCGGCACTTTTCAAGCTCGGCTTGAATCAAATCGAGTTGATCACATACTATGATTATTACATATAAATACATATATGCAAAAGGTAACACTGTAAAATGACACGAACTCGATAAAGCTTAGGGGCTTTATGCGGACTATAATGATACTTTGAGCTCAACTAAGTCTACTCAAGTATCTCAATCTCCATCTTGTGTCTACTTAACCGAGTGGATTTCCAATGGTATTAGTTTGATTTCAACTAGCTCGCGAGTTGTCTTCAATCGATTACTCCTTTACTCAAATAGCATGAAAAAGTATAACATTATGAACTTCTCTGTCATTTCTAAAAAAAATATCTTTTTACGTCAAAGTTGAATGTACTTGAATATCTTCAAAGGGTTATAAAAAACTAATCTGCATTTAACTGATTATTATGATTTTAAGCTATAGCCAAAGTAACTTTGGCGTAGCAGTATATGAGTGATCATTTAACTAAGAGATTGCGAATTCAACTTTTATTAGATACATGGTGTATATGTTATGTGTGTTAATTAGTTATAATTCTTGCATTCTAAAAAATTATATTTAAGTTATAATAACTAATTTTGATTAGATTGTTTGGTATAATTGGTTAAGTTTAAAACATCTTAACCATAATTAAATATTCTTGTAATTGCACTATGTTACTATTCCATGATAGGTTAATTTTTTTTATATAGTACTCTTATATTGTTTTGGAATCTTAAACTAGGGAAACTATTTTGATTTTGCACTGTATGAAGACAACCATAGGAGATATAATTTATAAGAATGTACGATTTTTCTCTCATTCACACAAACAATTTTTAATTAGACTCTATATAATATTATATCTGTCTAATGTAATGTAAACGAGGATTGTTAAACCCGCGCGTTGCAGCGGGATTTTAAATCTGATTTTTTGAACTAATTTTTTTGACATAAGGAGTCAATTCTTAATTCAATCGATTTTGATTTCTTACGCAGCCGGATGAGATCCTCGCGGTGTGAGTGTGTGATTTTGCGGTGCGAGTTTTTGCTTCGCTGCATGAATGCGTATGGTAAATGTATAATTGTCACCCAATAACAATATAATGTTAAAAAAATGATAATTTCACTACTTATATTATAAAATATGTTTATTTCCGCTTTTTGTTTATACGAAGTGTTATTTTTTTAGTACTTTTTATCTAATAAGTTAAAAGCTTATAATAAACAGATCACCACCTCTACCACAAATTTGAAAAGAGTAATGGTATTTAAGCCTACCATTTAGACCTACTCATAGACCTACTCATTAGATGAAGACACGTGTCAAAATCAAGGGATAATATTAGGAGAGAAAATTAATCGATTACACATGTTATTCTATCAAGTGGGTTGGTCTATGAGTATGTCTAAATGGTATGACTAAATATCATTTCTCATTTGAAATTTTCCCTTTATTTGTTTATACTATTTTTTTATGGAAAATATATCACCCATTCATCCCCTTATTGTAAGGTGGCATCTCCATATTATAATTTGAGTGAGGTGGCATTCACAAATTTGAAAACGCCTGGCCTCATACACAAATTTGAAAACGGAACAGAATTGTTTTAAAACACCGTTTCAAAATCTTAATGAATAGTGATCTTAGAATGGGATTTGTATATATAAGATAATAGGTAATATCTCATATGCATTCATTTGTTTTATTTTATTAATAAAACCTTTAATCATGCAATTATTTTCATGATTATTATATGCATTTCCGTTTCAAAGTCTCATTCTAATTAATATATTACTTGTGCTTAAAGTCTTAATAACATGTGCATATAATGGCCGTAATTTATTATCATTGGATCTCTTTTTCTGTAGAAAAAAATAAATTTTATTTATCATAGAGTTAACTGCAAGAATCGTCCCTGTGGTTTGGCCAAATTGCACGTATGGTCCTTGTACTTCATTAAGTGCAGGCGCAGTACCCAAAGTATGCATTTTTTTGCACGCGTAGTCCTTCCACCATAACTCTGTTAGCTTCCGTCTGTTTGTGGCCACATGTGCCCAGCACACGAGGGTAATTTGGTCATTTTGCATATGGTGCCAACTTGAAGACCAGATCCAAGCTAAAACCGGTAATTCTAATTCCCGGATCGTTGATTATTTCGACATTATTGCCGGTACCGGAATCGGAGCTCTATTAGCCGCAATGCTTAACGCCGATGACGGTAACGGACGTCCGCTGTTTACCGCCAAACAGGCGGTTAAATTTGTAACTGACAAGCGCAAAGAGATTTATAAGGTGAAGAACGTCGGCATTGTTCATCGGAGACGGATGTTTTCTGGTAAAAGTATGGAGAAAGTGTTGAAGGAAGCGTTAACCAGAGACGGCGGTAAGGTTTTGACGTTGACGGACACGTGTAAGCCGATGATTGTTCCGTGCTATGATCTCAATAGCTCCGCTCCATTTGTCTTCTCTCGAGCAGATGCTTCCGAATCGGCTAGCTACAACTTCGATCTCTGGAAAATTTGCCGTGCGACATCGTCTGATCCGTCGATGCTCAAGCCGTTTCATCTCAGTTCAATCGACGGTAAAACCTCTTGCTTTGCCGTCGACGGCGGTTTAGTGATGAATAATCCTTCCGCCGCCGCCGTCACACACGTATTACACAATAAACGCGATTTCCCCTCACTTTCCGGTGTCGAAGACCTCTTAGTTCTCTCTCTAGGCAACGCTCAGTTGAACAATTCACCGCAGCAAATGGTAAATCGTAACGGTTATTGCAGGAATCAATACGTTGCCGGCGTTGACTCTCTGAACAGCTTGAGCTGTTGATAAAAAAAATTCAATTTTTAGTTTAAATGTATGGGGTTTAGTTTTAATTTGGGGAAAAAGATGGGGAAGAAGAAGAACAAGGGGCACCATATGCAAAATGACCAAATTGCCCTCGTGTGCTGGGCACATGTGGCCACAAACAGACGGAAGCTAACAGAGTTAGGGTGGAAGGACTACGCGTGCAAAAAAAGGCATACTTTGGGTACTGCGCCTGCACTTAATGAAGTACAAGGACTATACGTGCAATTTGGCCAAACCACAAGGACCATTCTTGCAGTTAACTCTTTATCATATTTTTTGGTTAGTTGGACACATGTACTACATTATCATAAGGGGGTGTTTGGTTCGCTAGAATGTTTCTGATGGAATTGGAATTGTCAGGAAATGGATTCCAATTCCGTACTGTGTTTGGTTGGAGGAAATGGAATTGAAATTCAATTCAATATTATGTTTGGTTGCCAGGAAATGAATTGGAATTCTGTAAAAAGACGAATTTGCCCTTATTAGTATGGGTAGTGGTGGCGGTGGTGGTGGCGGCGACAATGGTAGTGGTGGAGGCGAGGCGGTGGGTGGCGGTGGTAGTGGTGGGTGGGTGGTAGAGGCGGCGGCGGGTGGTGGTGGGGGTAGTCGTAGCGGTGGGTGGCGGTGTTGGTGGGTGGTGGTGGAGGGTAGACGTATATCTCGCTTTCCAAGTCTCATTTGGATGAGGCGCCGGTGGTTGACGGTGTTGGCGGGTGGTGGTGGAGGTGGTGGTGGCGGGTGGTGGTGGCGGGTGGCGGGTGGTGAGTGGCGGTGGTGGTTGAGGGTGGTTGTAGTGGTGATGGGTGGCGGTGGTAGTCGGTGGGTGCTGGTGGGGGTGGCGGCGGGTGGTGGTGGTGGTGGCGGCGGCAGTGGGTGGTGGTGGAGGTGGTGGGTGGCGACAACGGTAGTGGTGGGTGGCGGTAGCGATGGTGGGCGGAGGGTGGTGATGGTCGGTGGCGGTAGCGGTGGTGGGCGGCGGGTGGTGATGGTAGGTGGCGGTGGGCGGTGGTCGTCGGCGGGTGGCGGGTGGTGGTGGCGGCGGGTGGTGGTTGGTTTAAGGTTCAAAGGTGTTTAAGGGTAATATGATAAGCCACACATTCCTTCATTAATGGGATTTCAAAATCCTTCCAACTTTGGATGGAATTCACATTCCCTTGTTTGATGGAATGTTTTCCAACCAAGGATTCTAATTCCGTCCAACCAAACATAGGAATCCATATGAATTGGATTCCAATTCCTTCAAATTCCCAAGGATTCCAGCGAACCAAACGTCCCCTAAATTTAGAATTTTGAACAAATAAAAAGGCTTAAATATTCAACGACTACACTTGTTTGTTATGTAGAGATATGTGTTACTCTTGCTATAAATGGAGGTTTAGTAAACCGAACATTTAACCAAAATCATCAACTCTTCGAAAAAACAATAATTTAAATAAAAAAAACCCATCACCCCACATTCGGACGTCGACTTAACAAGTTTATGTCCTTTAATTCATCAGCTGTGTATATTACATGCTTGTTATTATAAAACTCAATTTACAAACAATTTTATGCAGTCTCTTCGAACTAAAATGCACTTTGTTACAAAATTAATCTACAAATCTTATTTTTATGTACATTGTTATGTATCTTGACATGTAACATATACCCTCAACCAAAATATTGGAGAGAGATACTTGTGTATCTATAAAACCTAGCCTTATGTTACAAAAGAATTAAATGCACAATTAATTAATTGTTAATGACCTGAAGAATAACACTAACACTAATGAGAAAAAGTCGATGTTCGGCTTTCTCCTTTATTTGTGGCCATCTCAACAACGGCTTTTTCTCGTGGTGGGACCCTCAAGTACGCTTTCATAACATCATAAACCGTAAATCCAATTGCGACCGATGGTACAACCTGAAAAATTGGTAAATTTTAATTATTTGTAACAATTGCAATAATTGTATTTAGTTCCTATTTCAAAATTAATATCTGACCTTCATATAGTTAATACTGAGGCCTGAAAATAAATGTTTCCATCCTTGTTTTTGGACAATCATTATTAAAGTTCCCATTGTTCCTTTCAGTTGTAAGCTGTCAGAAGCCCGTAACCATTGAACCTGTATCATAACAGTAGATTCTATAGAATCTCATACTTTAATTATATATATACATGTATAGATAGATATATACCTGCATTTGCCTTCTTACAACATCCAAAGGATAAGTGAAAGTTTGACCAAGTAAACCAGCAACAGAACCACAAGCAAGTTTGACCATTATGTGCGTTCTGTAATCATCAGGAACACGGCTTTTCATTTCTTCATAGAAGTAAAACTTCAATCCCGCATAAGGAAATATTCCATACAGTGATGGAGCTAACAAAAATATTTTAAAATATTAATATTTATTTGGTATTAATATTAATATTTATGTAAATCTCAACCATTGATCAATAATTAATGGTCAAGATTAATCACATATTTTATACATAGAGGGTTTTTTGGTCATTTGACACTCACATAATTTATTTATTTCTTCAATTTTATTTTAAATTTTAAATTTTTAATTCTTTTATTAAATTTTATATTTTTTTCCGTTAAGAAAGAAATATAATGTAATAAAAATCACATGTGATTGTATACCGTTAAGAAAGAAATATAATGTAATAAAAATCACATGTGATTGTATATCTGATCACACATTTGATTGTACAAAAAATCACAAGTGATCAAGTATACAATCACATGTGATCATACAAAAACACAAGTATATAAACACATGTAATTATTACATAATATTGTTTTTTTTAACAAAAATAATAATAAATAAAAAAGTTTGGATTGAATTTATGTGGGTGTCATATGACCAAAATACCCCTCTACGTATAAGATATATGATTAATCTTGACCATTAATTATAATTGATCAATGGTTGATATTTGTCCCTTAAGACTACAAGAAAATTAAAGTCTATCTTGAATAATCTCTCTATATCCTTAATTATTTTACTCAAAAAATAAGATTAAAATTGAAATAATAATATTATTAAATTCATACCTACACCACGATAAAGCCCTCTCATCCCAGCTTCTCTATAAGTCTTTGAAAAACAATCTCTAATTCCTTTGAAAACTTGTTCACTACTTACGGCTCCTTTTACATTCAATTTGGGAGTATCAACAACCTGTACTATCAGATCATAATCATATTTAGATAATTAAAAATATTGATTAAATTATTAAATGATGATTGTATACCTGGTAAGCCAATTTAGTTCTAACTAAATCAAGGGGATATGTAAACAGAACAGCAGTTCCTCCAGATAATGATCCGGCTAACAGATCAACAACTGGCCCGTTTCCCATGGCTGGAAAATTGTGATTAATGTGTCTTCTGTATTGTTCATAAGCCATGTAATGTAATGCTGCATAAGGAACGATTCGGGCTACACTAACTCCATTTCCTCTGAGAATATGTTTAATCCACGTGGTTAGTGTACAAAAATAGAAATGAATTATTTGGGATTAAAAGAAGTTTGGTGGCTAACCTGTAAAAACCGATAAGTCCTTCTGTTTTTGCGATTCTTTTAAATGATGCTAATAATCCTATGTTGTGAAATTCGCTTCTAGTCTGAAATTTAAGAGTATAATGGTTACTTCCTCAAGTATGAACAGGAATAAAACTAACATATATATGTATATATAAATTAAATTATGAAATTATGTAACTGTCCTTGAAACCTTCAAAACACACATTTAATAGCTTACACAAACAGCTAAGATCACATTCTTTTTGGTCATTAGCATTTTCATCTTGTGGATTACATTAAGATGACTGCTGAAATGAAGACTGTCTACTTGCAATAAAAAGCTACTTAATTTCATTTTAATTCTAACTCTAACTCTAATTCTAATCTGGTCATCGCCTCAATCGATTTTAATCAATTTTACTAAAACTCACTTTGTTTTTCTAAATCTATAATTACTGGAAGAATCTGACAAGGAAAGCAATAGAAACGCTGACTTGGTTTTTTATATAAAGGTTAAAGTTGGATGGTTCTTCTGAAGGTTTTCTAAAGTTGTGCGATTTTACAACCGGAATTCGAATGTTGATGATTTTTTTATTGTCATTTGACCAATATGAAATTGAACTGAACATGCTTTTCCATTTATTCCAATTTGTCCATATCAAATCCTTACATAGAAGAAAATGATGTAATCTGATGGAAAACCTAATTATACGTCCAATTTGTTTGGAAGAAAAAAAAAGAGAGGGGGGAATTGCACTTTCTGTTCATTACATTGTCAAAAATTGAAAAAACAAATTCAATAAATCACCAATAATCCGCAATTTCATCTTCATATCCTAAAGTCCAGGGCTCTAAAAAGCAAAATTACTAGACTAAAATATATACCAAACCATAAATTATTAACCCTCGCCTAAAAACATGAGCAATTCAATAATAACCTAATCATAAACGAGAAACAAAACAAAAATACGAATCATAAAAAGCAACGATCTGCAATCAATGGCGAATAGCATATAGATACCTGAAACAAGATCTTAACACGTTCTAAAGGAGCAACAATCGTTTTCGCAACTCCACCGGCAACACCGCCGGCGATCAATTCTTTAGCAAACAAAGGAATTCCTTCAACAACTCCTTCTCCTCCCCGTGGCGTCGTATCGTACAATACGTCATCTTTGACACCATTCTGTAACTTGTCTCCCATGGCGCACAGGACTTTCTCTCTCTAGAATCTAGAGAGAGAAAGAAAAGGAAGGTCCGTTCGTATTATTTATAGATACTGTTGAAGGCAAATTGGAATTGAGGAATCAAGAAAGAAGAGACGGGACGTTTTCGGGGGAGAAATGGGGTATTGGGGTAGATGACTCTATTGTTTATAGTTGTATTAATACAATAAATGTATGTTATATCAAAATATGCGGCTATATTAAATATACGGTTCTTTTTTTAATCTTTAAATTAGGATTATTGTGTTTTAAGCCAGTAGCGTCATATTGTTATTTTTTATGTGAGCAAACAGCAAATCATCACTAAATTATTATTAACTAAAAATAAATTAAAAAATTCAAACACAACCCCCTCTCCTTCCGCCGGTCACGACAAAATGTTCAGCTGGTTGCTATGCCGAAGACCATGCCTACCATTGAGTTTGTGACTCAATGGTGCCATTATTGACGAGGGGAAGTTGAGATTTGCTCTTATCGATGAGGAGAAGGATGTGCCATATAACAATGTTGTAGCATACATGTGTGTTAAAACTTTAAAGGAAATAACGGTGATGGTCTAGCGATAAGAATGCTTAAAATGATTTTCTAGATTTTATGAGTTTGATTTTCTTCGTAGGTAAATGTTTATCATATGATCAAATAGAAGGTTCGCCAACAACAGCAACAACGGTTAGCCCACTTGTTTGTTTTCATATGATTAAATATTAACCACTATAGCTAAATAGATACTTCAAGTTATATTTGAATCTTATTCTCTAAATTGGGTTACAACCCCGTGTGTAAGCATTTGTATTAAAAATAAAGTTTATACTTTCTCCACCATCTAGATTACTCGAATCGTGTATCTTGACATCAATATAAAACTAATAAGCAACTGTTTTTGTTATCCTAAATATATTATATAGAACCTATAGCTTAATTATATGCCGTTCAAAAAAAAAATAGCTTAATTATAAGCGGTATTAGTTGCGCCAGAAATCTCTCTGGAAATGGTATTCTTATTTACAATTACCACATCATAATCTTCTGTTGAAATATGGTAATCTGGTTGTGGTAAAAGTGCTAATAATATTTGTTAAGTGTGCAGAATGAAGCTTTGCAAGGAAGTTGGACTTAAAGGTAAAAAAGGTAAGTTTTATAATTACTTTCTATAGTTTAGGTTATATTTGTATTTGTTGTATTCTGCAGGGTTTAAATTGTAAATGTTGAAGGTTGAGTCGGTGCCAGTTGTTCAGAGTATAAATAGATGTTTAGGGTTATTTTGTTGTATTATTAGTGTGTGTATTTGTAGGTGTTTTCTCTGTATATTCAATCGATCGTTTGTTCGTTCTAGGGTTTGTATTACTGATTCAAGGATTCTTGAATCTGTATTAGTTGAGAGTTTTGAGAGTTGTAGTGAGATTGTTTAGTCTTGTTTTTGGTCTTTGACCGGTATGGTTTAATCGGAAAGGAAGTTTTGTTCAGATCTTGTTGTTGTTAATTTTCTCTCAAATATTCTGTTCATGATTTTCTACATGGTATCAGAGCGAGATTGATCTCGTCTCTAAGGTTGTTGTTCGATTGATCGATCGATCTGTTCGTTTGAGATTCTCCGCCAAATTAGGGTTTCGTATTTTGGTATTTTTTCACTTCGATCTGTTTAGATCTGTTCGATTGTGGTTGTATCTTTGAAGATCCTGGTAGTAGGAAGTCTTCCGCTGTACGCTTGTGAGATCCGTTGGAGATCTGACGTATTTGTGATTTTTAGGGTTTCGAAACCCTAAACCTTCTTTTTCTTGGCTGATCCAGAAGTCGCATGTGCTCTCCTCGCTATTGTTCTTCCGCTGCAGTCGTCTCAAGTGAAGTTTGCGTGGAGTACTCTGTAAGTTTCTTATCCTTCTTGATTCTGTAGCAAGGATTTGAATCCAGGAGTTTCTGTTGCTAAACAGGAATCAACTGCCCCTGGATTTCATACTTGGCCTATAGACAAGGCAGCTTTGTGTGGTTTTTTAATTTCTGTCGATTACCTAGGTTGTACTAACAGTTTGTGTAGAAGAGAAAGATCCAAGTTATTCCATGTCCAGGTTCCTTCAGAGAATCCTGGAATCTTGTCACTGACTTGGACTCTTTTTTAGGAGCTATTAGTTTTTTTCCGTTTTATTGTTTTTTGATATCTGGTTGTGTGTCTGTTCCTCATTGCTTGTGTTCTCTGTTGTTGTTCTAATTGTTTGGTGGAGATATGGGTGATCAAAATGATATTACGTTGATTAACAAACTTGACTTTAGTAACCCTTTATTTTTACATGCTAGTGATACTTCTGGTAACCCTATTATTACAATAAAATTAAAAGGTACTGAAAACTATAATGTGTGGAGTAGGACTATGTTACTAGCATTAGAAACAAAAAATAAAGTTGGATTCATTAAAGGAACATGTATTAAAAGTTTAACCGATGATGTTTTAGCTAATCAGTGGGATAGGTGTAATTCTGTTGTGTTATCTTGGATATTAGCATCTATCTCTGATGAATTGTGTGCTGGTCAGATTTTTAATACCAATGCTAGTGTAGTTTGGAATGAATTAAAAGAGACTTATGATAAGGTTGATGGTTTTATGGTTTTTAACTTGCATCATCAAATTCATTCTATAAAACAAAATGGTACAAATATTTCTGATTATTATCATAAACTAAACTCTTTGTGGAAACAATATGATTCTATGGTTGAAACACATGTGTGTGAGTGTAATAATGCTAATGTTCTAAATACTCAAACTAAAGTCTTAAAGCTAATGCAATTCTTAATGGGATTAGATGATGTTTACATGTCAATTAGAAGTATTGTGCTAACTAGGGATCCCCTTCCTGATGTAAAAAGTGCCTATGGTATAATCTCAAGAGAAGAATCACATAGGAAAGGAACTGTTAGTGAGAATATTTCTAAGGGTCAAAATGTTGTTTTTAATTCTCAGTCCAATAGTATGAAACATTTTTCGAATAATAACAGTAATAATAATAGTGGTAATAACAATAGTAATAATGGTAGGTATACTAGTAGACCACCTAATCCTAATCTAAAATGTACTAATTGTAATATGTTGGGGCATACTGTTGAGAGATGTTATGATCTTGTGGGATATCCTCCTGGTTACAAAAAGAAAAACACTAATAATAACAATTTTAAAAACAAGTTTACATCTAATAGTGTGTCTATGTCAGAAAAACAAGGTTTTTCTTCGTGCAATTCTCTTTCTAGTGAACAGGTTTCAAAACTGTTAAGTCTTCTTGAAGAAAAGGGATGTCCTAGCTCTTCAAATGGTATAGAGTCTAATATGGCAGGTAGTTTGTTAAATAATAGTAAAATCTTTAATTCTAACTTTAGTAAATTTTTTAACTCCAATGCTGTGTTAAATAAAGAATCAGCTGTCCATGGGTGGATTGTTGATTCGGGTGCCAATCAACATATGACTGGCAGCCCAAAAAATCTTGTTGATATTGTTGATGTTTCTGATTTAGCAATCTCTGTTAGTCATCCAAATGGGACATGTGCTTACATAAAGCAAATTGGTAATCTAAAAATGAGTAATAATATTGTCTTATATGATGTTTTAGTTATTCCAGAATACTGTGTTAGTTTGTTATCTGTTCAAAAATTGTCTAAAGATTGTAAATTGTTTGTTGGATTTGATGAGAATAACTGCTATATTCAGGATTTGAAAACAAGGACAAATGTTGTGACTGGTAAAGAATTCGGTGGATTCTATGTTCTTGAAGTAAGTGAAAATTCTGTAAATAATTCAATTGTTAATAACTGTTATTTGTCTAAGTTAACTTGGCACAATAGATTAGGTCATCCTGCTGATCAAGTTGTTAATATTCTAAAACCAAAAATAAAACTAGATGGAAATGTTGAAGTTTCGCCTTGTGAAGTGTGTCATAGGGCTAAACAAACTAGGGAACCTTTTCCTTTAAGTGACCATAAGTCAAAAGCCTTAGGTGACCTAATTCATCTAGATGTTTGGGGACCATATAGAGTCACTAGTAAAGAAGGTTTTTGGTATTTCTTAGCTGTTGTTGATGACTATTCTAGAGCTGTATGGGTATTTTTGATGAAGTCTAAAAGTGAAGTTTTTGAAAATATTGTCACCTTGTTCAATCTGTTAAAAAATCAGTTCAATAAAACAGTAAAAATATTCAGATCTGATAATGGAACTGAATTTTTAAATCAAAATATGAGTAATTTTTTTAAAGAAAAGGGAGTTATTCATCAAACATCATGTGCCTATACACCTCAACAGAATGGCATTGTAGAACGGAAACATAGACACCTGTTAAATATTGCTAGGTCTCTAATGTTTCAGGGGGGAATCCCTCTTAATTTGTGGACTGAATGTGTGTTAACTGCTGTTTACTTGATCAACAGGTTACCTTCTTCTGTTCTGGATGGTAGATCTCCTTATGAAATAATTTTTAATGATGAACCTTCTCTTAATCATCTTAGATGTTTTGGTTGCCTTTGTTTTGCGAAAATATTAATTAATGAGTCTGATAAGTTTTCTTCTAAATCTGAAAAATGTGTTTTCTTAGGGTATGCAAATTCTAAGAAATGGTATAAGTTGTATTCTATAGATAATAAAGTGTTTTTATATTCAAGAGATGTTCATTTTTATGAACAAATCTTTCCTTTTAAAATGTCTTCTACAAGACAAAATGTTTTTAATAAAACTGATGTAAATCATTTAAACTTTTTTGATAAATATTGTCTTGAAACAACTGGCAACTGTGAGTTACCCGATGATGATGAGAGGGATAATCAGGGTCTTGGTAGTAGGTTTAATAGTCCTAGGACAACTAGAGATAATTGTCACACTGCAACACCTGTTGAAAACAGAAGTGGTGGAACTGTTGAAAACAGTGATGATGGCAGTCGTGATAATGGTCATAGATTTCCTAGTGATAATTTTACCACTGCAGTACCAGTTGATGAAAACAATAATTCTGAGGGTCAAAATATGTTCAACATTCAAAATAGTGAATTAAGGAGATCTACTAGGCCCACTGTTACTCCAAAAAGGTTTGATGATTTTGTGATGAACAATAAGTCTAAATATGATATAAATAGAGTTGTGAATTATTCTAATCTGTCTAAAGAAAGTTTGTGTTTTACAAGTAGTTTAAATAAAACAAATGAACCTAGGAGTTATAGTGAGGCTATGACGAATAGTAATTGGTTAGAGGCTATGAATGCTGAAATGGAAGCGTTATATAGAAATGAAACATGAATAATAACAGAATTACCTAAAGGAAGGAAACCTATAGGGTGTAAATGGGTGTATAAAATAAAATATAATGCTAATGGTGAAATTGATCGGTATAAAGCTAGATTAGTTGCAAAGGGGTATAACCAAAGAGAAGGAATAGATTTTGAGGAAACATTTTCACCTGTTGTGAAAATGGTTTCTGTTAGGGTTGTTATTTCTTTAGCTGTTGAAAACAGTTGGCCTTTGTATCAACTTGATGTGAATAATGCTTTCTTGTATGGTCATCTTGATGAAGATGTGTATATGTCCCTTCCAGAAGGATACTTTAACAAAAATGATAGTAGGGTTTGTAAGCTTGTTACGTCTCTTTATGGACTTAAACAAGCACCAAGAAAATGGAATGAAAAACTTGTTGAAGTATTAATTGGAAATGATTTTGTTCAAAGTCGTAGTGATTACTCTATGTTTGTTAAAAATAAAAATGGGGTTTTTATTGTTCTGTTAGTTTATGTTGATGACATAGTTATAACAGGGAATAATTATGTTGAAATAGAAAAATTTAAAGCTTATTTGAATTCAAAATTTATGATTAAGGATTTAGGTAAACTTAAATATTTTCTAGGTATTGAAGTGATACAGTCTGAATCTGCTATTTGTCTGTCTCAAAGGAAGTATGCTTTAGATTTACTTGCGGAGTTTGGCATGACAGGTTGTAAACCTGTAGCTACTCCAATGGAAACTAATATTGTAATTACAGATAAGGATATGCTAGTAAAGGTGATAATTTGTTAGATGATATAACTGGTTATCAGAAATTAATTGGAAAATTAATATATTTAACTTTGACTAGGCCAGATATATCATATGTTGTACACTGTTTAAGTCAGTTTATGCATTGTCCTTTGGAATCACATGTGAAACTTGCCTTTAGAGTGTTAAGATATATTAAGTCATCACCTGGAAAAGGGATTAATTTCTCTAAGGGTGAAACATGTAATTTGTGTGCTTATGTTGATTCAGATTGGGGTAAATGTCTTGCTACTAGAAAGTCTGTTACTGGTATGCTGTATATCTGGGAAATATTTTAATTTCTTGGAAAAGTAAAAAACAGGATACTGTTTCAAGATCAACCGCTGAAGCTGAGTTTAGAGCTTTGGCTGCTGTTGTAAGTGAAATTGTATGGGTTAAGAAACTTTTGGTGGAACTGAGTATAAACGTTGGAAGTTCCACAAAGGTGTTTTGTGATAATAAGGCTGCCATATTAATTGCAGCTAATCCAGTGTTCCATGATCGTACCAAACATTTTGAGGTTGATCTATATTTTGTTAGAGATAAAGCTCTTGCAGGAGTTGTTAATATTTGCAAGATAGATACAACTGAAAATACTGCAGATATTTTTACGAAAGGGTTGTGTGTCAACACACATAATCTGTTTTGTGATAATTTGAAGTTAGTAGATGTTTTCCACAATTAGATTATGGGGGGGTGTTGAAATATGGTAATCTGGTTGTGGTAAAAGTGCTAATAATATTTGTTAAGTGTGCAGAATGAAGCTTTGCAAGGAAGTTGGACTTAAAGGTAAAAAAGGTAAGTTTTATAATTACTTTCTATAGTTAGGTTATATTTGTATTTGTTGTATTCTGCAGGGTTTAAATTGTAAATGTTGAAGGTTGAGTCGGTGCCAGTTGTTCACAGTATAAATAGATGTTTAGGGTTATTTTGTTGTATTATTAGTGTGTGTATTTGTAGGTGTTTTCTCTGTATATTCAATCGATCGTTTGTTCGTTCTAGGGTTTGTATTACTGATTCAAGGATTCTTGAATCTGTATTAGTTGAGAGTTTTGAGAGTTGTAGTGAGATTGTTTAGTCTTGTTTTTGGTCTTTGACCGGTATGGTTTAATCGGAAAGGAAGTTTTGTTCAGATCTTGTTGTTGTTAATTTTCTCTCGAATATTCTGTTCATGATTTTCTACATCTTCATTTGGAATTATTGTGTGTCGTTTTTGTTGTACTAGTGTCGTTTTAGAAAACAAATAAAATTAAAAAAAAAAGTACAGTACTAGTCGCATTTGTAATTTTGTTATGTTATACAAATATATGTACAAATATAGGAACAATCATCAATGTAGTCTTCGGTTTCTATAGTTTATTTTAGTTGGTTTAAAAATTTTGGTTACTCAAATTAAACACTGAACACATTTGAGTGCTGATTCGCTAAACTAGATTATATTTTGAAACGGTGGTATCCTTTTTTATTACTAAACGAGGAATATGGGCCCGCGCTTCGCGGCGAGGGTAAAAATATACACATCATATTTATAGATTAACATATCCATAACATATAGTCGATAAAAATTCACACGAAAACATGTTCTTATACACAGAGATTATATATTATCTTAAAACATAAGCATCATTCGTACAACAAAAGTTTGATAATATACACATAACACTCTGTTGAAGAGGAGAGGGGGGAGATGCAACAACCAATTTAGAAAACCGTTTATCATGACCTTTTGAGCCCACTTTAGCTGCATCCCGTTTCACCTCCATAATTCCTTCCATAATTGACCGCTTATTTTCCACTAACTCGTTATATTTTTTCTCGTACATCAGCATAATGTACCACCATTTATCCTACGGGTGAGCAACAATCATATGATTGTGAGATTCTAAGTATGTTGCTACCTTATTGTTGATGTATGCAAGTAAATATAAATGAAACAAATCTTAACAACTGCAATAACAGAAAACATCATTTTCAACCCATTTATTTATAAACCGCCTGATTTCAGTTCTCAAATTGGTTCAGCCTAAAAAAATTACGTAGAAGAGGAACGGGTCAAATGAAATAAAACAAAGCTAAAAGTAGCAACAATTCAAATTACATGCACACAACCTTCTAAATAACTTTATCCAGAAATCTATGTTATTATTATAAAAGTATTGTAGTTGCCGATGCGGAAATATTTGTTATTCTTGTTATTATTGCAGAAAAAAAACCATCATACGAATTGGAATCGTAACAGTCCATTAAAACCAATCGGTTTCAATTTGGATATATTTTTTTTCAAAGCAGCAACAAAAGAAAATAAAAAAGTAGATAAACAGAAATTGAAACTAACCAATTGCTTGTCACCGGCTCATACAACGATCAAATACAGGCCCGAAAAACTATGATGATGATTATATAGAAGTTGCATTTATATTTAATTCGGCATAATATAAAGAATTATTGAAAATTTGTTGGTTTTTAGGAACGTATTGTAAATCAAATTATTTAGGTAATTAAAGTCGGACCGAAAGATTATATAAAACAATGAAATTAAGAAAGATAAAACACCTTACAAATTAAACCTCTGAGAGTATACTTCCAATTATCAATAAGATGGTTGATTTCTGTTGTAGTTTCTGCACAAACTCTTTTCCATAGCTATTAAAAAAAGCTAACAAATTGAAAGTTGCAACGGGTCATGTTGCAGCAAATACAATTAGTAAATTGGTGGATAATTACCATTAGAATTATAATCTTCCATTCAGGGGTGTCTCTGAGATTTTGAAGGCCCAGTGCGAAAACACGAAAATGGGCCCCCTAAATATAAGATTTTTTATAAAAAAATGGACTTTCTAATTTTTTTCTATTAAATTATTAAGTTGACTTAAATTTTAATACTATATATATATATATATATATATATATATAAAGAAGTGGGATCCTGTGAGGACTCTTTTTTCGGTGAGGACTCGCGAGGACACCTCATAAAAATTTCAAAAAATTCCGAAAAAAATATATATAACCCACCATGATTATTACTACATTTGACAAAAAAAAAATTCAAAAAAAAATTATGATCCACCTTTTTTAGTGAATCATAACAATGATCCAGATTTTTTTTGTGGATCATTATTATGATCCATATTTTTTTTTTGGATCATTTTTGGAAAACTTTTTTTTTTTGGATCTTATACATAGCGATTTTAATGTTTAAAAAAGGAATTTTTTGAATAAAGTTTGTTTTAGATCATTTTTAGACTTTTTTTGGAGTCCTCACAGTCCTCGCGAGGAAAAGAGTCCTCACCGGATCCGTAGAAATTTTTTTAGACCAATCAGAATTTAGTAATTTAATTTATGATTATTTAATTCATTTAATGGTCCAAGGGTATTTTTGACATTATACATTTTTATTTTTGAATTTCTTTTTTGTAAGGTACCTTTAAATTAGGAATTAAAAGCAGATTTTTCAAAAACATGAATGTTTTATTTACGAATTTGCATTAATGTATATGTACAAAATAACATTAATGTATGAAAAAGGACAATTATGTTATTTTAAGGTTATTTTGACCAATCAAACAAGCAATTTATTATAATAACAAAAAAAACTAGATAAAATATATGTACAGAATAACACTTGTGTTTCTTAAAATATAGAATAACACAATTACACATTCTACATCTATGTACAAAAAAACTAAAAAACACCTATGTAAGAACATAGGCACTTCTTTTTAAGTTATCCTCTTTCTCTTCCTCTTTATCTTTATAGATTTTTAATAATCTTTACCGCCATCGTATTTATAATAATCTTTATCAATCTTTATCAATCTTTACCTGCAAGATAGAAAATTAGACATAATAATATATATATGACATGTAGAGTAACATTGATGCATAGATACGGTAACATTGATGTACCGTTACATTGATGTATAGATACGATAACATTGATGTACCGTAACATTGATGTATAGATACGGTAACATTGGTGTACTGTACATCGAGTATAAATACGGTAACATTGATGTATGTATCTATATATATATCGATATACGTCTACATATATGGATGCTTAAACCATAACTTTCATCTATTTAGTCTATAAACACACAAATACAATTCAAATGCTACAAACAATCAAAACAACAAAGTTTATTCATAATTTCAAATCAAACAGAAAGAATTAAATTCAAACACGACAATAGCTTTCAATAGATACCCAAATGTGTGTACAAAGTATATACTGAAGTGAAAAGTTGTTGAAATTTGTGTTGGATACACATTAAAGTAATCCTCCTTTTTCACCTTTAATTTTTTTGTAAAATTTAACAATCAAACAAAAAAAGCCCCGTAAGTTATTAGTAATATTAACAATTAAATAAAAAAAAAGAAAGAAAGATGAAAAGCACTTTAATTAGCCATAAAATTTACAATAAACAATTTTTAGGTCAAATTAGTTCAAAACAAGACTCAAATTAAAAAAAAAAATCGTAATACACTTCACATGAACATTTAAAACTCAATTCAAAATAAAACAAAACTCACTTGCAGATCTAGAACATCAAATGCAAATCAAAACTCATTGTCTTTTTATAAATTGTAGTTACAGTGATATATATCAACAATCCTTTTTCGAATACAAACCTTTTTCCCATATGGGTTAATACATGGAAACGATGAAGCTTTTTTCCTCTCGGTTCCATCACCTGAATATGATGAAGCTTTTTGCGGCGAGGGAGTGGGCGGCGGCCGGAGAATGGAGAGGCGAGGGTTTACATCGTAGAGAGAGACAAAGATTAATATGAAATCGAATAAATCTGAAATGGAAAGAGGGGTGGGGCAGACGGTTTTAATTGTAATTTAAGTTATTTAATTTTTTTTTAATACCTATTTTACCCTTTTATTTATTAGTTACTAAAAATATAAATGGTTATATTTACAAAAATGACACAATTGATCCAAACCGTTAACATTAAAATCTAATGGTCTAGATTAGGTTCTGCGGTTCTGTACCTTAAACGAGTTCTGCGTTGAATTGTTCACTATATATATATATATATATATATATATATATATATATATATATAAAAATTGGGCCCCTATAAAATATGGGACCCTGTGCGGTTGCACCTCCTGCACCTCCTCAAAGACACCCCTGCTTCCATTACATATTAGTATATTTATGAGCAAGTTACATGGTCTCGTCTTCAACTACAATTATGCCCTTATGAAATAACATGATGATAGCATATAGCTGATACATAAGTTTCACATTCAAGCATGTTCTTATACACAAATGATACAAAAGTTTGATTCAAAAGCACCGTTCGTACAATATTTAGACAGTGTAAAGAACTTGTTATTTACAATCGACACGATCAAACCCGAAAACTAATTTTTGAAAATAGCATGAACTGAAACCGAACCAAAATTGGTAATTCAACTTCGATCAGTTAGTCAAGCTTCTTCGGTTTATGTCAAATCGGAACAATATAGGTACTTGAGAGTTTGAATACTACGTACACATGAAGTATAGATAAATGCTATAACAAACAATTCATATGAGCTAAAATTTTCTTTTCTGAATTTTCATTGTCAAGAAACAATTCATAAACCAAGTAAGCAACCTATGTGTTGAAAGAAAATCACAATTCAAAAGATACATTCATCAAGAATATGTAAATTAAGCATCAGTATGTAAAAAACTATAAACATAATCTTATAATTAATGTCATCATATATAGTAAGAACTATATTACCTGAAGTTCGTACCGAGTGTGTAGCTGAACACCCTTGAGAATAATCACTGAAGTTGTAACCTAGAAAATTTAACACAAAAAATTGACATGAGACAATAAAATAAGCAAATAAGATTCTTAGAAATCATAAACAAAAACAAAACTTTAAAGCAGTTTACCTGTTAGAAAGTCAAGAGACGATCACCGTCCAACAAATTTTGTGATTAATTACACCGAACAAATTTAAAGTTTAATCCCCAGAAAATAACTAAACCTACGATAGTAGAAGCAGATGATTGGAAGGAAGGAAGTGTGATCAATTTACCCTAACTGAAAAAGGTTGGGTGCCTGACTGCTAGCAAGAAAAAAATAAGGTTGTTACTCGTTGTGTTCATAAACCTAAATATCCAACAAAACACCACTTGAGTCAAACAAATCACATTGTATAATATGCAAATCTAAGCAGCTTTCATTCTAATTTAACGTTTCTTTCCTCAGTTCTATCTATTTACCTGTTTTGTGAAGCTTACTCGAATTTATCAATGGCGGAAATGAAAACCCTAAACCACCCTCTCGGCCATGTCTTCGAACCATTCCAGCTTCATGAAACCAATAATGGGTCATCAAATATGCCTTCATTGAACATTGAAAGAGCATGAACTGCAAAATTTTAATAAATCTTTAAAACCCCAAAAATAAAGATCTAATCCAGAAAAAGGGAATGCCTCCTCATTAATCAAATTACTCAATACATTGCTAGCAAATTGTACATTTAAGATTTAAAGATCACAAATAATCATATTTTAGTGATTTCATAGTTAAAATTGTACATTAGGGATGTGGCCTTGGAGCGAACCGGATCGAAACTGATAAACCCGAAAACTGAAAACTTAGAATAATCAAAGACCGAAAACCAGGCCGGATTAACCGGATCCAGTTCAGTTTGGGTCGGTTCGGTTATTATGTGGGTTTAGAACGGGTAAACCCGGGTTCTTTTTGTTGGCTGCAGAATAGCAGCATTCGAGCAGTACTGTACAGTACGATAAGATAGCAAGAAAATAGAAAATTAAAAAAAAAACACAGAATAAAGCTGTCACAGATCATGAAACATAAACATATCAGTTCAACCAAGTAATTTTTTTCAACCAATTCAATCAACCAGAATACAATGGTCACAATTCGATGAGTTGTCAACCAAGTCATCAAACTTAGTATTATATTGTAAATGTAAAGTGTGTTTACTAATCATATAATTCATGAATCATGATGGTCATGGAACACATTACAAAAACTTTTCTAGCTTTTCAACCATGTTGAGTTTCTTAAGTATTTGGATCCTGTGAGGTTTAGAATTTCTGTTTTGGAATGGCTGATATACAAAACCGTCGATTGTCATACCGTATACGAATCATATTACAAAAATAGATAATTGACTCTTTAAATGTTGGTTCGATTGCCATACCGTATACGAATCATATTACAAAAAAGGAAAATTACCGGTAACCCCGACAAAACCAGTTCCGGCTCGGCTTGGTTTTGGTTCTGGTTCGGTCTCAGGTTTCCTCCACTTTCCTATTGTACATGGACTGCAAAATTCTAGATATTTTTACAAACTCACTGATAGAATTCCTTCATTTAATGGAACTAATCACTACATTTCTATAATTATCTACATTTAAGATTATAAAGATCCTAAATAATCATACTTAAAGTTATACATGGACTACAAAATTCCTAAAATTTATACAAAACCCACTGATAAAGATCATTTATTTAATGTCATTACTCACTACATTGCTATAATTATCTACATCTAAGACTATAAAGATCTGAAATAATCATAAACTTTAGTGATTTGAGAGGTAGACTTGTTTAAGATCTGTACAGAACTACAAACCAATTGGAAGTAAGGAAGGAAGTGGGGCAAACGAACAATTTACTCTAAATGAAAAAATCTGGCCGTTAGCAAGAAAAAAAATAAGACCGGTACCCGTTTCAAGTGTTCATAAACCTAAATATCCAACAAATCACCACTTGAATCACACAAATCTCACTGTATAATATGCAAATCTAAGCAACTTTCGTTCTAATTTCACGATTCTTTCCTCAATTTTATAATTTTACCACTTTCCTCAATCAACAATAACTATTAAATATGGATTTAAACTTTTTAATTTTCATCTTGTTTCTAGATGATGAGTACAATATCAGTATGAAAAGTAAAGAGAGATAACTTTCTCCCTCACCTAAATTTCTTGCAAACACTCCATTCCTGGGATATGTCGACCTGCCTTCACATACCCAAACTCAATTAAATCAAGGGGAAACCATAATATAAAATAAATAAATATAAATTGTTTGTGATGATCTATTCGGATCTGATTTTTAAGAGACATGTAACTTGATTCACAAAAGGAAGCTAATTATCAATAATACATGTAATATTACCTAATTATCTCTAACTTTGGTCAAATAATTATATGACTGTTAGCTCTGATTCTTACTCCTAATAATCACCTTGAAAACGTACATCCAAACACTCCCTAAAATAAGACACAATTACATAGAATGAACCCTAAAGTTATGAATAATTTCAGAGTATCAATGAACCAGAAACAAATCGTACTAAGTAATAACCCCTAAATCACATAACATGAAGCTCGGCAACAAATCATACTAAGCAACGACACCATTTGCAAGTAAATCACATAACATGAAGCCAATCTCAAATTAAAAAAAAAAAACAACGGTGAAAAGGAAATAAAAAGGGAGACAAACCTTGAATCCTTTTGAAATAAGAGATTGGAAGGGAAGGAATAGATTTTGTAAAGAAAAAAATAAAGGAGAAATCCTTTTTTCCTGGATGAAAGAGACGTAAGCAGGAAGACAAACGTTGAATGATTGTAAAGGAAGCAGGTGAAGAGATTGTGTAAAGAAAAGGAGATGATCGGTACAATTTAAGATGTGGATGAGAATTGAGTATGTAAGGATTCACTGTGAAACCCTAAAGATGTGGAGGAGAATTAAGTAGGCTCATCAACTGTAGATGAGCCCTGGGAAATGTTAATTAGATAATGCGTTCTTGTCTTCTCGTGACCGAGTTTTGCTCACAATGTACGCGGTCTAACTATTATCCTGATTATTTTTTAACATTCTTCTAACCATCTAATAGATATATATTTACCCAGGGAGGAACCAAATTTGTGATTTATAAGAAGTCATTCGAGAGTTTTTATCACTAGATTATCATCAGATAATTACACCATCATATCCAATAACTTGAAATAAAAATTTCAGTGATGGATTTCTGAAAATGAATTAAGTCGTGCCCTTTAAAAAATGTAATTATATCCTTAGATAGTTAAATGATGATATCCTATAACTTGAAATAAAAATTTCCAATGATGCTTTTTCTAAACCCAAAACACATTCCACAATTCTACTATCGGATTTCTAACGGCCAAATATCAAACTATTTTTTTTTTAATTTTTTATGAAACCAAGTAATTTGACTGAGGTAGGCCGCTGGACGGTTGATCAAAAGATGCTTTTTACATAATCACGTGAGGTAGACAGCATATGCATTCATGATTAAACAGTTTAGCTTGCTTCAAAGGGTTGTACTACTCGCATTACTTCCCAAACAATCAAACACAGACCGCCGGTTCATTCATAACAAAACAATAAGACAAAGGCCACTTTCGTTGCATGTATTGTTATTTGTACGTACGACTGGTTCAAATGAACCGGAGGCCGGCCAATATTAGTGAATTTTCCTCTATATAAACAACCCTAGTTAATGTCTCGCCAATTAAACCACCAACTTACCAACAATTGTCAAATGGCTCGCACCGTAGGCTCGATTATGATCCTAGCTTTGGCTTTCACTGCGGTATGGGCTGCGGACCATAGTCCTCTTCAAGACTTCTGTGTTGCTGATATGAACGCTCAAGGTACGTTAATTAATTAATAATTTGTAGTACACCACTTAAATTATGTTACACCACTAACTCTTGTTTAAATGATATATATATTGTACGTACACATGTTGTGTAATGTGTATATATACATAATACATCTGAATTAATGGTGTACAAATAATTTAAGTTGTGTACGAATCACTAAAGTTAATATTAAGATAACAATAATTCAATAAAGTATTTTGAGAGAATGCATGTGAATATTTTTATATATCCGTTGTCAAGCAGGATATATATGCATGGTTCGGTTCTCAATTCTTAATTTTTCAAGAATCGTTTTCCAATTTGGTTATCGTTAAATATTTATAAAAATCGGTTTTCATTTCGTCCATCTTACTGGTTTAAAACCAAAATCAAATTGTTTTTTCATTATTGAAAACTTAACAAACCGTATTATTCATTTTGCTCAACATCCCGTTCAAAAAATGACCAATTTTAAATCAAAACCGTTAAGAGTGTTTTTTTCTTTAAAAAAAATAATTAATAATTATAATTTCTTTAATTAACTAGTTAAACCTTATTAGTATAACAACCCAAATTAACTCACCATTCACATATATGAGCTCTCTACATGATCAAATTTTCTTACAACATGGTGTAATTTATGATAGTACGGGTGAATGGATTCGCTTGCAAGAACCCTAATTGGGTCCAAGCAAACGACTTCTATTATGGCGGTATGCACAAAATGGGCAACACTTCAAATGCTCTAGGATCCAGTGTCACCCCAGCATTCGTGAACCAAATACCGGGACTAAACACACTAGGGATCTCACTTGCACGGCTCGACTTTGCACCATGGGGGGTGATCCCACCGCACACTCATCCTCGTGCTACTGAAATCTTGACCGTCTTGGAAGGTCAAATTCTAGTTGGATTTGTGACATCGAATCCTGAAAACCGCCATATTTCAAAAGTACTAAATAAGGGTGATGTTTTCGTGTTTCCTGTAAACCTTGTGCATTACCAACAAAATGTTGGAAACACGTATGCAGTTGCGATTGTGGCGTTGAGTAGCCAAAACCCTGGAGTGATTCCGATAGCAAGTGCGGTTTTTGGTTCGAATCCGGATATATCGGTTGATATTCTAGCAAAGGCGTTCCAAGTGAGTGATGATGTTATTAGTGATATGCAAGCTAAGTTTTAGCTTTGGTGTGAGTTTGAGCTCCTTTACGATTGTTTGTTTGCACTCTTTTATCTTTCTCGATAAAATGGGAATATTAAGATTATTGTTAATTAATTAAAGTTGATTATGTTATATTATGGCGTTCTTTTCTCTATCCTGGAAATATAGTTCTTTTACCGTCGTTGACTAATTAAGAAATCTAAGAATATTTGTATTGGTGACCAAATTAGGGGTTCATCGCTGGTATCATATCAGTTTTCTCTCTTAAGATTAAACACATGACTAAACACCCATAGTAGTGAAAAATATACAAACAAACCTTAAAATTGATTTTATTAATATATACACCATATATCCAACCATTGCACAATATACATGACCTTTATCAGTCACCTAGAAGACAAAATGCAAGGAGAAAAGGAGGATTAGTTGTGAGTTGTGACCATCGGTCACCATAATGGTTTGGACGCGACTAGGTCGCTTCAAGACAAACCAATATGGTTAGAGTTTGGATCAAGTTATAGCCATGTTAAAAATATTTTTGCCTCTTTAATATGATTTTAACACCTACCTTAAAATTACCCTCTCTGGTTTAACATTCTATAACATTCTTTTAGGGGTCCTTAACCAATCACAGTTTTTAAAATAATAAAAGAAAATTGGTTGGCCAGGCGTTGTAGGTATGGCGAGAAGTGTTTTGGCGGTGGGGCATTTTTTCTTTAACCCCATTAAAGGGGGTTATAGACATCCACACCGAGCCCTCTTAGTATGACATTTTGTGTTAATGAATTAATCCAATTTAAACATGTTTTTGTCACCAAAAAGTTTGCTACATGGTTTGACTTGACAAAAAAAAAATCATGCTCTTTTAAAGATTGCTGAGAATGGTTATATACTAATTAGTCACCCATTATGAGATGCTAACTCGCCAACAAATGGATAATCATTCCCATTATCGAGCAACTCAGGCTTGGCACGAGCTCGAGCATTAAGACAAACTCAAAATATATAATAAACCGAATCGGTTCGAGCTCTTGTTAAACCTTATTTAATAGTTACATATAAATAAAAAGTTTGTAAGATAATAATATGAAATCAAACATTACATTTCTTATGACAAAACATACTTTATACACTGAATATTACTTTAAAGGGAATAATATATAACAACTTTTAACACAGCACAAAAGAATTATGCCTTTTAAAAGAGGGGAATGGCATATTACATACAACCACTTTTGGTGCCATTTTATACACAAACCAAACCAATCATTTAGATTTGCCATATAAACAGAAATGACAGCTCATTGACAGACTAGAAAAAGAGAAGGTATTATTATTATTTTCTCCACATAAATATATTCTCCTTTACAAAATACAATGTTTCTGTCTTATGACCACCAACCCACCCCTACAAATGAATATGACCACCATTTTCAAAGAATATTTTCTCCTCTATATCTACATATATCATGTATGTATATCTACCCTTGAATCAAAACAAAAAAAATAATAATGACAAAAAATTGACCAACAAACTGTACGCAAATCCCGTGATCATCCATCTTTTTTTTTGTAAGAAATAAGTTTTTTTACCTCTAGATGGTATTTGATTGAGATGAAACTCGGGTTTTTATGGGTTTTAGCTTCAATCCCATGCTTTCGGGTGATAGTAACTCGGGTGATATGCATGATGGACTTAACGGGCTTCTCGGGCTGCCCGTGAATTGGGTCGGTCTGTAAAGCCCGTAACCCATTAGAAAATACTCCATGGGTATCAACATTGCATGTGGTTGCTCTTCTGTCACCATTGATCCACAAACTTGTACCTGCATAAAGTCAAACAAAAAAAAGTCAAAATCAGTGCTTTTAAGATTCTAGATTTGATTGAAAACTTATCCTTTGAATTTTGAAGTGATTTGAGTATGGTTTAATGGAGTTATCAATCTATCGTTTTAAACATCAATGCATTCGCATCAATTTTTTACATCAATAATCAATTTCTTTGACTTTTAAAAGTCAAAATCAAATTAAGAACGAATTCTTTGCATGTTTTCTAACTGCGCTATCTTTAATTATCACCAGAAACAAGCAATTCGGTCAATTTTGAAGTTTAATTAATATCAGCAACTTTGACCATCAAAGTCAAAACCAGTTATTGTAAGAAATATAATAAATTATTTTTTATTTTCAACAACCTTTTTTCTATTTCGGAAGTGACCCTTGTATAATCTATTGGGGATATCAATATTTTTTTTTTATGAAAAAAAAGCAATGAATTCATATTAATTTCAGAAGTCAACTATGATACGTTTGACCATTTAATAATGCATAACAGCATACCTCAACTAAAGCACTATATCGTCTGTCCAATTTTCCAGTCATGTGAAGTGCTTCTGAATGAAATGGTGAGCTGTCACCAACAAATATAAGTGTTCTGCATTTTAGCTTCTTTAAACCTTCTGTAATATCGGGCCTGCTATCAATTGCTTGAAGATATCGCCACACGTTTATGCTTTGTCTTTCATCCAGCAACTACAAAAAAATAAAAAATAAATAAATAAAATTAAACATTTATTTAACTATAATTAAATACTGATAGGGTGATATAAATGGGATTTAAGACTAACCTTTCTGCACGATTGAACTATATCTGATTCCGGGACTTCTGGATTACCACGAACTTCCTGATTTAATTTAAAGATAAATTATTATTAATTAATAATTAGATTTGTTAATTACAAATAAAAAAAGATTTGTTGGAATGTACCTTGCTGAAGTATCTTTGAAGTAAACATTCTTTCAACAATCCACACATACCATAGTAATAAAGTAAATTCGACATCAACTACACATTAAAAATAACAATTCAGTTAATACAGTTACAATGGGCGCTCGCTAGGTTGACCTAAAATACTTATTCCCTCCAAAAATATTATTTGTGTAAATAAAGTGTGTCAAATTTAAAATAATCTTTTCTTTAATAAAAATATAAAATCAAAGGTGGTCTTTTTATGGGTGAATGAAAACTATATTTTGGGCAGCTTTCTACCCTTTTGAGATGATATGTAGCCCGCGTTGACCCGTTTCGTAATTTAACGGGCCAAAATTACCATCTCTAGGTTTAAACTATGAATTACAGCCTATAAACAAGATGTAAAAGAAGAAGAAAAATGAACCTTATTGTAAAACCATTCAGTCCACGAAGGTGCTTTACAAAGAGGAGAAACAAGTATTAAACCAGTAACTCTGTCTCTATATTTTGTCTGTAATATAAACACAAATAGGTCAAATACAGCAATAAAAACTAATAATAAATATAAAAAAATTAATAATTATTGAATTTAACAATTCGTCTCACCGCAAAGAGTGTAAGGATGTAGGCACCAGCCATAGCCCCCATGCACATAACTGCACCAAGCCTAAAACAGCACAAAACTACTTTTTTAGTATAAATTAAATTAAGATAAATATAGAAAATTAATACCAAAATTAGTGGTTAAACAACTTACTTAAAATAATTGAGGACCTCAAGAATCTGATCACATAAATCTTCTACAGATAGAATTGGATCATCGGGACAGATGGCTGCTGCTCCTAACTGCAACAGCTCTTGTACAAATCCCACAAGAGATATTTTTACGTTAATAATATTATTTACAAAAAAAAATCATATAAATTACTAATTTAGTAATTTTATCTTGAATATTACACCTTGAGGCAGCAAAAGCACATCTAATCATTATTTTTTACAGCCCATTTATTATAACTAATTATCTAATTAATATTAATTATTATCAAATTGCGAGTTTGACCGTTCACTGACCTCATGGCCAGGTGGACTGATGTGATAAATGCAGAAATTATGGAGTAACAATGAAGCTGCTTCAGGACAGAAGAATAATCCTTGAAAACATAACATATCTGCATACAAAAATCACAACCCTAAATTAGACAAATTGGGAAAATTAAAGAAATTGGAAAAAATATTAAAAAGTTATTATTGCTTACGATTTAGAGCTAAATCGGGATATGTAATCAAAGGTGGTTTTTCTTGGTCTCCATACACAATTACAGATACAGAACCACGGCCAGTTCGGATAATATGTTCCTGAAAATAAATTTCAAATAACATTTCAACCATCAAGAATTCAAGATCATGACATGTGTAAAGCCGTTGAAAAATAGTGAAAATAGACTTAGTTTTATATGAAAAACTATTTGTTTTAAGCTTCAAGACATGATTCTTAATCATTGTTAATTGTTATGTTCCACACTAGTCGGCTGTAAAGAATCGAAAAATAAATAAAAACAAAAAAGAATGAACACGTTGTCATTGGACTCTCCAGCTGTCTTTAATAGATTGAATTCAATGATGTTCAAATTTGATAATGACGGATTAACTAACAAACAATAGATGGCAACTTTTAATTGGTAATAAAATAAATAATATGAAATTTATGCCAAGATAATGAGTTTTAACCTCAAGAAAAAGACAATGCAACACAAGTGCTTTTAAAGATAGCAATTTTTTACCATTAAAAGAAGAATCTTGGATTAAAACTTAAGCTAAATCAGTCGATATGAAAGTAATTCAACAACAAAATTCCAAATAAAAGTAATGTGGCCTTACAAATTCTTTTTTTTTAAGTCTGTAAATTCAATAATAAATACCCCCTAATGAAGGTAACGCTTAGATAATTCAAGAACTTCTTTGCTTTGAATATAAATAATTTTAAATTTAATATTCCGAGATTGCAACCATGAAATTAAAAGTCAACAGATCTGACAGCTTAAAAGCGAGTAATTTGTATTGTCAACAAAAAACCTAAAAAATCAAGAAAAAGGGGGGTTTCTAAAATTGGAAATGAACACACGTTCAACCTCAAAAGTGTATCAACAAATCTACTAAATCACAGTAATATAAAGTGATAAACAGATAAACAAACTCAAAGATTATGAAAAACTGGTTAAACTCATTTAGGCATTTCATCAAACACCTTACATTCAATACAGAAAGTGAAGCTCGATAATCAAGGTTGAAAACTAAATATATTGTGATTGAAGAGATGAGTTCATTGAGGCATTTCAACAAACACCTTACATTCAATCAATATAACTCATGTAATATTGAATTAAAACCTCAAATTGGAAAGAAAATAAAAAACACAAACCTTTCCACCAAGATATATGGTTTCCATATCAACAGAGACGGAATCAGTTGAATCCGCCATGGCCGTTTTCTTCTTTTTCTTCTCTCTCTCTCTCTTCCCCTTGGTTTAGGGATATAACTTTCTCTCTCTAAAAGCTCTCCTGTACCTCTCTTATCATTTATAAGCTGTAAGCTTCGGTGGCTTTTATACGAAGCAATTCTTCCCTTTATTTTTCTGTATATAAATTTGTTTGTTTCTCTCTCTATATATCATGTGTATATGTATCTCTACATCTGTCTGTGAATAAACAATAAAAAACAAGAAAAAAATGTCAAAAAGAAAAACAAAAATAAAAAATCATGAGCTGCGGTTAGCCTCCACCGACGGTATTCTCTCTTACTCACATGGGGACTCGGAGGATGATAGCGATTTATCCGTGACAACGGCTGTTAACTTGACGTTTCGTTAAATTTAACCATGGTTACCGACAGATTGGCGATCAACTTAAAACGCCGTCTTCACGATCATCTTTCCTTCATTTTCTCAATCATCAATACTAATATTTATTTTTGTAATATAATTAAAAGAAAAGATATTTAATTCTATTATTTGTTGCTATTTATAATTCAATTTACTTTTATAGGATAACATGTGTAATTTATAAATTTCCTCTTTTATTAGTATCATTTGATTTTAATACATATTTTAATCTAGAGTAAATTACTGTTTTTGTCCCTGTGGTTTGGCCGTTTCTGCGTTTTTGTCCCTGTGCTTTTTTTTTTCTTTTTTTTTGTCCCTGAGGTTTGCAAAATTCCATTTTTTTGTCCTTCCGTCCATTTTCTGCTGTTAACAAACGAGAAATGCTAAAAAAGTGAGGGTATTTTCGTCTTTTCTTCATGTTCTTCATGTTCTTCATATGTGTTCTTCAAATTGATGAACCCTAATCCCCAAATCCCAATTTCTTGAACAAATTGATGAACCCTAATCCCTAAAATCACTATTCGATCTCCCAATTCATAATATCTACAGCATAATCATAAGAATATGATTAATTTCAACACTTGTGAAAACGAGTATGGCAGAGTTAACAACACTTGTGCCACCTGCATAAACGTTCCGTTCAGTTCAGTTCACGAATAAATCTAATAATTTCAATTCATTTGTTATACTTGATTTGAAGAACAACTAAACCAAGCATCCCAAGCAGATCCTCCGTGCCACAGCAGATTCTTCATACTCAGAACATAGTGATCTTCTAATTCTCCATTCTCGTTCAAATTCGACGAAACTATTGAATCCTCTGCTTGCTTTTCACCCACCATTTTGTCCAAATATCTATTTAATCACAATTTCTTTATACCAGTCCGGTCATCCATGCTGCCGACCGGAAAAGCCAGTCAAGAAGATCTCCGGCGACTATTTTCCAAACCCGGCCGGCATATCTTCAAAGACGTAACGATTCCGATCTCGTTTGTTGGCCCACACGTAATCGAATACCTCACCTCTTCTTCGATTTCCAAAACCCTAGATATCGCGTTTGTGTTATCGAAAGCGATTCCGTGGTGCGATGAATCGCAGCTCACCAGTTTGTTGAGACCGGCGGTTATGAGCGGGAACGGAATTGGTGAGTTAGGGCAGTCGTGATTAAGGATATTAGTAAACCTTGACCCAAATTAATCATATTCTTATGATTATGCTGTAGATATTATGAATTGGGAGATCGAATAGTGATTTTGGGGATTAGGGTTCATCAATTTGTTCAAGAAATTGGGATTTGGGGATTAGGGTTCATCAATTTGAAGAACACATATGAAGAACATGAAGAAAAGACGAAAATACCCTCACTTTTTTAGCATTTCTCGTTAGTTAACGGCAGAAAATGGACGGAAGGACAAAAAAACGGAATTTTGCCTAGTACAGGGACAAAAAAACGGAAAAAAAAGCACAGGAACAAAAACGCAGAATCGGGTAAAGTACAGGGACAAAAACAGTAATTTACTCTTTAATCTAATAAGTAGGACTATAAATAAGAATCAATATCATTACACTATAGTTAATACACTTTTGACACTTTTGATATAAATTAGGGTAAATTACAGTTTTTGTCCCTGACCTATGGCCGATTCGGGGTTTTTGTCCCTAATGTTTTTTTGTCGGTTTTTTTGTCCCTTAAGTTTTTCAAATTCTGGAAATTTGTCATTCCGTCCAATTTTGACCGTTAAGTGACGGTTTTTTGTCCATTTTACCAAATTACCCTTGTTTTAATTTTTTTCTTTTTATTTTAACATTTTTCTTTCTTCATCTTCAAAGATCTTCCATCATCCTTTCTTCATCTTCAAAGATCTTTCAAACACATGAAGATTCTTCAAATTTATGCATCTTCTTCACACTATGTATGCATCTTCTTCACACTACGATCTCAGCTTCCCTCCGTCAATGATTTCTCCGGCAACACAGGTTCTTGTACGGTTTAGGGTTACGAAATCAAAGAACCTGAAACGATGAAATCAAAGCGGTTTAGGGTTACGAAATTTGTACGGATCTGGAAAAATCGCCTTCAGCGTCGCCGTCGTCGGTTCCGGTCGATTCCGGCCATGGCATGGGTCGAGGGTGGTCGGAAAATGTTCAGGGGAGTGAGGGGAGTATTTCCCCTCAACCAATTTCAGTTTCCGATCGGGTTATGAAGATTGAATCTGCATCTAGGGTTCCGGCGGTTCAAGCTCTGCGGCGACCGGAAAGTCGCGAATCCGGCGACCATGTTCTTTGTCCTCATAAACGAACCTGCAACTACGAACCTGCAACTACGATTTAGGGTTTAAAATGTGGCAGACCCTTTTTTCTTGTGTACGAAATCGATTTAGGTAAGAAAGACGTCTTCTTTCAGATCTGAAACACGATTTGGGGGTTTTCACCATCATCGATTTCTTCTTTTCTACATTAGGTTTTAGCAGTCGTTTGTTGGGGGTTTAGGGTTTGTGGGTGTTGGGGAAGAAGATGAAGAATAGTGAAAAGGACCAAAATGCCCTCACATGCCTTGCATTTTTAGTCACTTAACGGTCAAAATTGGACGGAAGAACAAATTTCCAGAATTTGAAAAACTTAAGGGATAAAAAAACCGACAAAAAAACATTAGGGACAAAAACCCCGAATCGGCCATAGGTCAGGGACAAAAACTGTAATTTACCCTATAAATTATATACTTTTCATTCGTAAGCAACTAAGCATTATGTGATATTGACTATATATCGAATTATCTCTGTACATAGTTTTATTTGTCCTAAAAGCACTTGGTATGATGGGTATGTAAAATGTATGTTAAAATCTTTTTGGCTTTTAGCACAAGAAGTAGTTTAAGGCCCGCCAATTCACTGATGAAGTCATTTTGGCGAGGCTTTGAGGCCACCAAAGGCTGTTAAGAGGCATATTACGACATTGTATCGAGTGCTCTAGGATTCTATATGACAAATAGGATTTCGTAAGTTTAAACATAAGTGGATTATGGTAAGTTAATAAATATGTTGCGCGACAAAACGTTGATTTTGGTAAGTTAATAAAGAACGTGGATGACAAAAGCTATAAAACAACATATTAAAGGTCCTATCGTGGGTCATTTTGATTGTCAAATGTGCTTATTGGTGAGTCGTATTGAAGAAGAGCATATATAGGTCCTCCCATATTCGAGCTTTAGATTCATGGTCTACGTCACTTGTATAAGGTCAATTACGGATTTTAATACTTCGTAGGAGAAATTATATTGTTTCTTACTAAATTTGCGTACTAATTTGATCAATGTAGGTGTTTAAATCAAATGATGAGATTATAATAAAGAATTAGTAAATTTTCATGGTAATAATTTTATGGTATATAATGAAGTTAAGATGATTTAATATGAAGTACTATAATTTTATTTTTTTTAAATAAACAATGCATTGTATGCTTGTTTTTAAGTTGATGTTTAGTTAATAAGTTGTTTAAAATATCTTTGTGTGCTAAAACTAATAATTTTACTGTTCATAAAATTTTACTGTTCATAAAATTTTACCATACCAATTTTACTGTTCATAAAATTTTTAATAATTTTTCCCTATTACTGATCGTTAATATATAGTGATGAAGAGGAATGTAGAAGTAACAGTTCCATTGGTCAGGTGGTAAGTTGGGGAGTTTCTATACGGAAGGTGAGAGGTTCGATCCTCTCCATTCGCATTTTTAGAAGGACTTTTTGTGATAATAAATTTTAATAATAACCCCTCAAACTTTGTAATAATTCTCAGGATGGGTCCCATCACTTTTTAGATTGAAAAAAAAATATATCATTTTTCTTAATGTTTTCTCATAACATTATTTTCTTTATGTTTCTTTATTTTTTTAGTAACTACAATAATAAATATAAAATTTATATAATAAAAATTTAAAAAGGAATAAATGAAAATGTATAATTATGTATGTTTAACTACGATATTTGCATATATTTCTGGACTTTTCAAACTATATATTTTTATTTTGAAAAAGTAATATTTTTACAGTATTCTATTTTGAATTTATAATTAATAAAAATTATCATAAATTAATTGTAGATTTTCATTTTCCATCTAAAAGTTTTTGTAAAATGGTACTATCAGTTATTTATAAAAGATTATTCTTATGCTAATATAAACTACTTGAATTTTTATCAAACTATTTTATATTTAAATTTATAATAATATATACTTCATTAAATTTTACATAAGTAGTTTTATGAAATATATATTTTTATTAGATCAATCAATTTTTACTTTAATCCGAACCACAAATAACTTACCTCTTAGCATATAAATCAAACGCGATTGAAATGAAAATTTATTTTATATGTAGAAAGGTTATATCACCCTAATTATGAATTTTCCATTATTTTTACTTGTTTCAGAATTGAATTATACAACTCTGGCACTTTTTGGTTATATTTCCATTGGTAATTGGAAGCAAATTTATAAATAAATTATGTTGCTTTACCTTGTTAACATTGAGATTGATGCATTCTATAATAAAGAAAGTACCAAAATTAGGTTCAAATTAGGATCAACTCAAATATGAAATCAACATCTAACACAATCCCTACTCTTAACAACATAAACTATATTTACTTCCTCCGATTCAAAATAAGTGATACATTTTGGATTTTACAGATTTTGAGGCAAAAGTTTATAATGATGGTTAAATTAGATTAACTAGATGGTTAGTGGGAAATGGGTCCCACACTTTTTGAATAAAGTGGAGTTAATGATGTTTAAAAGTAAAAGTAAGGGTAAATGAGTCTTTTCACTTTGTTAAAGTAGATAGTTAGTGGATGTGGGTTCCACTATTTTTTGCCAAATAAGGTAAATTTTCAAAGTATATCACTTATTTTGATACATCCTAAAAAGGAAAGTGTATCACTTATTTTGAATCGGAGGAAGTATATTTTATTAGAGTAAATTACACGAATGGTCCCTGTGGTTTACACAATATTTTGGATTTGGTCCCTAAGTCTCAGTAATTACACTCGTGGTCACTGTGGTTTACACTTCGTATTAGTTTTGGTCCCTAATACTAACAGCCGTTAAAATTTGCTGTTAACTTTTTTTAATTGATAATTTTACCCTCACCCTCATCATCTCCTTCCTCTTTCCTTCCTCTCTGCACACAAAAACACATTCAAATCGAAACCCTAACCCTCATCCAATCAAAACCCTTCTTGACGAGAACAAACGCTCAACGCCGGTGATGACGTCAGCTCCTCCTCCTCCACCACCACCGCCACCTCAGACGCAACAACCTCCACTTCCGGAACCGCCGGAACCGTCTACAGTTTACGGATATTGTTATCATAATCAGGTGGAATGTAGTGGTGGTTTTAGTTCGTTGTTATCTAATCCGATGGGGCCGTTTGGTAATCTGTTGATGGAAGGATTGAGTTCAAATCTGGTGAGTAAATCCGACGATGATGTAGTGATTCGAAATCCGATTGCGGATGATTTTAGAAGCAATTTTTTGAGACTGAATGATAACAACAATCAAAACGTTGGTGGAAATGAAAGAGGTGGTGAAACGAGTTGTTGGGATAGTGGAGAAAATGGATGTTCTGATCTTTCGATTTTCACACCAGGTTCGAGCTTTCGTTAGGATTAATTATTAAGTTTTAATTTAAAATTATTAAACATAATTGTAGCATTACCGTAGTGGATTTTTATAAGAAATCAGATCCATTAATCAATCAGAGTATATTTAAAGCACGAACTTTGAATTTTAATTGTGATAGTTGATATAATATGATGAAGAAATTGGATATTTTATGCTGCAATTGCTTGATTAGCTTAGAGGAAGGAGATGATGATAGTGAGGGTAAAATTGTCAATTAAAAAAAGTTAACAACAAATTTTAACGGCTGTTAGTATATTAGGGTGACCAAAACCAATACGAAGTGTAAACTACAGTAACCACGCGTGTAATTACTGAGACTTAAAGACCAAATCTAAAACATTGTGTAAACTACAGGACCATTCATGTAATTTACTCATTTTATTAAGAGTAAATTACACGGAAGGTCCCTGTGGTATACCACTTATTACACCCTTAGTCCTTGAACTTCATTTATTACACTGGAAGTCCCTGGTGTATACACTTTGTTACACCCATGGTCCCTGCTGCCCTCAAATTTTTTTAAATGACCAGAATACCCTTATGGACTTTTGTAATAAAGCAAAGATAAATGACTTTGAATGTAATAAGTGATAAACCACAGGGACCATCTATGAAATTTATTCTGTTAATTTTTTTTTCTTTTTTTTTCCTCTTAGATTCATATTCTTCCACCTTTATTGTCGTGCCACCAACCCCCTGAAATTTTGATCCATCCCAAACTCCTACATGTGGTTGCCTTCTCCAGTTGTCCGGCCGTCAGTGACGTTCTATCGACCTGCATGTGCAAAACACCAACTCCTCTGCAACGTGCATCAATTGTCTGAATTAATTCAGGTCGATAGAACATCACCGTCGGCGGCTGGAGAAGGCAACCACATGCAGGAGTTTGAGATGGATCGACTTTTCAGGGGGTTGGTGGTGCGACGATAAAAGTGGAAGAATATGGATGAGAAAAAAGAAAAAAAATCAATTAACAGAATAAATTTCACGGATGGTCCATGTGATTTATCACTTATTACATTTAAAGTCCTTTATTTTTGCTTTATTACAAAAGTCCATAAGGGTATTTTGGTCATTTAAAAAAATTTGAGGGCAGCAGGGACCATGGGTGTAACAAAGTGTATACATCAGGGACTTCCAGTGTAATAAATGAAGTTCGGGGACTAAGGGTGTAATAAGTGGTATACCACAGGGACCTTCGGTGTAATTTACTCTTTTATTAATATACTTAATTACTAGATCAAGTCATCATAAGTTAATTTGAACTTATTTTGATGGTCAATATTTTGTGTGTTCATGCAAGCCCGTGTTGTTCCTAGCCGGACATATAATTATATAGTTTCTGTTATTTCTTTTGGGATGTTTATAACCATAAGGGATCTATCGTGTAGCATGAAGTAGCTCGAATAATTCTCAAAATTTCTCTTCTTTTCTTTCATTTAAATATTTTGGAACACATCATAAGTTTTTTTAATGTGTTTGCCGCTGCTTATACTTCTTGCATAAATATGTCACTGCTTATAATTATTGATTCAGTTACGTAGTGTTAAGAACTAAAAGAATTAGATAACTAGAATGTAAATAATTCATGTCAAAATTGACAACAAGTCGGCATACGTTGTTTATTTCCAAATTTTCATATTAATTCAGTCGACGAACATTAATAACGTTTAACAAAATTATAAATTTATGTGTTTGCGTAAGCATAACCCTACTGCTTTTGAAGATAATGACATAACTACGACATGTAACCATACATTATTAAATGTACATTGTAGCATTTATGCATGATGGGAAACAACATGTTTACAAGCCGAAAGGATGCGTAATCCCTTTCAAATAAGAGGTATAAAGAGGTAAAATGTAGACAATTTTATCTTCACACAGAGTGGGAGACTGTTTCGAGGAAGACATTCACCAAAATTTGTGAGTGAGAGTATGTGCGACGGGTATATTAGATGTGTGTGCATGTTTATAAAACATAAGCAAATAAATATATGCGATTATTAAAATACAACATTTTACATAATAATTTTTTTTTATTGTTCATGTTAAATAAACTCTCGTATTGTGATACTATTTTTCGTAAATTTATTCTAACCAAATTTAAAACACTTGTTTTGATTCGTACGAAGATAAATATCAAATGAAAACTTCATTCTTTCAATTAAATCTGACCATGTAGTGGTTACCATTGCACTCTTTATAATCAAATAACTAAATAGATTTGGGACCATGTTATAGCTAATTATAATTATAACATTAAACACCGCTTTGTAATTGGTAATAAATAACTTCGTGGGTGTTTAACATGCTTATTCGAATCGATTGTTGTGATTTTAAGGAATTGAATAAAATAATCATGTAGTTAAGGTCAAAGATAGTTACCTAATTACATGTTTGACCCAAAAAATTAGTTTTGGTGGCAATTTTTACTTACTAGTATCCAAGGAAAATTAAGGTAAAAAAAATACTCATGTATTCAAATACGATATTTAACCCTAGGAAATTTAAGAAATAAGAGTCCAATGATTAAGATTGAAATTCATAATGATCACTTTTAGCACTTTCAGAATACATTATCACCGAAGAATAACATATTAGCATAGGATCATATTTTTATGCTGTTTAAAAGATTCTTATATGTTTGTGTGTCTATACGTAAATATATTTTACACATCTGTATATGTATGCATATTAGATGTGACAAAACATCTACTTACGATAATGGTTTATCTAACATTTGCATCAAGAGTATTTGTTAAAATGTGTTTAACTTGTGCAAAGTTCTACTTGAAATTAAAGTTTTATTACCTTTTTCTTTATCAAATTGCTTTTTGACAGAAAGTTATATGTTAATGCATTATTAGACCTTAAATTAATTAAAAAAAAGTTATTATTTACCAAAATATAATATAATGCACTTTAATACAACTTAACATTTATTTTTCGAACATGAGTTTGGTTACTTTCTTAGAAAGAACAGAATCATCCCATGTTTTAAAAATTAGTTTTGCATCATATCGTCTAGTGTTTTGAATCAAGTTGAATCGATACAAGCATCCTAGTCAATCTGAATGACAATATTAATTATTTATTATGCAATAAATATATAAATAATATTATTAAAAAAACTAGAAATATACAAAACAAATATCATAAATAATTTAAAAACAGAAACCCAAATTTTTTTCTCACTAAATTTAATCCTTTTAAATTCCAAATTATAAAAAAAAGTCATTATTTATTTTATTTAACTAATTTAAAAAATCAGAATTTATTTTATTTACCTAATTTTTAAAGAAAAATTAGTTTCTTCGGTTCTACATGATTTCTTTACGTCAAACTGAACGGTTCCGACCGAATTATAATCACCAAACTAACCGACTCATTCCAACCAGACACCATACTTCCTGTTTTCCGGTTCAAGCAGATCTACACGGGAACTTACAAAAGTGCCTACCATGTGTCATCTAGCTTTCTATTGGTTGTTGCCGTAGGGCCCGCACACGTGGCATCATGACTAGCCAATCACAAGCAAGGAAACACGTTTACTTCTTAAGTAGACTCCGAGGATAATTTCGTCAAACAATTATACCAAAATCGAGACTCCCAACGGCAGTCTGTTGCTAACTTGCTACGACTAGTCGACTACAACTCTCTTGGATCTTCCACTCGCACAAACACACACAGTAATGGCGGAAATTGATCGAACAGTAGCTTTTAATTTATTATTTTTAAGCTTATTATTATGTTCATCATGGATACAAATTTCGTATTCTTCAAAACCAGCTGGAATTGCTCGGAAAGATGATATACCGTTTATCAAATGTCAAGTGTGCGAGAAGCTTGCGAAGGAATTATATGAACAAGTTCGTGATAAACAAGTTAAGATTTCTCCGAAGAAGGTAACTTTCGATCTGTGTTTCTTTTAGTTTTATTAAATTTATTATTAGTTCGATGATTCATCGGTGACCTAATTGCTGCGTTATCGATGTGGATTCTGTCTGCATTTGTGTGTAATTGATGTTTGGCATCAGATCTTAGAATATGACATAATCGAGATTTCGGAGAATGTATGCAATTTGAAGAAGCAAGAAGCTGATTGGATGCTCAAAATTGACATTGTAGAGCAAGGGGACAGATTGGAGGTAATAATGCTTTGCTTGATTTCTATAATTATTTCCTGCTAATTAGTATGGACATGAAATTGCCAATTGATTAGGGTTTACATGAAAATATTTGATATTTGTATTACCTGTCAGAAAATTAAGATGTAAGTAAACATCTAGGTCTACTACAAGTCTACAACTTTTTGGTATCATTCACTGCGTTTGTTTTGTGGTCCAAATTATATGATGCAATAGGACGAATATGGATAGAGTAAGAATGAAAATCGAGCTAAAAAACTTAAAAAGCAGGATGAAATAAATTGGTATAAACTCATAGAATTGGTACCATTTGATGCTTTAGATAGGTATCCTACCTTTTGTGGCCCACTTGTGGCGTTTGCAACAAAGCTACATGAGAATAACAACGTTTTGTAACTAATTTTGAGATACCTCAACAAGTAAAATTAGAAATCAGAATGTAGACTTGAAGGTTTGCTATCCATTTTTGGGTCTCATTTGTGTGGCGTGCAATATTAACATGTATTGTGGATGAAGAAGAGACCTCAAATAAAGAATAGAAGTTTGGTATAGACTAAAAGAGCACCATTTGATGCTTTTGTTGGTATCTTATCTTGTAATTTGGCCCACTTGCAGCTTGTCGAACAAGATTCTGAAGGTCAATGTGGTTCAGAATGCAAAACCATCGAGCGAGCTTGTCAAGAGGTAATTATTTCTTTCCTTTTTACCTTTTCCACTTGTATTTTTTAATTCAGGAAACTTAGATTAATTTCGTAATTACAATTTTTATATAATTCGGTGGTTGTTTTAGGTTATAGGATACTATGACACTGATGTAGCAGAATATATATACAAAAAGAAGCCAACTTTGAGCTCATTGATTAATTACCTCTGCAAAGATCTTACTGAAGCATGTAATACTAAGCCACCACCAGTTCCTAAGGTAAATTCGTTCAATTATGAAAAAAATGGGAATCTTGACACTTTAAATTAATATCATTATTTTGTGGTAAATAGTTACTTTACTTATTTTACTCTTGTATTTTCAGGGAAGAGAGCCTGGTGAAACTTTTGTCCCAAAATCAGCAAAAGAAGCTGAAATGGAGAAAATGTTGAAATCAATGCAGGACATGCCTGGAGCACCTGGAATGAAAATGTATTCACGGGAAGAATTGATGAGTGGAAAAAACTTGGATGATGAAGATGCAGATGAAGATGATGATGATGAACCATCAGTTCCTTCAAATTTGGTACGAATTTATGTCACAATTTTGACCAATTTAATTAATTTGGATTATGTTTTATCTCATAATAATCGTTGAAATAGGGAAAGATATTGAGGGAAAAAGAAAGCAGCAAGAAAGATGACTGGAAGCAAAAGATGACAAAAGGGATAAAAGAGGTTGGTGAAGCAACAAAGAAACATGCAACAAAACTGTCGTTTAAGTTGCAGAAATGGTGGAAAGCAAAGAAAGCAAGCTTCACACAATCTGGTAAAGTTGAACTTTAGAGCATGCTCTGTTTTTTTAACAGAATTTTTGTAGTCAAACCTTTTTTTATAATTTTTGTTTATTTATAGATGAGGTTATGAACCATGCTCTGTATGTTTATACTGTCTGACTTTGATTATAATGATGTATTTTATATATATTAAACTGGGTCCTACCTTTGGTTCATTGACTCTAAAAGGTCAAAATCCACCGTCACTCTATATTATACACTTGAACCGAGTAAACTTCCTTCTATAAACAAAACCTAAAATTATAGAATAGGAATCATAGTTGAAAAGGTTTCGAAACTCTTAATATTTCCTTTTTAATTGCTATAATTTCTCTTAAAGAAGGAAATATCGATGAAATTTAGGCCTAATTGAATTTTCTACTAATTTGTACAAGTCTGCAACTATCTTATGCAAAATTAAGAGGGAAATTTCATAGTCTTGTTTATATATGATACGATCCTAATTATGATTAATTTTATTATTAGATAATCATTATTAGACATTTAGTTGATAGGTTATCAAATAATAGTGTTTGAGGGCTTGTGCTTTTATTATGTTGATTAATGAATTGATTTTGACAATTTGAAGATACCTCTCGAAAGTGAACTCTAGAATAATCATCAACCTCTCATAAGTCGATTAATCTATCTTTTATTCTTTATTTTATTTGATTTCTAGTTGGTTCGTATGTATATTTTTTAAACTTAGAATCTGATACTTGCTTCTTTACATCACCTAAACTTCTTTTGTGCTCAGTTTCGGTATCTACTTTTTACAAGTCACTTTCAGCCGTTGTAATGTTGGGGAAAAAAGAAAAATAAACAGCCAATTGCCATGAGATGAATAGAAAGAATCAATCCATGTTACAAAATTTGATACATAAAACTGGTTAACAAAAATATTTCAAAAATTTATCCTGCCTTTTGCTGAGATAAATAGAAAGAATTAATTAACGCATTTTCTATTGTTGGGTTTTTGAAATAACCATTTAAGGAGTAGTTGAGTTTAACATCAACATCCATGGATTCTTTTTGTTATGTGAAACAGTCATACTTCTGGTTACAGATTCACCTTCACATATAGTAGTCAATACATCTTCTAGATATAACACTGTTTGCTTCCAGTGTGTATTCTTTAACCTTGGTCCTACATTGCCACATCAGCAAACATTATTATTGAAATCATATTCGACACATTCGTAAGTAACTAACTAACTAACCTGTAAAGAAACCTGTCATTTTGCGACTGGCAGTGAACAACACAACATCAAAGTATGCTACCAGAGCATGAATATAACTCATGAATTTACAAAAGCTATTACCATTTGAAAAGTCATTTGCTTTAACAGTCTCTTTTGCCAGGTCAGCCATTTGTGAGCACTCAACCTGCAAACATCAAATTTGTGAAATGTTGAAATAATTTGATAAGTAGCTTGCAAATATACATATTTGATAAGCTTTCTGAAACAATACTAGCCATACATATATATTTCGAACTCAATAATACTAGTTTGTTAGTTATATATTAGAGGTAAGAATTGAATAGTGAATACATACAACATAAACATAGAGAGAGAATCACTGTACCCGCACCTAAGGGTCCCGACACGACCCGCAACCCAACACGAACCAGAGACGAATAAATCGGGTTTGGGTTGACCATAAGTGGGTTTGGGTCAAAAACAGGTCCACCCGTTCAACCCATTTATAAATCAAGTCAGGTTCGGGTTGACTTATATATAAATACTATGAATAAAGTCCTTAAATCCCGAAATTCTGACTTTCAATTCTAATTTGTAAGCATGATCTTAAATTTTGGTTCAATTCTAATTCGTAAGCATGATCTTAAATTTTGGTCTAATTTCCATAACAATATTTATTGTAAATTTGGGACATCCAATAAACTTTCATTAATAATCTCAATTTCCAAATCAAAATCACAACTTCTTTTCCTTTTGACTGCAATTTCCGTAATCTATCAAGATTTCAACATCACATTTTCCGATTGCACTTTGTTTAAATAGGTCAAACAAGTCGGGTCTGGGTTACCATGAATTAAAGAAGTTCGGTTTAGGGTTAATTTTTTGACTCAAAACGGGTTGACTGATTCCATCACGCCAACCTGTCAACCCGAACCCGCTAACCCAAACCCAACCCAATTGCCACCCCTACCCGCACTAACATCAAGAACAATCTTGCCCTTAAATAAAAATGTGTTCTTATAAATTACATTTTGGTAAGTTTTCATTCTCACAACATATTTCAGCATTTCCTGCAAATCAATCAAATTAACTATTTTTCTTCACTAGCGACTAACTAATTTATGCGGTACAAGATTATGTTCAGGCAGATAAATTATGCAACAGGATGCTATCGACTTACTTCATGAACACCTGCAACATAAAAAACAAAGAAAGCAATGCGTAAAATGATTTTTCAATAACTTTACTTAAGATGTGTACAAAATTAAACTTAGATTACCAAAGTAAATCAAGTTCAATTACTGGAACGTTTTTACAAGGGAGGGGAGTTCGATTAGAGCAATTAATAATCAAACTTCGTAGGAGATAACCATTTCATTTTGTGTGAGTAAGAGGTTAAATTAAGACAATATTAATATTTTTTGTGTCGTTAATAAAACTTTTTTGGTAAAGAGTAAAAAATATATATAATGGGTGCTACTATTTGGACACCCCTAACTACCAAATAAACACCCCAATTAAAATCAAAACTTGAAATAAAATCACAAACAATTAATTAACATGGTTATTAAAACTTTTTTTAATTTAAAACTGGTGGTCGCGGTGGTGGTGGTGGTTAGCGGCATATGCGATGGTGGTGGCGGAGTTTGTTGGTGGTGGCGGAATGGACGACTAGGGGTGAGCATTTGGACCGTAAAAACCGAACTGAACCTAAAACCGACCGAACCCGAACCGAAACAAAACCGATACATGTTATCGGTTCGGTTTCGGTTTTGAAAATTCATCGTTTTCGGTTCTATTGGTCCTGGTTCGGTTTGCAGAAAAAGATGAACATTTGGCCTAGAAAACGGAACCGGACCGAAACCGAACCGAACCAAGACAGATAACATGTTATCGGTTCGGTTTTGGTTTTGAAATTTCATTGTTATCGGTTTCGGTTCGGTTTCGGTTTTGAAATTTCATTGTCATCGGTTTCGGTTCGGTTCGGTTCTGTTCGGTTTTTGGACCGAGCTCACCCCTATGGACGACAAATTGAACATCAAAGCGAGTTGGTGGTGGCGGAGCGAGCGGCGACGTCGACCGGCCGATTCCGTTGCGAGTGAGTTGGTAGGGTGGTAGTTAGTGGCAGAGTTCGATGGAGGCTTCGGAAAATTTTTATTAGTTAATTATTGAAGAATTTAGGGTGTTCAAATAGAATTATGGGGTGTCCCAATAGTCAATCCCATATATATGTGGTTTGGTTTTTGCGGTTTTTACGTTTATGGTGTGGTTAAAACGTCTCTTTGCTCACCCCTAATAACCGCGCAAAGCAACAACATCAAATAGTTTAAAGGGTTTCTATATTTTTTGTAGCTTCCAAAGGTAATTGGAGGCAATTAGGGTTGTCAATGGTTGTGTATGATATTCTTATTGGCGAGAGAAATCAAGATGATTTATCATTTTTTAATATTAAGGTTAAGTTGAAAGTTTTAAAATTTAAAGTTGAAATTAATTTAGCAAGTATAAAATTTAAAGACAACCCCGAATTTTAGGAATACTACTTTTTTAATCAATGTACAAACTTTTTATGCATGTTAGTGACAGCCCTAAGAATTGTCATTAACAAAACCCTTAAATTTTATATAACAACAAAAAATTTGACAAACACTATTTTAATCTATTGTATCATAACGTATTAAAAAGTTACAATAAAACAAATTAATAAAAAATGTAGTGGAGTTGAAAAATATAAAACTCATCAAAAGGGTAAAATAATTTTACAGCAAATCATACACCTAAACCCGAGTTACTGGTTTTGAAATGATCCATGTCACTGTAAAATAATTTTACAGTAAATCATACACCTAAATCTTTTTCAGATCATATACCCACAACCTCTCTCTCTCTCTCTCTCTCTCTCTCTCTCTCTCTGTCAACTCGAACAACAAGTTCAAAGCTTCTCTGTCGGAGTACGTTTGCCGGTTGATCGGCGAGAGAAGCAAAGACCTCAGATCGGCTTTCCTCTCACCGTTTCTGATTCGAGGTAAACACGACTTCTTTTATTTATCATCTGATTGTTTACTACTTCAATTTCCCCCTTTTCAGTCTGCGTTTTTCGACAAGATTTGCTTAGATCTACTGCTCGTTTTTAGATTTGATATGATTTTGTAATTGCTTGTTGTTTGAGCTTTGTCAGTTTGTGAATCTGTGTCATTTCATTTGACTTGATTTGTAGTCGTTGGTTTTGCGTTCTAGGGTTTTTAGATTTTAATTCGAGTCAAGTTTCGCTGTGAGATTAATTCCGATATGTGATTGAGGCTTGATTCATTTGAACATCGTATTATGGAATTAGCTCAATTGATTGTACATTTTGTTAGGTATAATAATATGCTAAACGTGATGGGTTTTATCAGATTCACAAACAAATTAGTTTCTACAATTCAAATTGAAAGGAGCATACAGCTTCAGTATTGTAGTCAATTCCCACCCTGGGAATCCTCTTTGTAAACTTCTAGAAGAACAAAGATGAACAAAAATGAAGAGGATGGCCAACTCGAGAGCATTGTTGCTATAAAGGATTATTGCTTTGAACTTCTTTAGTTGGTTCACTTGGCTGTGACGTGACCTGAATTGTGGAAGAAATATTATTAATGCCAACATGACCTTTTTGGCTTTTTTTAGTAGCAATAGTGCAACTTTAGTATCAAATTTGCAAACACCATTCTGTTGTTAGTTCAAATCTAGAAACGCCTTGTGGTTTCCCATGACTTGCAGAAAAGGAGCTCTTTCTAGACTTGAGGAATTATGCTCTTGTTAATAATGGAATATGTGATGATCTGTTAGTTGCAGCTTTAATAGTCCGAATTCATGGTTTTCTTTTGCAGTTACATATATTATCTTTCTATATCTGATGATCGGATGGAATCTATTATTATGTTGATTAAATTACTTGTTATTTTTTCATGTTTGGATGCTGAAAATAGATGTGAATTGCAGATAGGATGGCATCAAAATTGAAGCAATTGCAATCTAAGGCAGGTCAAGCATCACAGTTTTTATCAACACATGGAAGTGTGTACTACAAGCAGCTAATGGAGCAGAACAAAAAGTATGTTGTGGAACCCGCAACTGTTGAGAAGTGCAATGAGTTGTCCAAACAGTTGTTCTACACTCGTCTTGCCAGGTCAACTCTTTAGTCAACCCACATGTATCCTATGTTATACTTTGATGTTATACGTGTTTTTCAATAATGGTATATGATATATTTTGTCCTAAATAAAAAAAAAATACAAAAATATTGTGCAGTCTTCCTAGCCGAAACGAGTCATTCTGGAAGGAGTTGGATTACGTGAAGAATTTATGGAAAAACAAGAAAGATTTGCATGTTGAACAAGCTGGAATTGCTGCATTGTTTGGGCTTGAATGTTTTGCATGGTTTTGTGCTGGTGAGATTGTTGGAAGGGGTTTCACTTTCACTGGTTATTATGTCTAACTTTTCTTCAACCGTTTCCGTTAAAATATAAACAAACAAACATAAAAGAAAAACCTGTTTTGGAAACTTTTTAAGGTTTTCTTATGTCATGTCTGACATCAGCATGATTTCTATCATTCTTTTTTGGAAATTTTGAAGCTGAGAAAAACCAGTTGTAACTTGGCTGCATTAATAATTTCTGCATTGTAGGGTAATGACTTTGTTAGTTATGATTAAAGTGTTGCAGAATGACAAGAATTGTTTTTCTTGTGTTGCGAGGGTATTTTTGTCCTTTCCTTCTTGCATCATAATCTTCTCTCATATCTTCATTGAACTATCAAAATTTGAAGGTTAAAAATGTTTTTAAAATAACGAATCACTGCTCTTAATGCTATGGTTAAAAAATTACGTGCTTAAAGTTGATGTATTTTAACTATAAAAAACCACCCCCATGAAAATCACTAACCATCCATTAATAGTTATGCTTTAATACATGTATGTTAACCAATTACTAACCCTTATCTATTGCCATTAGGGCAGTGGTTATGGTTAGCAAATCCCTTTAAATAATAATATTTGTTTACATTATTTATCTCCATTGTTAGTTGAAGATCACTCTACATTATGTAAACAAGAAAACAATTTGGTTGGACGGTAGTGAAATCAAAGACCCAATTTCTAAGTGAGAGTACTCACCGTGTCCTTTTTGTACGAACTTTTGGCTGAATATGCTTTTTTATAGCTGAATTATGAAATTCCTTTGATGTGTGTGTATATATATAAAACATGTTTTAACAACGATACTTATAAACCTGTCAAAGGTGGAATATTGTAGTATTCTTCGAGACAAAGAGAGTAGCATGTTACGTGAGATTTGTGAAAGTTGATGATAGTACTTATAAACATTTCGTGTTACAAACTTATAAATGTTTCGTGTTACGGCCGGGTTTTAGATAAATGATCGATCCACCAACTTGTTTAACTAATAAAATAAGGATTTTGCTAACGATAACTCTTAGGTCAATAGTTAAGGGAAAAATAAATGCTTAAATTAAGTGTAAAAGACTAACCCTATAAATTTCACTAACCAACTCAAGGTATTTATACTTTAACAATTGTATATTATTACTCTTAACCATAGCCCTAAGGGCAATGATTAGCAAACTCATAAAAGATAAAACATCTGAAATCTAAAAATATTATAATACAACCACAACTTGTTTACAATCTGCTCTATGGTAAACCGGTTTACAACTTTCTTTACCCAACTATCCATTTAAATGAACTGGTTATGCGTTAAATCAAACCGAAATTGCCATCCTAGCAAAAAAGTGACTGAATGAAAAAAAACGGGGCGTTCCGAGAATCGAACTCGGGACCTCTCGCACCCAAAGCGAGAATCATACCACTAGACCAAACGCCCACACTGATGTTTGTTCCTATCTTATTTATCTTATCTAAATATCGTGAATGCTATCGTGTCTCGACTCACCCTAGGGGTGTTCGTTTGGACGGTTTGGTTTTATCCGAACCAAATAGTTGAAACCAAATAAAGTCCGGTTTTCAAAAGTTCAAACCGAACCGTCCAAACTAATCTGAAAACCAAACCGATCCGAACCAAATAACAATTTGGTTGGTTTGGTTTATCCGTTTGGTTTTTCCTTAAAATTTTCAAAATACTACAAAAGTATATAACATAAATAATATTAAGTTCGATATGTAAAATTCCAAAATGATAAACTACATTGTATATAAAAACATGTCTAATTCATAGCTTGTGACATTTACAATAATATATGCAAAAATCTTGACATCAACTTTATCAAAAACTCCAAAAAAATTGGTACATCGCAACTGATATGATATAAAATGGAACAACTGCTAGAATATAAATCAATTTACTATTTAGTATAAGAAATGTAAAGAAAAGGAGTACCATAATTGCTTACAATGGAAACCAACAAGTGTTAGTATATAAATCAATTTACTATATATTACTATTCGGTTTATTTGGACAATCCGGTTTTCATAACGGAAACCAAATCCAATCCGAAATCCAAACTATTAATTTGGTTCAAGTCCAAACCGATCAAAAAAACAAATAACCAATCCAAATAATCCGATCCAAAATGTCCAATTGGACAATCCGATTATATCCGAATAGTGAACACCCCTGACTCACCCTATATAAATGCAGGTACACACACTACTCACACACTCACAGTGAACCGGCATTTCCATTTCCCGCTTTTCTAACATTTCCCGCTTCTCCTCGAAACCCTAATTTGCGCAAAATGGGAACGAAGCATCAGTCTTCCGACACCGTTTCCGATCCCAAAAAGCGTCGACGGGTCGGATTCTCCAAACCCGGTTAGTTGCCCTCTTTCTTCTCATGCTAATTACTTTGATTCACCTCTGTTTTCGCTGATTCTCGCCCCATTGTTTTCATCTAGATGAAGGTGTTCAACCTAACGACTCCATCAAAATCTACATCGGTACGTTTTCAATTTCATTTCCATGACAATTTAACTCTGTTCCGGTTCTCTAAAACTGATTTCCTTATTCGTATTTTTGTTATCTATGCGAAAATGTGTCTTCTAGGGTTTTTGAAATGTGCTCAAATTAGTTACTTTTATAAGCTAGGGATTTTGAGATTCTGATTTTTGGGGCTAAAAGAGTTATATTGGGTGAAACAAACTAGTAATTAAAGAAAACTGATACTTTAGAGCATATATACAAATACTTAGATATCTGCTCTAATTAATCATTTTGAAATCACATATCCAAGCGCTCTCCTTAACTCAAGGTTTTGAATCTAGAGTTGTCTTATAAATGATATCAGTTTGCTTATCATCAACCCAATGTAATCATGTTATGTTGTCTAAATGATAAATTTCAGTTTCTAGAGAAGATGAAGTTGGATCTCCAGAAAGCTTCCCCATCGAACCTGTTGACCTAGCTCCCTTTTTTGAAGAAGATGGAAAAATATATGGATACAAAGGGTTAAAGGTTGACTCTGTTCTTATACAAGTTTATGGATAAATTCAAGTAGCTTACTGGTCTCTTCGTATTTGTGTCTTTTTATTCAGCATTTTATATATGTATTAAATATTACAGATCACTGTTTGGATCAGCAGTATATCATTTCAAGCATATGCTGATATATCTTTTGAGAGCACATCTGATGTAAGTACACGCCTTTTGTAATATGCTTTTTGATGATAAATTATTTACATGTAATTCTGATTTTGTATGTTGCTGGTAAAGGGTGGGAAAGGAATCACGGATCTTAAAGCATCTCTTCAGGTAATCATTAAATAATATTTTTTTGCTATTTTATCTTCATTTGTTTGCAGTGGTGATAAGTAATACATTTTCTTCTTTTTAGAATATATTTGCAGATAATCTTGTTGAGACAAAAGACGAATTCCTCAAAACATTTGCCACGGAGAGTAATTATATTGAGTATGTTAACTATCTGAAGCTTAATTAAAATTAATACATATGATCCTTTTCTTTTAATTACTAGTATTATTTTTGTGTTGACTTTTTATTTACAGATCTATGATCTCAGAGGGAAAAGTAATCCCACAAAACGACCCATCAGATTTAGAGGTGCATTTTACTGATTAATATTTGGTCTTTAATAATAGACATTTTATTTTTTATTAAAAAATCAGGTTGTTCGTGTGGAGGGAACCGCTATGGGCCTTTTGTACTGCAGATTGGTACCACTTGTTCTTCTTCTTGTTGATGGTAACATCCAAATCCAACTACTAAATAATGAATAATTAATTGATCATATAATTTTGATATTTTTTGCTTATTTAAATGCGAGTTTTATGAATCAGGTAGCAACCCGATTGATGTTACTGATCCTGATTGGGAGCTGTATCTTGTAGTTGACAAGAAAAGTGATGATAATCCACAAAAACTGTTTGGTTTTGCAGCTCTTTATCGCTTCTTTCACTACCCAAATACCCACAGGTTGAGACTTGGTCAGGTATATTATTTTTTATTTTTTTATAGTGACAAAAATGGCAGTTGACTTATTAAATGTTAAATTACAGAAATTGCCCCTGTGGTTTTACGAATTCTCAGATTTTGTCCCTAAACTTTTTTTCTTCATGAGTTTTGCCCCCCCCCCCCCCCCCCCCCCCCCCCCTGTTATCTTCAAATTTCATTTTTTTGTCCATTTTGGGCTAAAATGACCAAAATACCCTTACAAAAAAAGTTTCAGAACTTTTTAACAAATAAATTAAAATAAGGGTATTTTGGTCATTTTAGGTCAAAATGGACAAAAAACTAAAATTTAAGACCTAGCGAAAAAAAATCATGAAAAAAAAGTTTAGGGACAAAATCTGAGAATTCGTAAAACCACAGGGATAATTTCTGTAATTTACTCATAAATGTAACTAAATAATGAACAGATATTAGTACTCCCTCCATACCAACGAAAGGGCTATGGATTTCATCTTTTTGAAGCAATCACAAAAATGGCAGTTACAGAAAACGTGTATGATCTGTCAATCGAAGAGCCACTAGACTCATTACAACAATTAAGAGCTTGTATCGACATACCACGTTTACTCAAACTAGAATCAATCCAACCGTCACTAAACTCAGCCGTCACACGTCTAAAACAAGAAAACTTAGCCAAACGAACCGAACCCACCAAATTCGGCCCGCCATCAGACACCATTGAAGAGGTTAGAAAGGTTCTTAAAATCAACAAAAGACAGTTTGTTCAGTGTTGGGAGATTTTGATCTACTTGGGTCTTGGTCTTGGTGTTGGTGTTGACCCTGTTGAGAAGTATTTGGAGAATTTTAAAGTGATTGTGTTGGACCGGATTAGGGCTGATGTCATCGGGAAAGATAATGGGGCGGGTGGGAAACGGGTTGTTGAGGTGCCGACTGAGTTTGATGCTGAGGTGTCGTTTGTGATGTTTAAAATGAACGGTGGTGATGAAGGGAAGGAGGTTGAGATGGAGGAAGATGATAAGGTGAAACAAGAGGAACAGTTGCAGAAATTGGTTGATGAAAGGATTGAAGCGATTAAATTGGTGGCTAAGAAAGTGTCTGTTAAGAGTTGTTGAGGGTTATGAGGTTCATTAATTACAAACTTAATATGACACATTTTAATTTTTAATTTTATTTTTGTGGTTTTGGACTATTTTGATGATGTATGAGGTGTTTGTGATCTCTATTATTGAGCTTGTTACCTAGATTTATTATGGTTTATTTTACTTGCTAGAGCTTGGGTGTGAGGTTGGTGTTAAATAACCTTGAACTTAAACCTAAAAAATGACATTTAAGGGTATGGAGATGCATCGTGCGATTACTTTAAACGTCTTACAAGGAAATGGCATTTTCATTAGAATTTTAATTATTGTCAAAGAATTTTTCATGTTTGTCATCATTTACATATTTATCAATCATCAATTACAATAGCTGTACATTAGTATATGATATGACTCGAGAACAAATAATAAAACTAACGGTAACAACCCGTTAGCCGAATGCTTAATTGATAGTTCCTGGGAATAGAGATCCAGGTATCTCCCTAATACAAAAGTAAGAACGACAATGATAATAATTTTCGATACCCAGAGGGGTTTGGCCGAATCCCTTTATATAGGGTCGGGCCCCAATACAAATCGAATAAGGAAACGTAAACTAATAATAAAATAATATTATTTCCTAATAGATAATTAAGCATTCGAATCTTGACTAAAGATAAGCTTCAATTGAGATCTTTAATTTTACGTCTTTGATACACGTTGCCAAATTGCTTCCCTTGATTCCCGATCGTATCATTACCCGCGCCCCAAAGACTCACCTTGTCCTCAAGGTGAAAATCTGGGTATTGTAACTTGATTGCATCAGCCATTTCCCATGTTGCCTCATCTCGTTTTAAATTTTTCCACTGTATTAAGACCTCCAAACCATCGTTGCCTTCCCGAATTCCGAGAGCCTGTTCGGGCTTCCACCGTTCTGTTGTGCCTACCATAAAATCATTAGGTAGAACAGTTGCCACCAAATGTGAACCCACTACTGCCTTGAGCTGTGACACATGAAAAACCGGGTGAATGGAGGAATTTTCCGGTAGTTGTAAACGGTATGCGACCTCCCCCACGCGCGACACGATCTCGTAAGGACCGTAAAATCGCGCTGCCAATTTCACGTTCGTCCGTTTAGCTACTGAACTTTGGCGATACGGTCGTAATTTCAAGAACACCTTTTCCCCGACATTAAAATGCACGTCTCTACGGTGGTGATCAGCGTTATTCTTCATCACTTGTTGTGCCCGTAATAATTGTGTCTTTAACTCGGCAATAACCCGGTCACGCTCGTCTAAATATTTATCAACTTCGAACGTGGTAGCAACCCCTTTAGTGTAACTTAGTAATGTCGGTGGGTCGCGGCCATATAAAACTTTAAAGGGTGTCATACCGATTGACGAGTGATACGAAGTATTGTACCAATATTCTGCCCAAGGAAGCCATTGAACCCATTGTTTTGGTTTGGTAGATGCGAAGCACCGCAAATACGTTTCTAAGCTGCGATTAACGACTTCAGTTTGCCCGTCCGTTTGCGGGTGGTAGGCGGTGCTTCGTTTCAGGGTCGTCCCCTGAAATTTGAATAATTCTGTCCAAAAATGGCTAATAAACACACGATCACGATCTGACACGATCGATTTAGGAACACCATGGAGGCGAATAATATTCCGGATAAAAGCTGCTGCTACACTTGAGGCGGTATACGGGTGTTTTAAAGATACAAAATGGGCCGACTTACTTAGGCGGTCGACTACCACCATGATCACCGTGTATCCTTCCGATTTGGGTAATCCGTCAATGAAGTCCATGGAAACGTCTTCCCATATCCGTTGCGGTAGCTCGAGTGGTTGTAATAAACCCGCCGGTGACATATTCGAATATTTGTTTCGTTGGCACACAATGCATTCTGACACTAATTTGGCAATGTCTCGTTTCATCCCGATCCAAAAGAATTCAGTTGCGATCCGCTGGTACGTCTTTTGTGCGCCACCGTGACCCCCAATTGCCCCCGCGTGTAATTCTTGAAATATACGGTCAACCCATACGGAAGTGCGGGGTACGACTAATCTCCCTTTATATTGCAACTTGTTGTTAATCACCGTATAATGTTCTAGATCGACTTCGTGAGCTTCAACGCGGTCTCTTATAGCCCGAATTTCTGAATCTCGCCTTAATTCTGTCAACATTGTCTGATCGTCCCGACTTTGACTGATCACGAGCTCTCGCAATTCCACAGACGTGTTTTTGAGTGACAACGCGTCTGCTGCCCCGTTTTCTCGACCCGGTCTATAGATAATATCAAACTCATAGCCTGATAATTTAGAAATCCAACGCTGGTGCTCACCTGTGATGACCCGTTGCTCGAGTAAGTATTTCAAGCTCCGTTGGTCGGTGATGACCGTGAATTTCCGCCCCAACAGGTACGGCCGCCACTTTTGTATGGCCAAAACGATCGCCATAAGTTCACGTTCATAAACTGATTTTAATTGAGCTCGTTGACCCAACACTTGACTGAAGTATGCGATCGGGCGGCCGTTTTGCATTAACACCGCACCTATTCCGAACCCTGATGCATCCGTTTCCAGAATGAAAGGTTTCGTGAAGTCCGGCATGGCCAACACCGGGACCTGAGTCATGACCTCCTGTAATTAATGAAACGCGGAGGTTGCTTCTTCCGACCAATGGAATTTGTCTTTCTTTAATAATTCTGTGAGGGGCCGGGCGATTTTACCATAATTCTGCACGAATTTACGGTAGTACCCGGTTAATCCGAGAAACCCGCGTAAGTCTCGAAGAGACTTAGGAATAGGCCATTCGGTCATGGCGGTAATCTTGGAGGGGTCGGCTTTCACCCCGGTGGTGGTCACAATATGTCCGAGGTAATCTACCTGGTTCTGCCCAAATACACATTTCTTTTTGTTACAATATAACTGCTCATCTCGGAGACAGTTGAAAACGGTTGTTAAATGCTTGATGTGTTCTTCCATTGTTCGGCTATAGACAAGGATATCGTCAAAAAATACCAAGACAAATTTCCGTAAATGCGGCTTAAAAACGCGGTTCATCAAAGCCTGAAAGGTGGACGGGGCGTTAGTTAGTCCGAACGGCATGACCAGGAACTCATAGTGGCCTTCATGTGTGCGGAACGCCGTCTTGGATATGTCTTTGTCGCGCATGCGTATCTGATGATATCCCGACTTCAAATCGAGCTTGCTAAAAACCGTGGTTCCCTGTAATTCATCAAGCAATTCATCAATAACGGGAATAGGAAATTTGTCGAGTACCGTGGATTTGTTTAGGGCGCGGTAGTCGACACAGAACCGCCAGCTGCCATCTTTCTTTTTCACCAATAGTACTGGGCTGGAGAACGGACTAGTACTTGGTCGAATAACCCCTGCTTCCATCATTTCGTTGACCAAGCGCTCGATCTCGTCCTTCTGCAACTGCGGGTACCGGTACGGTCTCACGCTGATTGGTTCCGTACCGCTTTTCAGTACGATAGCGTGCTCATGATCTCGCGGCGGTGGTAACCCTGTTGGCATATTAAAAACATCAGAAAAGTTAGTTAATATTGATTCTAGCTCAGGGGGGTTATTTGTGGTGACCGCCTCGGTTTCTTCCACGGTTGCTAGCGTCACTAGATACCCTTCGGTGATATCGGGAATCGCTCGGGCCAATGATTGGAGTGACGCCTGAGATCTCTGCAGCCCCGGTTCGCCCCGTAGCGTGATCCGCTCGTTATTCCACATGAAGGACATAACCTTGGTCCGCCAATTCACGTGCATGTCACCCAAATCCTCCAACCATTTCATGCCAAGTATAACATCGGTGCTACCCAATGTGAGTGGGTAAAAATCGTCCTTAACCAGCATACCGGGTAATTGTAACTGTATGTTTTTACAGATCCCGTAGCACGCGTCAAACCCACCGTTGCCCAATATTATGCCTTTCTTTTTCTGGTCCGGGACTAATAACTGTAAGGGCTCGATTAACCTGACAGACAAAAAGTTGTGGGTTGCCCCGCAATCAATAAGTACGACTACTTCTTGGTCGTGTATGGTGCCCCGGAGCTTTATGGTGCGCGGTGAAGTAATGCCGGCGACTGATTGAGCGGACACTTCCATCATATCTATATGGGCGTGATCCTCATCTGTATCGTTCTCATCTTCCTCATTTATCATGAGTACCTGCAGTGTTTTCTCCGGGCATCTATGACCTGGAGCATACCGCCCGTCACAGCGGTAGCACAGCCCCTTCGCTCTTTTATCGGCATATTCGGCTTCTGTCATTCGTTTGAAGGGTTGTTTACCGGAATTGTTAGTGGGCCGGTTCACTGATGGTGCTGATGCGCCACTTGAGGCGGGGTTCAAACCGGGGTGGTTTGTGGTGTTGTTGCGACTAAAGCCGGTTTTGGCCCCTGATTTGTTGTTCTTTTCGTTGGTATTCTCAGTCTTTGCCTCATCGATCATAAGCGCTAGTGTCATCACCTGATTTAACCCGGTGGGTTGTAGAACTCTTACTGATGTGCGGAGGTCGGGTTTTAGCCCTTTAATGAAAGTGCCTTCCAACACTTGTTCCGATATACCCTCGAGCTGAGCTGCCATGGATTCGAACATGCTAACATATTCTCGAGCCGTCCCTGTCTGTGATATAGTTAAAAATTGTTCGTGCATGTTACCATCTTGGGACGGTTGGAACCTTTTCAGCAACCGGGTTTTCATCTGCTCCCACCCCCGGAATGGCTCTCTTCGTTCACTCCACCGGTACCATGATAGAGCTTGCCCTTCCATACAAATCACCGTGGCTCGTAGTCGTTCCTCGGATGTTGTGAATCCCTGAACATCAAAGAAACGCTCAACTCTATATACCCATCCATAGGCGTCGTCACCGTCAAATATGGGCATCTTTAGTTTCCGTAGACGGTGATCCGCCCCGGCTGTCCAGGTTCGGTCACCTGCGGGTCCCGATCCGCTGCCCGACCCCGTGACCCAGTTCTGCCTTGGTCGATAAACGAACGGTGCCTGATTGTACTCGTCTTCCTGCAAGTAATCCTGTCGTGAACCATCGGATCCGTGGTGTTGCGGTTGTTTCGTCCTTCCGTTTGAAGACCCGGCTGCAAACAGGGGAAACCCTAGATCATCGAATTGTAATGGGCTTGTAACCGGTATGAATTGTGGACCCGAAGATAGTGGCGGCGGCTGTCGTGACACAGCTTGCGATGCGGTGGAGATTGTTTGTACGCTTGTTGCGGTGATAGGGTTTGTCTGTTGCGGTAGTGATGGAACAATCGGTTGTTTGGTTTGCTTTTGTTGTAAGTTTATCAAGATTGTCATCATCTCTGCGTGTTTTTGATTGGCCTCCTCGAATTGTTGCTGTGTTTTTGCCTGCATAGATTCCATTCGTTGATTGGTCTCGGTTTGCATGCGTTCCATACGTTCCTGCATCAACGTGAACCCCTGCTCTAGTCGATCTAGCTTGCCGGCCGTATCGGCTTTGTGCTGTGCCAGATCATTATCGACCTCAAGAACTTTTCGAGACATGTTGGATCGAATGCTCTGATACCAATTTGATATGACTCGAGAACAAATAATAAAACTAACGGTAACAACCCGTTAGCCGAATGCTTAATTGATAGTTCCTGGGAATAGAGATCCAGGTATCTCCCTAATACAAAAGTAAGAACGACAATGATAATAATATTCGATACCCAGAGGGGTTTGGCCGAATCCCTTTATATAGGGTCGGGCCCCAATACAAATCGAATAAGGAAACGTAAACTAATAATAAAATAATATTATTTCCTAATAGATAATTAAGCATTCGAATCTTGACTAAAGATAAGCTTCAATTGGGATCTTTAATTTTACGTCTTTGATACACGTTGCCAAATTGCTTCCCTTGATTCCCGATCGTATCAGTATACTTCGTATGATACTTTTTTCAAATGTATTTACTTTTTTTTACATGTTGATTTTAATTTTATCAACTGATATTAAATATGTATGTGTAACGCCCGGGACAAACAATATTATAAGATAATTGAAATGTCAATCAATTAGCTTATTCACATCATCAATTTCTTGATTTGGCATGCATTCAATTTACTTACTAAATGAATTTTCAATATAATTCCTCATAATTTCATTATACTAAAGTTAGTTATATACTTTCACCAATATCTATTTAATTTATATGCAAATTCATACAAAATTTGTTTGTCACGCTTAGTAGAAGATCTTACAAAGGTTAAAATAGTATCTGTTTTTATTCAAAAATATTTTGTTAGACACAAAGTCACAAACCCATCTACATATCGAACTTAACAAATAGTAAATACATCAAATGTTCAGCCCAAACGGCCCATAATTCAAGCCCTCTGTACAAAATCATAGATCCCCCAAAACCCTAACCCTGGCTATAGTACTATCGTCTCTGCTCGATTTGCGATTCAACAAACCGAATTCAAAGGCAGTAACAAGCAAACAGCAAATTCAGTATGGGTGAGTTCAATCGCTAGCTATCAAGTAAGATTTCTGCAACTACAATATTCAATCAGTTAACGATGTTATTGTTTCAATTCGAAATCAGGTAAGGTTCACGGATCTTTGGCACGTGCCGGTAAGGTTAGAGGCCAAACCCCTAAAGTGGCCAAACAAGACAAGAAGAAGCAGCCGCGTGGACGTGCTCACAAGCGGATTCAGTACAACCGCCGTTTTGTCACCGCCGGTAAGTTTCTTATGCGAATTGATGATTCATTAAGCATAATATTTTCTCATAATGTTTACAATTGATTAAAATTTATTGTAAATTTTAAAGTTTACTAGAAAAACCTGCATTCCTAAACCCTTAATCATTGAAGGTTACAAAAGATCCCAAATTTGACAATGTGGGTGCCAAATGTTGTTCAATGTTGATAAAATATAGAGAAATTGTATTAAAACTGAACAATATTTGGTCTTTAAATCAGTCCATGATTGAAATTTCACTCTTGAATATTTGGACACCTTTTTTTGATAAGAATTCCGAATTATGCAGTTGTTGGTTTTGGAAAGAAGAGAGGACCAAACTCATCAGAGAAGTAAGCTGCTGAGGAAATGTGTAGTTTAATGGAATTGTTTCTACATTTCTGTTTTGTTGTCTAGACAATGTTCAACTCTAATCTGAAATTCATTTCAAGTTTTTGTTGAGTTTGATATTCTATATTAATTTCTATATAATACAATCCTCATAGAAATAGTACTGTTCATTACATTTGAAGTAAACGAGGCTTCTCAAAAACGGAGTTTAAATATGTGGTGTGAGTGGGGAGGAAAAGAAGGGATTATTATATAGTTGGCTGCAAAAACTAATGGTGGTGTGAGGAAAAGAAGGGATTATTATTAGGTGGTGTTAGGTGGTGTGAAGCATTAAAATATGATCCCTCTGAATTTTCAATTATATATTTTATGTTTTAGGATATAATATAAATTCGACTGGAAAGGCAATGAGCATTGATTGAACTTTGAAGGTCCCTATTGTTACACCCACTTGAACTTTTATAACATTTTTTTAGCCTAAAAATATTATAAGTTGTTCTTAAAATCTAAATCTAATATATTTTAGTTAGATTTTGATATTAAAAAACACTTCCTTAAATATTTTTTATGTTTTAAACCTCTAAACGTTTAATTTAAAGTAGTTTATTAGTTTTTATTGCTAAGTATTTTAATTTATCTTCTTCTTGGTAGAAAGCTAAGTAATTTTTGCTATGTATATGTATTGTCTTTTATTATTACTATGTATATGTATTATTTTTACTCAACAAATATTATATTCGTTTCATTTCCCTATCTTTCTTTTTTTTTTTATAACCAGTATATTGCTTATATGGGAGAGATTAGAAGTATGTAGGTAGTAGAATGTAAGTTAATTTCAGCTATTGATTTCGAGCAATAAGATTGATATAAAGATAATATCTTTAATATGCAATTATACCTGTCAGTTTAAAGCTCATTAATATTATTTGTTCGATAAATGTTATCAACTTTTTGCTATTTAAATTCATTTCATGTACAAAAATGTACGTGTACACGTCGCAACAATTTTGATTGTCCATGCACTGTGTATTAACAAATAAGTTTATATATACTCAAGTATTTTGATATTACACAGAAAAATATATATGTATATTAACCTATAATAATAAAAATGTCGCTTATAAAGTTTGAAAGTAAATTATGGTTTTTAAAAAATAAAAATTTCAGCCCCGGGCGAAGCCGGGTATATTAAACCTTGCTGGATATATTGATCATGCTTAATTAAAGTAATCTCTTCTGAGAGCTTGAATAGATCGACAAAGTAAGCTCAATCTTAAGAGCAGATAATGACACTTTGGTGATGCCAAAGCTCGCCAAACCACACTAATGGTGGTGCCAAATGTATTACTTTAAAAGCCATTCACTATTTTTTTTCTTTCTTTTTTTGAATTATGATTTGTTATTGGTATATATGTGGGTTCGACAAAGTGGATGTGCCAGTGATTTTGGTGTATCATATGGATCCGATTTGGCGTGGTCCTACGGTTCCATACTGAGTGGTCTAAAAATAATGAAATATTAAGATGCATATGCGACTTGGTAAATTTGTACATATTTGGTCTCTCGCTATTTTTTGAGATCATTTTTGTTCTTGAACTGCATTAAAACATGAATTGATGATCATCTCCGAATACAAACTTTGGTTATATATCAAAAAAGTAAATCTATTCATTAGCAACTCTTAAGACTGGGTAAGAGGTAACCAAACATTTAGTCATCGCTGTCACATCAGTGTTATATTCCAATAGTGGTAAACAAATCCACAACCCCTTAAAATTTAATAATTGTAACACTTTTCATGCATAATTTACAACTCTTCATTCAATGTTGCAGGTGACCTCCATCGGTAACCCGAGCGACCAAATCCTTGCCAAATCACCACTGGGACGCGTCCAACAAATGCCACGTAAGTGGGGGTTTGGTCCCGATCTTCGGTTGTGGTCGCCTCTCTATCGTTCCTTTACACATAGTCTTACATTCTTTGAAATTTATTGATTTGTATATTGATTGTGTGTAAAGTTTTAAAGAGTGTTTATAAGATTGATATTTTGAAAGTTATTGATTTTATTAAAAAGATAATAAGTCAAATAAGATTGGTGAAAAAGATAAGGTGTTACCCATGACTAATAGGCCATGGGTTCAAATCTCGTCGTGGACGAATGAGTGGAAGGTTTGAGGGAAGACATATTGTCCCTGGTGGATGTTATTGTATAGGTTCGAACCACTAACTTACTAACTAGCCATTAGTCAAATAAGATTGGATAATCATAAGCATTTTCAAAAATAATTTTTCCTTACTTTTCAAAGTCATATTCAAAATTCACGTACTTTTTAGAATGACTTCTGAACTTTTATGCTATAAATTGATATTTTACACTAAAAAGTTAATTTAAACATTTTTTAGAAAATGATTTATAAAATTCCCAATATCAATAAGTTAAGTCAAACGTTTTTTTAAAACTCTTTTTCAAAGCAAAAAAAAAATCATTAAGTACTTCTACCTAAAAAATATTTGGAGATTCAAAAAACTTATTCAAAAACCTCTTAATAGAAAATACGCACAATCAAATTCCGAATATTACATTGGTCCAATAATTTTTCTATATGAAGCGAATCCAACATATATTTAGATTATTTGGAACTCAACTCGACAAGAAAGAAATCACAAACTACAATATAAAAAAACATACCTAAATAGAAACGAATTAAACAACGATCATGATTATTACCGCACATAATTGTAAATTCGTAATGTATAAAGGATTTAGTTTCTAATCTCTTAAAAATTAAAGATTTAAAATTATCAATTTATCCCGAAACCTTTCATAAAAATAAAATATTAAATTCCTTAAGAAAATGCGACTCACAATAATTTTAGTTTCCAATAACTGATTAAATACAAATTCAAAATCAATTTTTTTTTTTTACAACTAACACCCATTTTCCATACCTTTTTGCGTTTCCCAGAGCTTAAATTCACAATCATTTGGGACACTATAAACATCGGATACCGTTTTGCTATAACTTAATAAGCCCTTTGGTATTCAGAATCACATAAAAAATAATTAAAATAAACACAAATCTATAAATATCCTGTCATATAATAATAAAATTAATTTTAAATATTGTGAAAACTGATAAAACTAAATAAGTTTTACCCAAATCAAAATTGACAATCCCAAAGGATGTATCTTACATGCATAAATACGTACAAATTCATCCTATAACGTTTATAATAAATGAAAGTTAATAATTATGCTTGAATACCTTGCAAATAAACAAACACAATAACTGTTACTTGTTATGAAAGAAAAAAAAAACTAAAGATACCTTGACCTTAATTAGGTGAAGTTTTACAGTAAACAATGGCGGATTTAAGATTCTCTTCACGTTCTTCATTATTCATACCGCTATAATAATTCGGTGATGGCATTGTACTGCTACTAGTCACTGGCACTGCTACATTTTTATCATTTTTCTCCAAACTATTCGATTCTTCACACTTGCAACATCCCAAATACCCTTTTAATTTTCTTGTGAAAGAGTGCCAATTGCATCTCAGAAGATCAACGGCCACCGGTGAAGACGGAGGTGGTGGAGATGCGGTGGTTGGTGACCGTGGTGGGATGGTTAGTACCGGCGGAGGAAGTTTTGGGTTGACGGTAATGGCAATTGCATGAGTGGTGTTAGATTCTGAAGGCTCCATAATGAAGCAAAATTGGACCGCTTGTGTGTGTGTATGAAAGTGAGGATTTTAGAGAATTTGGTAATAAATATGTTAGTTTTTAAAATGGCTGTCGTTGATGATACTTTCCATATATGTTTATATCTCATTGCTAGAAACTTTCACAAAGTATCAATCCTATATATGTACATACTCGTACTAGCTACAAAACCCGCCCGATGGGCGGGTATGCTGTAAATTTTAGTATGTAGAAAAATGTCCAAAAACTTTATATATTTCTAAATGACATAATAATCGATAGATGTGATGATGATTTTGTACAAAAAAAGGTAAATGAAGAAATGTTACACGGGCATTTTATTAAATGAAGAATCCAGCTTTTTATGCCGTAATCCGTAATATCTGAAGTCTGGTTCCGTTGCACAATCCAGCTTTTTATGCCGTAATCATAGAATGTCGGTTTTATGGAAATTATATTGAGTCGTGTATCACTTCTGAATAAATACGATTGAGTCGCTGATTGATCTTTTAAATATTTATTTGTTTCCTTGTATGTAGGATCTTTTAAATAGTTATTTATTTGTTTCCTTGTATGTAGGAAGCCGTATATGGAGCATATGAATGTAGACCGTAAGCCGTACCAGATTCGTTTGCCGTATATGGAGCGTATGAATGTAGACTGTAAGCTGTACCAGATTCGTTTGTATTAGTGCAAATGACGTGGACCAATCAGGGAATTCCAAGTGGCATTATGGACGAATAGGAATGCTTGGAATTGCCATGGTGTCAAACCCTCTTCAAATTTAGGCCTCATATATAGGGTAGGATACGGAATTGTTTTCGTTGAGATAATTTTCATTATAAAAATACATAATTTAAATTTTATTATTCGGTTTAAATTTATTTTACATTCATTTTTAACTTGCTAAATTTACAATTTCAACCTAGATAAAAACTGAGAAACTGACGCGTTCATGATATGTAGTACCGACACATGATATAGCTTTTTGCTACATTCAGAATGATAAATAAATAAATGATATGGCTTTTATTTTACATCGGTTTAAATGGTTTTTGCTACAACCGAGTATCACAATTCATTTTTTTTTACCAAAGTACGCGCAACAGTGTTATGTAAGTTTCCCAATAACCAACAGGACGTGGGCTTAAGTTTAATTTGGACAAATTGTGTAGCATTCAATCAATTGTGTGGAAAATTTACCTATAAAACCATGTATTATAAGTAAAAAACAAATTAACGGACAAAAAGATTTTTTTTTTTTTTTTGCAATCTTGAGAAAAAACAAATCAAAATAATTATATTGGAGAAAAAACAACAGAATTACAGGCGATATTCAGTAAAGAACTTGTATTGAGATTTTAGGGTTTCATTATGTATAATAGGGATGTGCTCGGTTCCAGAACCGGATCAAAAACCGGAAAAAAACAATTTCAAAGACCGAAAATCAGACCGGTTAAACCGGTTCCGGTTCGGGTCGGTTTTCACGCAGGTTTAGAACCGGTAAACCCGGTTCTTGTATTGTCCATTCAATTATACCTTTCCAAAATGCATATTTTCATCTTAAAATATGTAACTTATGGTTGTTATATTTTCCATTCAATTATATTTGTTTCTGGCTCCAGTTCGATTTCGGGTCGGGTACTTTCGGGGTTTAGAACCGGGTAGAACCGAAATTTATATTTGTTTACTTAAAAAAAATGATAAAAAGAATCTGGAACAATTGAATCAAGTTTATGCATAACAATTGACAGCAATCATTTGTTTACAATAATCGAAGCAACCACTGAAGCATTACTTGAGCATATGCTCATACACCACAACATCAATTTACTTTCTCATTAATCTGTTTACTGCAAAATTAATTTGTTTACTGCGAATCAATTGAGAACCAGTTACTGTTTCATCAATTTTCTATTTAAATCCTCATACATAAGCATGGATGTAATCATAATCAAGCCGAGCTAAAAAATATCAAGTAATTAGTCGAGCTCAAACTTCAATGTAAAAGTTTGATTGAACTCGAGTTTGACAGTGTATCAAATGAGGTCGATTACATAACTGGAAGGTAACTTTTGAATGCAATTGAGGAATTATAAAATATACTCAAAGGGAGACACATTAGTAACATCGAAATTTGTAGCCAACACATTAATCATTTAATCATAATAATTTGAAAAAGAATCTTTACATTACCAAAGAATTAGATTTGAATTGAAATCTCAAAGAACAGATGATAAATAAACAACAAAAAATTCCGGAAAATTATCAATCCTGAGATGAAAACAAAATCTAGTGAATGATATACGTCAAAGCCAAAGCAACCACCAACAGCACATACGCTACCCCTTGATCAATTGCAGCTCCTAAAAATCAACAAAAAATTTCATAGAATCAATCATCAATTTCAATCTGAAACCCTAGTTGCTCAGATACTCCATTAAATCGTATAAATCGTATGTCATTAAGATCAAATTACATCCAGATCTACATTAACTTTTTTCTGAATTGCGTGATTTCAATTTGTTAATTACAGATCTGAAAAGTGGAATAATTTACCGTCATTTGAAGGTGCAGGAGCAGCAGCAGGACCTTGAGCATTGATCGATGGAAGAACTAGCGACATCACAAGAGCAAAAACCGCCATTAAAAAGCTCATTCTCAAAGCTTCCATCTCAATCGGATTCAAAATTCAACCGCAAATGGCGTATTTGAATCCGATGTTTTTTTAATTGAAATCCGTAAGTGTGTGTTTGTTTGAGTGGATTCAGTGGTTTATATAGGAAGATAGAGAATCGTGGGTAGGACGATGATTTGGGGTTTTCGAAAAAGTTTTGTTTTTAAATAAAAAAATTAAAATTTGTTTTTGGGTGAAAAGAAACGGCCAATCTGGATTACCGTTGTTAATGATTATTAGAAGAGGGTTAATTAAACCGATAGTGGATAATGACCGTTGATTGAGGACACGTGTAGGGTGATAATGGATTGGATGTAGTGGGTTTCAGGTAGGGTTTAGCTGGGTACAGGGAAAGGTTCTTGGGCACATGGGTTGGCCGTTGTACAGAGTGGCCGTTGTGTAATTTCTCTTTCCCTCTATAATTTTTTAAAAATTAGTATATTGTTTTTTATTACATTTTACTACTATTTTAGTATTTATTTTATACTTCTACCCAATACCTATACAATTATTGTTGAATCAGCTAATTTTTTTTTCTTAATCTCATCATTTAGACATTTATATTAATCAAATGAATTAAAAAGATAAGTATCATAGTTAAGTAAGAAGCATTATCATAAAAAATTTCTAAAACTTGGCTAGCCATTGTTAGAGCATCTTCAGTAAATGATTATTCAAAAATTTATTACTATTTAGATACGTTTTGAATAACTTTTTTTCATTGAATTCCAAAGCTTTTTATCACTATTTCCCTAACCCTTTAATAATAATTGTAGAGGTTTTTATGAATAAAAAAAACTTTTGGAAAAGATAAGACTTTCTACGAATAACTTTTTAGTTTGATGTGCTAAAAATAATAAGTTATTATGAGATTAACCATTAAAGATGCTCTTAATGGTTAACCCAACCTTGTCCATATATAGATGTGGTATTTTTTTTATGTACTTTATATTATACTTATTTCTTTCTCTTGTCTACATGCATTTGATACTTTAATTATTTGTATCTTGTGATTGGGAATCTATTGATACCTTATAATGATTTTAATGAAGTTTTAAAAGAATAGATTACACATAAATCATTGGCTTCCAAATTATTGTTCAATCATTTTGCATGTGCACTTCCGTTTTAACTTCCGGAGCTATGACACTCGATCTTAAGCCATTCATTCATGAAGTCTGAACAAATAACCAAACACCTCCGAATCATTAAACCACCCATTGTGATGGATTATTAAGCTTACATAAACTTATAAGCTTGAAATTCCAAAGTTCTAGTTTAAATTGTTTCATTGCCTTGATACCTGTAAACTAAAATACACTAAAGTTTATTAGAGAGGATTTCAAGTATGTTCTAGTAGATGATGTGGGGGTAGAAATATTTATATGCAAGAATACAAGGGGTTGTTTTGGTCATTTTCATGTGGGGTGTTTTCCTCTTTTGGACATATACAATGGTAACATGGGGGTGTCATGGGCATACAAGTTGCACACTACATGTATGTTTATAGGGAGATATGTTACCATACTTCAGAGACAAAATGTCCCTTATAATAGTTAACTAATTAAGCAATAAATTTGCATAATTCGAACGAGATAATGACATACATAAAACACGTAAATCCCAAAAAAACACACGAAAACTTAAGCAAGTGAAACTAAACAAAAAAAGGCAGGCCGAAAGGTGTCTATATGTATGTTTATTATAAAACGACTCATGGAAATGAAATTAGAGAATTAGGGTTAAGTGTGTCACTCAGCACGTGTGGCTTTTTAGTATCTATTCATCATCTTGCTTGACAGGGGCAGGGGTTATTGCTGGTAACTCAATATAGTCAAAATCTTCTGTTATCCCTACCTGAATAAAGTCAAACCCAAATAAACTTTAATCTATCAGAAGTTTTTACATAGATAACCGATTAAGTTAAAAGTAGTTTAAGGAAATTAGGATTTACCTCATTGTACAAGTGCTCAAGCTGCTCTTTGGCCTGAGGAAAATTGTTAGAACACCACTGGCGCAATGTGAAAATATTGTCTGCAAAATATTTGCATTCTGCAGTTACAAATAGTTGTTGAGGTAAAACTATGTGTAAGAGGTCAAATGGTCAAACCTGTCCATCTGTTAGCTGCTTCATGGGCAACTTTAATAGCTTCCTCTGAAATCAATCATCAATATTTCAGCATCTTTTTACACAACAATGGGTCGATTTAAAATTAAAAAATATTAAAAATGAAGTTATGAAGGAAAAGAAGGTAGTTATTTGATTACTCATTGCTTCAACTGTAGCTGGATCATTGTCTGCATACTGTCCCATTTCTTTCTGAAATTTATTATCAATTATGGTCAGTGTCATTATACTTAAGTATATTAGCTGATTAAAAGATGAGAGTAAAAAGTGAACCTACTTTCAGACCATTATACTTCTGTTCAATAGCTTTGAGCTCACTCAATGCCTCTTCTCTTGCATCCTGTTAATAATTTGCTTAAAGTTAGTTACAGAAAAAATAAAATAATTTGTTATTATTACGTCTTTAACATTGATTTTAACACCAACTTACTGAATCCTCCCGGCCTTTCTTTAATGACTCACATTGCTCCACAAGCTCTACATGCCTCTTCTTGCTGCTTTCAACCTCTGACTCAAGTTTCTTTGACACATTTCTCAGCTGTTAAAACAAAAATGTGTTCATAAACAAGGTATCTACAATGATTATTATAAAAAAAGATGATTTTATGTTTATATGTAATTAAATCTTGGGGTATAATCTTATTCTACCTGATTTCCAGCACAACTGGGAAGACTCCAAAAGTACACCTGAATTGTTTTGAGATTAATACACATTCATGAAAATACAGCTGTTAATATTATACTCCGTATAAGTTTTGGACTTATTTTATAATAAAAAAAGGTTTTGCAGATTAGTAATTTGTCTGGAAAATTTCTTACCGAGGTTCCAATCTTGTCTTTTGATACTAAATCATCATCAACTAGGGTTTGGACAACGTCTTTGACAGATTGACTGATGACACCTTTTCTGGGCCCCAATTTTTCAAGTTCCTTAAGCTGACATTTGTACACAAAATTGCATACATTAACATAAGTCCCTATGAAATAACAGTAAGTATTTTTAACTATCTGTGAATTCTTGCAATCACAACAATTTTCTCTATCAAATAAATCAGTAACATACAAAGGAAAATACTAATAGCAGCTTTGGTGCACAGATTGAGCGGATAAAAGTAGTAATAATGTATTTAAATTAAAATCATACATTTATACATAATATATTATACTTACAAGGTAAAAATCTTGAGAATCGTAAAAGATTTGAAGCATTTTCTCCCGCTTCTCTTCCAGTGACAAACCTCTTTTCTTTGACTATGCCAACATGAAAATGAAATGAAGTTGGAAGTGGTAAATACTAAATATAAACAATAAATCAGCCCAACAACACTTCACAAATGAAAGAAAGATGATCACAGTGATTGTAGCAATAAGCCAATAATATTCAGCAGTAATCGAAGCAAAAATAAATCGATTTGATCATGAAGTGACCAAGTGAATTTCTGCAAGTTCGTAATCGAAGCAAAATTAGGGCATGATATGAACCATTAAATCCACTGATTCTAAGTTAAATTTACGTTTGCGTATATCAAAGTAAGGTAAAACTCGGGAGCGACATGAATTTCTGCAAGTTATTAATTGAAGCAAAACTAGGGCATGGAATGGACTAATTACTACAAGGATTCGATGTTTAAGTAATACCGCATTTGAATAGATCAGAAATTGAAGAAAATATCATTATCTGGTTACGAAACTACCGCAACGAAATGTAAATCGATCCTAAACAACTCTTTACTATTCCAGTCTGCTAATTTTTTGCATAAATGTAACAAAAAGGATTAATTATGCAGAAATTCATGATGTACTTACGAAAATACACTCAAAATCAAATAATTAAACATACCATCTCGAATTTCAAAGTTTCAACTGCTGAGGTTAATCGAATGTTGAGCGCGAGTGATCTGTGAAGTTTGAATGTGCAGAGAAACACTCTGTTTTTCCCTTTGCAATAATAAGGCGGGAAAGATGAAAAAATACCTCTCGTGAAATTAAGGGGTGTTTGGATACGGTGTTTGATTATTTTCATTTTCTATTTTTTGATTTAATTGGATAAACCAATTAGATGTTTTACAAATGTTTTTGTTGTAATAAACTTGATATTTAAAAGTAAATCTGAAATTATCTAATATATTTAAACGGTTTCAATGATGAATATTCTCATACCGGTTAATAATAGAATGAAGATACATATAGGTTTTTATGTTGCATTTGTGTTGTATTGAAAATTAACAAACTAAAGGTATTTTTAAATTTGAGAACTCTTTTCCTATAAATAAAAAAGTGACTTCCCTTAAGATGTATGAATTTAAACAACTTTATTTCGTTAGAACTCTTGCCACGTAAATTAGAAAATATATTTTTTAAATAGGTATGGGAGTATTTTAGAATGAAATTGCTTTCTAGTTAGTAATGTATAGATTTAATGTTTATGGAAAATTTTCAAAAATCCATTGTCGTCCAGCGGTTAGGATATCTGGCTTTCACCCAGGAGACCCGGGTTCGATTCCCGGCAATGGAACATTTTATTTCATTCAGTTTCACCATTTGTTATATCTGTTATGTGTTTTTTCTTAAATCTAACCGTCTTCCTGGACATATACTCGTATATTTCTTTTGTCTGACTTAATAAACACTCTTAACAAGTAAAATAATGCACTTATTCGTTATATTCGTTATGACAAGTATGACTTATGGCCCCGTTTGTTTTGACGTAATCTTCCGTAATTGTAATTCAATTACGTTACGGAAGACGTTTGGATGAACATTTTTTTTCGTAATTCAATTACGACGTAAATTCGAATTACGATATTCGTTGTAATTGAATTCCGTCACAAAACCCTAAGAATTCAATTACAGTCCTTTAGTAACTACTCCCTCCGTCCCTAAATAAAGTTCTCATTTGTGTTGGGCACAACATTTTAGGAGATGGTTAGTGGTGGGGTATTTGGTATACTTTTGAATAAAATATAAGTTTTGATTGGAGAGAGAAAGTGTTTTAAGACATACTCCTTATAGGAAATCATATTCCTACACTGCAAGACGTGAAGTCTTGGTTGGGAAAATGTTTCGCTATGAAGGATCTAGGAGATGCAGCGTACATACTCGGTATAAAGATTTACAGAGATAGAGAAAGACGTCTAATAGGATTGAGCCAGAGTACATACTTGGATAAAGTACTAAAACGTTTTAGTATGGTTGATTCCAAGAAAGGGTATCTACCCATGAATCATGGCATAACATTGTCTAAGAGTCAATGTCCCAGTACTAAGCAAGAACTGGAGAAAATGAGTCGAGTCCCTTACGCCTCGGCGATTGGATCGATCATGTATGCCATGGTATGTACTCGCCCGGATGTCTCATATGCGCTAAGCATGGTGAGCCGGTTCCAGGGCAACCCTGGCAACGATCATTGGACTGCGGTGGAAACGATTCTCAAGTACCTAAGGAGAACAAAGGATATGTTCTTATTGTATGGTGGGAAAGACGGACTTGTTGTGGAAGGGTATTGTGACGCGAGTTTCCAAACGGATAGAGATGACTCGTGCTCACAAACAGGGTGGGTGTTCTTATTGAACGGAGGAGCTGTCACTTGGAAGAGTTCCAAGCAGGAGACAGTAGCTGATTCAACTTGTGAATCTGAGTATATTGCTGCCTGTGAGGCATCAAAAGAGGCCACATGGTTGAAGAATTTCATTGGGGATCTTGGTGTCGTAACAAGCATCAAGGAACCAATGAAAATCTTCTGCGACAATGAAGGTGCAGTCTCATTGACTAAAGAATCCAAAGATCATAGTCGAACCAGGCATATACTCAGAAAGTTTCACTACGTGAGAAAACGAGTTGAAGATGGGGACGTGATAGTGACAAGAGTATCGTCGGAAAATAACCCGGCTGATCCTTTCACAAAAGCACTAAGTCGTGCCAAGCATGATGCTCATGCGAGGACGATAGGAATTAGATTTCATAGTGACTTATCATAAATTGTCATTCATTTGAAATTGTAGCGAATATTAAATTGTATGAATTGATGATTTATTTATGGAGATTAAATAATTTGCAAGTGTTCTATCATTCATATAGTATTTAATTATTCCATTTCAACCTTTTGCATGTTTAGAACCTATTCCTAAGTAAACTAAGAGATTACTTAAACGTCCACAGTCGATCGTTCTTATGGGAATAAGAACTGAATTAAGATGTCATGAGAGAGTGAGTAGATTGTTCAAAGGTATGAACATCGCATAGAGATTGCTGCTACTCTCATGAGCATTTAAAAGGTGTATTTAAATGTTGGACCAACCCACGCTCAGAGTATTACCCCATGGACTTTATCATGGGTAATAGTGAGGCGATAATATCGTATGAGTCTTCAAACCAAGATGCATCGTTTCCTTAGTACGATTTCGTGATGCATTGGTCTAACTCCAACGCTATTCGTAACTGGTAGCTATAAAGATTAGTTCCATGTATTATGTGATGACTATGAAGGAAGATGATGTAGTTAAGGTTTATTCGTTCCCTCTGATCAAAGTGATAGAGGATATATCCATGGGCCCCCTGTTGATTTGATGTGACACTGAAGTACCTGCGCAGGTCATGACTAGATTGAAAGTTCAATCATGTAGTCAAATCGTCATCATAAATCTCGAATCAGGAAACATAATCGTAACTAGAGTGATTGACATATCCATGTCACTAGTTACATGATATCGCGCAACGAAGGACATATGATCACTTATCATAGGACTGTTTCTGATAGTTCAGAGTTCAGCAGCTGCACATAACATGCACACTCTAAAGGTTACACGAACGCGTACCGTTTATAGTTGATGAGGTGTCCAAGTGGGAGACTGTTGGAAAGAGTGTCCAACACATCAAATAAACCGGTATTTCGGTTCAGGTATTTTAGAGTCCTATTCGGGTTGCCCTCGAGGCGTCAACGAACACGAGAAATAACGTAGTGTTTAATTAATAGTTTAATTAAATTGACTAACGGGCTAGACGGGCTAAACTAGTTAATGGGTGATTGACTAGTTAGTGGAATTGGGCCAAGTATTAATTAATGGTTTAGTTAATACTTGTGGGCTTAATTAATGGTTTAATTAAAGTGGGCTTAGACCAATTGTGGTGTTACCATAATTATGTTTTGGGGTAAGTATATATAGAGGTTAAGAGGTTTAACCTAATCATACTTTTCAATACTCCCTTGCCTCTCCCAAAGCATTCGGCCGAATACCCTATTCGACCGAACACCACCGCCGTCGCCACACCACCGTCGAACCACCGTGCCGCCGCCGTGCCGCCGCCGTACGAACGAACCGAAAGGTGTTTTCGGGTTCGGGTTTCGGTGATCGTTTTCTCAAGAGTGCGTTGTACTACCGTGTGGTACATCGTCTCGTTCTTGACCAACCTAGGGTGTGACTCGATAGAGGGATTCTTGCTTGAATCCTAGAGCATTGTTTGATCTGGCTCGTACTAGATCACAGGGTTTATATAGTTCTCCAATTCGCGAAGAACAAGTAAGTGTTTCGAGTTCATCTATTTAATTATATTAAATATCTAGTTGCATTAGAATTGTAAACCTAACGGTCCAAAGTTTTTAATCGGGTCGATGTTCTACCAAGTTGCTTTTGATTTCCGCCTTAAGCAAATTGTGGCTAGATGCATAGAAAACCCAACAGTGGTATCAGAGCGCCATTGGTTTACAAGTCTAATTGTGCTAGACAAGAAATTCGAAATCCATAAAAAATTGGTTTTATGATTTTCGGAATTTCCGAAAATTGTTTTTGGGTTTTTCCGAAAATTAAAAATACATTAAAAATAGGTTTTTAGATTTTTCGGTATTTTATAAAATTGTTTTGATAATTACCGAAAATTAAAAATATGATTTTAATATTTCCGAAAATTCGGAATTATTAATTTAATTATTAAAAACGTTTTTTTTATTTAAATTAATAAATTATGATAATTTCAAAAGTTGGAATTATCAAGAAATTGAATCAAAAGATTTTGTTAAGTATCTAGCCTTATTTAAAAGATTTGAATATATCTTTGTATATATTTATATATTTTTCCGAAAATATATAAAAGAATATATAAGATATTATTTAATATTTAAATAAACGATAAAATCATATTTATGGATATATGTATGTTTCGGAATACATATATATGCCATAAATAGTTGATTTATTAAATCTAGATGATTATTTGAATAGTTTCAAATAAGGAATAAAATCTTATAAGGGTTTAAATTTAGGGATATATATATTTTAATATATATCCGAAATTTTTTAAATAATATAAGGATATGGATTTTCGAATATTTAAATTTGTCTTGTCTTAATTTTATAATGGTATATAATAAAGATAAATATTTAAATAAATATTATATATATGATATATATTAATTAAAAGTTTAATTAGAATATATATATATATATATATATATATATAAATTTCGAATTCCATTATATATCAAATATGATTTGATATTCCTCCCTTATATATGTATAATATTATGTAATAATAGTTTATTAAATATTATATAAGATATAGTTATAATAGTAATTAAAACGTCGCGTCCTCGCACGTTTATATAATTAATTATACTATATAGAACTTTAGTAAATGTAATTAAAAGGTTTTAATTAACATAGATATAATTATATAATAGTTTATATATATTATAACTAAAGTTAAATATATCGTCGCTTATGTCACTAGTAGGCTCACCCATAGTCTATGACATCTAAAGGATGAAAAGGAAGAGATATAGATCTCTAAACGGGGTTGCGTTTTTAACACGCCTTGCGCTGACCTGCCCCGCCGCTTCCCTTGTCGTAGAATGGAGCTACCGAACAGGCATAATAGGATGATATTAAGATTAAAAGTATAATCATAACATTAAACAAATCCTTCCCGTTTAATTAAATGTGAACATTGTGTGCTCTCCATAGAATGACACGCGCTCGTATCATAGTCTGATTAACGGAACTCGTGTGGTTAACTGGTACGTTAATTGTGAGATTATTTTACGAGTGAAATGATTCTCGCGATACTCAAGCGAACTTGAGCCGAGAAGTCCACGTGGGTGTTCCATGGTTGTTTCACCTTCTAATATATGATCCACGACATCCCTGTCATATAGATTAGAAAGAGCATTGATTCGAGATTAACATGCCATTCTCCCACGAGAATGAATCTCAAAGAACTAGGGATTTCATAAGATTGAAATTGACAATAATTTGCCTACGACACGAAATTGTTTGGTGTGAAATACGGCATCCCTCTTCACATCAAATAACTAGTGGGCGTATCCTAGCCTTATGAATAAAGATTGGGAAAATTATTATAAGGATTAATTATTGAATTCACTAACAAAGAAATTGTTTCTTTTGTGGATGGGTTCAAACTTGAATGACAACACAATCCCACTTCCTCCTCCACCTCCACTTCCACAAGGACCACAAAGCTTTGCTCTTATCTCCACCTTGAATCGTGAGAAGCTCACTGGACCCAATTACATTGATTGGGTTCGTACGCTTAGAATCACATTAAGGTACGAGGGCAAGGAGTATGTCCTCGATAACGAGATTGCTGAGTTGACTGACGATTCGAGTGACATAGACAGAGCTGCCTATAATCTCCATCGGTCAGAGTCGGAAAAGGTTGCTTGCCTGATGTTAGCCACTATGTCTTCTGATCTCCAAAAGAATTTTGAGAAGATGAGTGCCTATGACATCAATCAACAGCTCAAACAAATGTTTCAAAACAGAGCTAGGCAAGAACGTTTCGACGTGGTAAGTTCCCTAGTAGGATGCAAGCTACAAGAAGGACAATCTGTGTGTAGCCACGTCCAAAAGATGAAGGGCTACATAGACAGACTAGCAAACTTGGGTGTCCCTTTACCGAAGGAGTTGACCACAGATATGGTTTTGAACTCGCTTCCACCATCCTACTCACAATTTATAGTTAACTATAACATGGGTGATATGGATAAGACACTCATGGAACTGCACGGTATGTTGAAAACTACCGAGGCTAGCTTGATGAAAGCTAAAGGTTCCGCCCCTACTGCTCCTGTCTTGTCTATTCGATCTGAAGGTGTTAAAAAGAAACGCCGTCCTCCTCCAAATAGCAAAGGCAAGGCCAAAGTAGGTCAAGCCAAACATGGCTATAAGAGGAAGGCTGATTCTGATATAACACCTACTAAAGATCCGAAAGATGATGTTTGCTACTACTGTCAAGGAAAGGGTCACTGGAAAAGAAGCTGCCCAAAGTACTTGGATGATCTGAAGAGTCAGAAAGTTCAAAAGTCTGGACCATCAGGTACTTATATGATTGAACTCCATCATACTTCTATGTCTAATTCTTGGGTTCTAAATACAGGGTGTGGTACTCACATTTGCACTGATATGCAGGGACTTAAGAATTGTAGGAAGTTGAAGCATGGAGAGCTTAATCTGATCATGGGAAACAGAGTCTCGACTGCTGTCACCAAGATAGGAGATTATGAGCTCATGCTTGGGAATGGATGTTCTTTACTTTTATTAGATGTTTGTTTTTCGCCTTCTATGGCACGCAACATTATTTCGTATTACGCATTGTTTAAGGATGGTTTTAACTTTGTTTTTGATAATGAGAATGGTTCCATTTTAGTTTATAAAAATGATGTGTTTTATTTTAAAGCTATTCCTTGTGCTGGTATATATGAAATAGATGGTTGCGTAAACAAAAGAAATCTAATATTGAATGTTGATTCATCCAAAGGTGTATTGGATAAGTCATGTCTATGGCATTGTCGCTTAGGACATATAAACAAGAAACGCATAGCTAAACTCCAAAAGGATGGAGTGTTAGAATCATTTGACCTCAAATCGAATGATGTGTGTGAATCTTGTTTACTTGGCAAGATGACAAAGGCGCCATTCACAGGGTCATGTGAAAGAGGCAAAGACTTGTTGGACCTCATACATACTGATGTGTGTGGACCATTCAAGTCTAACACTAGACATGGTGAACGATACTTCGTCACGTTTACTGATGATTTCAGTAGATATGGATATGTTTATTTGATTAAACATAAGTCTGATACTTTTGAAACGTTCAAAGAATATCAGAAAGAAGTAGAGAATCAACTGGGCAAGAAGATTAAGATGCTCCGTTCTGACAGGGGCGGAGAGTATCTTAGTCAAGAGTTTATCGACTATCTAAAGAGTTGTGGAATAGTATCCCAACTCTCACCTCCTCGAACTCCACAACTTAATGGAGTGTCGGAAAGGAGAAATCGAACCTTGCTTGACATGGTTCGATCAATGATGAGTCGATCAACACTTCCAGTGAGTTTCTGGGGATATGCCTTAGAAACTGCAGCACATATCGTTAACCTTGTACCAACTAAGAAGGTTGCCAAAACTCCCTCTGAAATGTGGACAGGGAATCCTCCCTCCCTCAAACATTTGAAAATCTGGGGTTGTGAAGTTTATGTAAGACATGAATCTCACGACAAGCTAGATAACAAATCAGAGAAGTGCTACTTCATTGGCTACCCACGACAGTCTTTTGGATATCGGTTTTATAATCCGAAAGAGAACAAAGTGTTCGTATCTCGAAGAGGATTCTTCCTCGAGAGAGATCTAATATCCAAAGAAGACAGTGGGAGCAAAATTGATCTTGAAGAGTGTCAAGCAATGAAGATGTAGTGGAACCTATAGTTGACACTAGCACTCAACCAGAGGATGAGACTCATGTTGAACAAAATGATGTAACTCCTACCGTTCCACGTAGATCCTCAAGAACTGTTCGCCCTCCTGAGAATTTTGGTGATTATTATGATTTCCATATTGCTGAAGGCGATGCATCTACTGGTAATAGTTTACCAGTTGATGACGATGAGCCATCGAGTTATAAGGAAGCTATGGAAGGCCCTGAGGCCGAAAAGTGGAAAGTGGCTATGGAGAGTGAGATTCAGTCCATGTATGGCAATCAAGTATGGAACTTGATTGAGACTTCTCCCGGTGTCAAAACCGTTGGATGCAAGTGGATCTTCAAGAAGAAGATAGACATGGATGGGAATGTGCACACCTATAAGGCTAGGTTGGTTGCAAAAGGTTATACTCAAACTCATGGGATTGATTATGATGAAACCTTTTCACCAGTAGCCAAGATAAAGTCTATCAGAATATTGCTTGCCATAGCTGCGTTTCATGACTATGAAATTTGGCAGATGGATGTTAAAACCGCCTTCCTTAATGGAAGACTTACTGAGGATGTCTATATGGCACAGCCAGAAGGTTTTATCAATAAGAAATATCCTGATAGAGTGTGCAAGCTTGAGAAATCCATTTATGGATTAAAACAAGCATCTCGAAGTTGGAATCTTTGCTTCCATGAGAAAGTCAAGGAGTTTGGTTTCTCTAGGAGTGAAGATGAGTCCTGCGTTTACATCAAAGCTAGTGGGAGCGTTGTAGTCTTCCTAGTACTGTATGTGGATGACATACTCCTTATAGGAAATCATATTCCTACACTGCAAGACGTGAAGTCTTGGTTGGGAAAATGTTTCGCTATGAAGGATCTAGGAGATGCAGCGTACATACTCGGTATAAAGATTTACAGAGATAGAGAAAGACGTCTAATAGGATTGAGCCAGAGTACATACTTGGATAAAGTACTAAAACGTTTTAGTATGGTTGATTCCAAGAAAGGGTATCTACCCATGAATCATGGCATAACATTGTCTAAGAGTCAATGTCCCAGTACTAAGCAAGAACTGGAGAAAATGAGTCGAGTCCCTTACGCCTCGGCGATTGGATCGATCATGTATGCCATGGTATGTACTCGCCCGGATGTCTCATATGCGCTAAGCATGGTGAGCCGGTTCCAGGGCAACCCTGGCAACGATCATTGGACTGCGGTGAAAACGATTCTCAAGTACCTAAGGAGAACAAAGGATATGTTCTTAGTGTATGGTGGGAAAGACGGACTTGTTGTGGAAGGGTATTGTGACGCGAGTTTCCAAACGGATAGAGATGACTCGTGCTCACAAACAGGGTGGGTGTTCTTATTGAACGGAGGAGCTGTCACTTGGAAGAGTTCCAAGCAGGAGACAATAGCTGATTCAACTTGTGAATCTGAGTATATTGCTGCCTGTGAGGCATCAAAAGAGGCCACATGGTTGAAGAATTTCATTGGGGATCTTGGTGTCGTAACAAGCATCAAGGAACCAATGAAAATCTTCTGCGACAATGAAGGTGCAGTCTCATTGACTAAAGAATCCAAAGATCATAGTCGAACCAGGCATATACTCAGAAAGTTTCACTACGTGAGAAAGCGAGTTGAAGATGGGGACGTGATAGTGACAAGAGTATCGTCGGAAAATAACCCGGCTGATCCTTTCACAAAAGCACTAAGTTGTGCCAAGCATGATGCTCATGCGAGGACGATAGGAATTAGATTTCATAGTGACTTATAATAAATTGTCATTCATTTGAAATTGTAGCGAATATTAAATTGTATGAATTGATGATTTATTTATGGAGATTAAATAATTTGCAAGTGTTCTATCATTCATATAGTATTTAATTATTCCATTTCAACCTTTTGCATGTTTAGAACCTATTCCTAAGTAAACTAAGAGATTACTTAAACGTCCATAGTCGATCGTTCTTATGGGAATAAGAACTGAATTAAGATGTCATGAGAGAGTGAGTAGATTGTTCAAAGGTATGAACATTGCATAGAGATTGCTGCTACTCTCATGAGCATTTAAAAGGTGTATTTAAATGTTGGACCAACCCACGCTCAGAGTATTACCCCATGGACTTTATCATGGGTAATAGTGAGGCGATAATATCGTATGAGTCTTCAAACCAAGATGCATCGTTTCCTTAGTACGATTTCGTGATGCATTGGTCTAACTCCAACGCTATTCGTAACTGGTAGCTATAAAGATTAGTTCCATGTATTATGTGATGACTATGAAGGAAGATGATGTAGTTAAGGTTTATTCGTTCCCTCTGATCAAAGTGATAGAGGAGATATCCATGGGCCCCCTGTTGATTTGATGTGACACTGAAGTACCTGCGCAGGTCATGACTAGATTGAAAGTTCAATCATGTAGTCAAATCGTCATCATAAATCTCGAATCAGGAAACATAATCGTAACTAGAGTGATTGACATATCCATGTCACTAGTTACATGATATCGCGCAACGAAGGACATATGATCACTTATCATAGGACTGTTTCTGATAGTTCAGAGTTCAGCAGCTGCACATAACATGCACACTCTAAAGGTTACACGAACGCGTACCGTTTATAGTTGATGAGGTGTCCAAGTGGGAGACTGTTGGAAAGAGTGTCCAACACATCAAATAAACCGGTATTTCGGTTCGGGTATTTTAGAGTCCTATTCGGGTTGCCCTCGAGGCGTCAACGAACACGAGAAATAACGTAGTGTTTAATTAATAGTTTAATTAAATTGACTAACGGGCTAGACGGGCTAAACTAGTTAATGGGTGATTGACTAGTTAGTGGAATTGGGCCAAGTATTAATTAATGGTTTAGTTAATACTTGTGGGCTTAATTAATGGTTTAATTAAAGTGGGCTTAGACCAATTGTGGTGTTACCATAATTATGTTTTGGGGTAAGTATATATAGAGGTTAAGGGGTTTAACCTAATCATACTTTTCAATACTCCCTTGCCTCTCCCAAAGCATTCGGCCGAATACCCTATTCGACCGAACACCACCGCCGTCGCCACACCACCGTCGAACCACCGTGCCGCCGCCGTGCCGCCGCCGTACGAACGAACCGAAAGGTGTTTTCAGGTTCGGGTTTCGGTGATCGTTTTCTCAAGAGTGCTTTGTACTACCGTGTGGTACATCGTCTCGTTCTTGACCAACCTAGGGTGTGACTCGATAGAGGGATTCTTGCTTGAATCCTAGAGCATTGTTTGATCTGGCTCGTACTAGATCACAGGGTTTATCTAGTTCTCCAATTCGCGAAGAACAAGTAAGTGTTTCGAGTTCATCTATTTAATTATATTAAATATCTAGTTGCATTAGAATTGTAAACCTAACGGTCCAAAGTTTTTAATCGGGTCGATGTTCTACCAAGTTGCTTTTGATTTCCGCCTTAAGCAAATTGTGGCTAGATGCATAGAAAACGCAACAGATCGTTACTTGGTAGGATCATAAATCCATTCGGGTCTCCATACACCTCGAAGTCAAACTTTAATATCTACTTTAGGATTCATGTTTTGGTTTACGTGTTCAAGTTTTTAGGATAAACGATTCATTTTTGTCTTAAATCATATTGATAAATTGAGAGTGAAAAAGGAGTTGAATTACAATACCATTCCATGAACTAGTTGCACTTTTGGATTCAACCAATTTGCTTTCCGTGTATATCTTAGTAACTTCTTAGCATGTTTCAGTGAACCAACAGCAAAAGCCATTTGGATGTTGTTGTAACCTTTAGGAATACATCGCATCGTGTGCCTTCATTACTTAGCTTAGTTATGTACTGAGGATACATGTAGGGGTGTCAAAAGAGTCAACTCGACCCAACCCTGAACCCGATTATGTTAGTTGGGTTGAATGTATCCGGCTCTGATGTTGATATCGGGGTTTTAAGCTCGACTCGACAAACTTGACGTTAGCATCAGGATATCGGGTTATGACTTATGAATGCTTACCTTTATCGGGTTTCCGAGTCGACGTTATTAGACTCGATTGAACTTTAAAAGGTTTTTCCTTTAATTTAAGATATTTTTTACCATTTTTTATATAGTGCTATCGAAAATATCAAAGCTTTGGACGGAACCCTAGTGAACAAGTGCCTAGTGGGATGACGACTTGATCAAATTAGAGGCGGATGGCTATATATTTGACTATTATAATTTCCCGTTTCTCCCATAACGTTAATTGTTTTTTAACTTTTAATGACATAAAAGCAAAATCAAAACATATAACAACATATGTTTTATCGTAAATCCTTATAAAGTCTAATTTAGACATGCACTTGGTGTGTTGGCTAGACCAATTTGTATGATGAATGTAATGAACTTAACAGTTTATATCACTAATAGCTTTGTATATATCCATCAATCCATTGTCGTCCAGCGGTTAGGATATCTAGCTTTCACCCAGGAGACCCGGGTTCGATTCCCGGCAATGGAACGTTTTTAATCTTACTTGTATATTTGGGATGTAGGATCGCTGCTTATTTTAAATGCATCACTTGTGGGTTTTGATTTATACGATTGAAAAAGTTTTGATATTATTAGGGCTGTAAATGAGCCGAGCCGAGCTCGAGCTCGACTAGGTACGAGCTCGGCTCGTTTAATTTTACCGAGCTCGAACTCGAGCTCGGCTCGTTTCGAGCTTTATGTGTAAAGCTCGAGCTCGGCTCGTTTATATTTTTCCAGGCTCGGGCTCGGCTCGATTAAGCTCATTTAAGATTCCATATATACGAAATATATAATTCTTTTAATTAATCATAATATTTAATATATGATGTAAATCTTTTCTTTTATATATATTATTTTATATATGTATATGTATAATAAATATACACATAATTAGATAAATACATAATATGTATTTATATATATTTTTATAATAATCAACTATTTTAGCTCGTTTAGGCTCGCGAGCCTAAATGAGCTCTTAGTATGAAGCTCGGGCTCGGGCTCGTTTATTAAACGAGCTCTAAGTTAAGCTCGAGCTCGGCTCGAACTCGTTTAACTCGAGTTTTTATCGATCTTTTAACGAGTCGAGCTCGAGTAGCTCACGAACAGCTCGGCTCACTTACACCCCTAGATATTATTAGTTAGTTTGGCCTAAAACATTTTAGAGTCAATAGTAATTCATATCAAAAGAGTCCGTCATCACTATATTAAAGCATTTTAATCTTAGTCGACCGGAAAAATGTTAACTTTATAATTTATTCAAATATGAATTGAATTTATTAGAATGGATGTCAAGAGTGGAATAGAGGCCGATACGAATCATGTAAAGGGGTGAGTACAACATCTAAAAACAAACATATATAAATGGATATTCATGTTTTGTGTGAAAAAAGGTAGCTAGAGGACGTGTTTGCATAATTAATGCACCTTCTCGTTATCGGACATCTTTACCAAACGTCATGTGTTCTATTTGTTGATTTTGGGGCATTCTTAGCGAATATCCTCCTCCCGTTTCGACCGCAGGAATACAGTAGCCATAATATGTATCTATCTAATTCGATTGTAGTATTGTGTCAATCTTAATTTCATTTAGATTAGGTGATTATCATTATTAATTTGTAGCTAAATTGTATTCATTATGTTATTAACGAGGATTGCGAGTCCACACACGTTGTTGCGGGCTTTTAAACGTAATTGTTTTTCCGTTAAGATTAAGATTCAATTTATCATCACTTTTATTTATGAACAAATAAAATGATATAGGATCTTGTCTACTGTGATTACAGCATTAATACTAATATAAATGTGGTTTCTTAAAATTCAAAACATAATGTAAGATACTTTACAATGCATATTTTATAGTACTTTAAATACTAACCATTTCTCTTTAATTTAAAAATATTTTATAGCAATTGTCAACATATGTTTTTATGGTTTAAAAAAAAATGAATGGTAAATATTATATGAGAATGTGAGATTCAAAAAAAAAAATTTTAAAGAAAAAGACATTGCCTTGTGGTTTTGGGTCCACAAAACCCCATTTTATATTAGAAAGAGTAATTACACAAATGATCCTTTAAGATGATACCAGATTGCAAGTTTGGTCCTAAACTTTTAATTTCGACAAGTGTAGTCCTTTATGTTTACCAATTTTGCACGTTTGGTCCTTTAGGCCAAACGGTGTTAAATGTTTCTGTTAAGTGACCTCATGTGCAATGCACATAAGGGTATTTTTGTCTTTTTGCACCCATCTTCTTCCCCCACTTCATAATTAAATCCATTAACCTTTTGACTCTCTCTCCCACCCCTTCCATACCATTTCGAGTATCTTCATAACCTTTTCGATCACCGGAGCTGAATTTTCCGGTCCGACGAGGATTATACCGGCGATTTTAACGAGTCCTAACCGGACGAGCTAGAAAATGTGATGGAATTGTCTACTGTAAAGGTGTTGATATTGATACTTGACAAATTTGGTCCACTTTTAGTAACGGGGTTGAGCCGACTGCCAGAAGTGGTAATAGCTCAGAAAATGTTGTGTACCTAATCGATTCAAACAAACATGAACCGGTAATCATGATTATCTCTTCATCAGAAGATTAATGGAGAACTAATTGGTGGAACTACCAGGTTTGAGTTCAAAATTAAAACAAATATACCTAAATGAGTGATAATCATTTTACCTACAGCAAAATCCATCTACCATAAAGAAGCTCCACCGCCTCAGTCGGTGCCGGCTTCGAACGCTTTCTAATTCGTAACCAGTTCCATAACCTCCGCTCGTTCCTCCGCCGTACAAGTAAACCCTAAACCAGTCCCGTAGACACTATCCACCAAACACCTCTTTAACGATTCAATTTCACTATCATCCTCAACCACCGTACTACCATTTCCGGTTACAGATTGTTCCGCATCATCTATTTCCCACTCATCGTCGTATTTAGGAGGATCTGATGACGATAATTTCGTCAATGGTTCAGTTTCCGGAGTGGATTTCTCTCCCCATTCGTCGGTCACAGATGGTGGTTCTGTGTCACCGTCACCGGAGGGGGTGGCTCGTGGCTGGGGGGATGGTGGATGATAATCGAATGGTTGTTGATTTGATTCTTCAGTTTCCGAATGGTTGTTGATTTGATTCTTCCGAAGGGGTGGGAGAGAGTCAAAAGGTTAATGGATTTAATTAGGGTTTCGATTTTGGGGAAAAATATGAAGTTGGGGAAGAAGATGGGTGTGAAAAGACAAAAATACCCTTATATGCATTGCATATGAGGTCACTTAACAGAAACATTTAACACCGTTTGGCCTAAAGGACCAAACGTGCAAAATTGGTAAACATAAAGGACTACACTTGTCGAAATTAAAAGTTTAGGACCAAACTTGCAATCTGGTATCATTTTAAAGGACCATTTGTGTAATTAACTCTATTAGAAATTGTAACATGAACAAAACGTAGGGGCTAAACAGAAAATTGTTATTTGTATTAGAAATTGTAATATGACCAAAACATAGGGGCTAAATTAAAAATTTTTATGAACAGTGAAAGTTGAATCATAAATGTATATATAAGAGACATGTGAATGACAATTGAACACAATCAAAAACTTATCTAGGAATGGTTTACAAACCCGATTCATCAAATCTATAAAAATGCCGGCGCATTCGTGAGACCAAACGGCATCACTAGAAACTCATAATGACCATAAAAGTGTGCGAAAAGCCGTCTTCTCGGTGTCGCCCTCTTTCACCCGAACTTGGTGATATCCCGACCTCAAATCTATTTTCGAAAAATAACCAGCGCCTTGCAATTGAATCATGACTGAAGAACGGACCGGAAGGTTATACGACGTGCGCTTGGCCCGCTCGTTCGTGTGTTCATGTAAGAAGGTGACACCTTGACATTGCTAACGGGAAGTGGAAAATTCTTATTGTTTTCAATAAGAAAATCTACCAGTGTAGTCACACTTTTCGTGATCTCCTCATCTGGGGGAGAGTATCGAGGGTCGTCTGCCCACTTTCTTTTTTTGCACGGGGTTCATTTTCGAATGCTTTGCGTAATAGGATCATTCATGATTACCTTAATAATACGTTTGTGATATCATACTTTACAATAGAGCCACGACGACGGCCGGGTATACTATTTCAACTATCGTTCTGACACTAAAAGTTGGACACGTGTGCAAGCTCTCCCAGCACAAGAAAATCAATGGGCCGATGTTCGATAGCAACAACACCAATCATATGGTCATAGAGAGTCGGGATTACTGCTATTTTACTCATTTCAACAAAAAAGGAGCCCCACATTATGTCAAAAGAAACTTAAGTGAGATGAGGGATAATTTCCTTCAACACTTGCAATCGCTTCACCTAGAAGACCCCGGTCTGGGATATGTTCGAAGTTGGAGGAGACTCAGGTCAAATGATGGCCATCAAGTCTTTTACATACTCCACCGGCGACTAGATACCGGTATGAATATAATCCGTAGGATGTTTCTGCTTCATCCCACGGGTAATTTTGCAAGTTTTAGCCTTTTGGCCGAACACCAAAACGTGCTACATCCCTTTTTCAATGCTGGTGGATTTTTGTACGCACACCGTGATGGTTCTGTGCAAGTTCCTAGTGTGGAGTATTATAATAGGGGCCGGGGGTTATGAGATTTGAACTCCATACAATTTGCCAATGGGCGTTGGCATATAATGCTTTCACCCCCATTCGGGGCCGAAAGGGTCTCTAGGTTGGCGATCACCAACAATATACCATTATGGTATGTTCAATACATGTTGGGTTTTAATTCAATTTCCACTCTTTCCTAATTCCTATATTTGAGTTTGGTTTTGTTGTTGCAGATTCAAGAAGGACTTTAAGGAAGCGGGGTGGGGAAATAGTGTGACTTTAAGGAAGTGAATGATGATGCTATAAAAAACATTTTATTAAGGAGTAATTTCTAATTTTTGTATTGAGAATGTTGGCACACACTTTGAGATGTACAATATTGGGATACTAAGACCAATATTAAATGAGGGCACACGAGACTTAACAGACCAATATTATCTAATATAATTCTTCTTGAAATGTTTATAATTATATGATATAATTTGTCTTGAAATGTTATACGGATGTTTGTAATTTGATTGTAGGTTAATTTAAAAGGTGAAACTTTAAGAATTCATATACATGATGAGAATTCTTTTATTGAATGATCACAAGGATCTTAGTGGCCCAAAAATTGCATCAAGGTAATTTTGTTGTTAAATGGATCAACAAGTGTTTGCGGGTCAATCTAACTATCGTACTCAATTCTATTTGATAGCCAATCTGTTTGTAGGTTACCTACAATGCTCCAAAGGGAAACGAGTCACTAGCTTTAGATATTAATGGAATGGGAGAGGGTCACATATGGTTAAGTGGAGACAGGCTCGGGGACCATGCATTAGCCTGGAAATAAAGCCCATAGTAATTGTAATAAACTAGAATAATGATGCTCACCATGGGCGGTACCAAGGGGTAGGCATCTGCCAACCCAAATTTTTTTCCTATTTGTATAATTTTTAATGGGTTTATTTTTTCGTTTTTGCTAATCAAAGTATGTATTATATATAAACGATAACTAATGCAAATCATATCTTACCTCTGACTTGCACCAAAAAAATTTACTCACCTTTGAAAAAATTCAGCAACTCATAACTTTTTGCCCACCTTTGAATAAATTTCTGGTACCGGCTGTAAAAATCGCTCGGCGGTACCTAGGCGGTGGACCGCCTTCAAACGATTAATCGGTCTCGGCGGCGATTAATCGGTTTCTAGGCGGATACCATAAAATACATGGGAATTTATATTTAAAATTATATATTACTATATTAGTAATATCCTAACAAAAGATAGCTAAATTAGTCAATAGCAATGTTTAAAATAAAAACCATAAGTATACTCTATAACAAAAACAAGTAAATTAGTAAATAACACAAAATAACAAAACCATCTTCTAGTTGTCGTTTCTGCACTTTTCCATGATTTCAACCCCATCCGACTCGTATTCAACTTCTTCAACCTCCTCACTACCCGACTCAAAATCATCCTCGTCAAGTTGTCTTGTATTTCTAGAACTTTGTCGGGGTGCTAAAAACTCGTGAGCCTCCATAGCATTACCAACCGCCTCCCAATGAGCTTCATGAGCAACTTCACCTCCATCAGGTTGTGATGGTTTTTCAATTTCAACAAGCCACTCTTGAGCCGTGTGACTATCATTCCCCAAAAGCACTTCCATATTCCTATATTGCCTTCTTTTGTTTTTATCCATTAAATTAGAGTTGAATTGCACATAAACAAGATTATTCAACCTCTCTACTTCAAGTCTGTTTCTTTTCTTTGTGTGGATCTGCAAAGTTAAAAGTAAAACAACAACATTAAAACAATTGAAGACAATTTTGTATAAAAACTATAAAATTAATAAATAGTATACTAACTCCCGGATGAACTACTCGTTAAAGAAAGAATCCTCATAGCAATCCTTTTCAAATGTGGAGTCGAACCACCAAAAACTCCCCACCAATTTGCTACATTTTTTAAACATAATTTTTTTTTTATTAAATCAATAATTATCAAAAGTTCATAAAAGAAATAATAACATAAATTAGTTATGGTAAACCAAATTACCCGGATCAAAGTTGGCATCATTTACTTGACATGCACTAAACGCAAGATTGTTACCAAATCTATCACATTTTCGTTTGTACTTTGGCAATTCATTGGTTACCACGTGCATTTGCAAATCTACATCTCCATTAAGTATTGTTTCAAAAAATTGAAGAATACCATTTGATACTTCGGGATCATGTTGGATTTGTGGATCCTTGAAGTGATAATATGGATTCAAAAGATAAGCCGCCAAATGCAATTTAGAATCAAGTCTACATTTCCTCTTTGTGGATATGATACTTATGATCGGCCCGTAAGCTTTTTCGTTCCCACCCAACGCATCCATGATTTCTTCTTTTGCTTTTACTATCTCCCCATAAACGAAACCCATTAACGGCTTCCAATCTGCGTCAACCATTCTAAGGACTTAAACCAACGGGGAAAACACCTTTAAACAAAGTGAAACACCACCCCAAAATGCGGTACTTAGCACCGTTGCATATGCGGCTTTCCCTTTAACGGTATCGTAAAATCTACTTTCTTCCCATTCGGTACTAGAGAACATTTGCCTTAATTGGTCCTTTTTTTCAGACAAGCTTTGTAACGTTAGGAACGCGGAAGCAAATCTCGTGACACCCGGTCGAATAATATCCCTTTTTTTTGTGAAACTTCTCATCATAGCCAACGTTTTGTGGTGAGAATAAATGAAGATGGTTAGTTTTTTTGCTTGCTCTATGATCTTTTTAAACCTTGGAAGTGCACCGATACCTAGAAGAACATAAATATGTATAATTTAAAGAATAAATAAAAGTATAAAATTAAATGCATAATTAAAAGTCTATAATTACCTTCAAGCATAAGGTTAATCGTATGTGTCGCGCATGATGTCCAAAAAATACGTGGTCTTTTCTCTTTTAGTAACTTTGCTGCTCCCATGTTATTGGAGGCATTATCGGTTACTACTTGTACAACATGTTCGGGGCCAACTTCTTGGATGCATCCATCCACATACTCGTATATGTGCTCGCTTGTATGTGCTTCACTCGAACATTCTTTGGAAGATAAGAAAACAGTACCCATCTTTGAATTTACACATAAATTCATGATGCTCCTCCTCTTTCTATCGGACCAAGCATCCGTCATAATTGAGCATCCCTCCTCTTTCCATTCTTCTTCGTTTCTTTTCAACAAGTCTTTTGTTCTTGCAACCTCTTGTTTTAAAATGGGCACACTCAACTCATATCTAGTAGGAGGTGAAATTCAGGGACCAAATTGGCCAACCACTTCCAACAACATTTTGAAGTCATCACCTTCTAAGGCATGAAAAGGAATTTGGTGGTTAAAAGCCCACCTACCAATGTATCTCTTCGCGATCCATATTCTATCTTTCCGAATTGTGTTGTTAATATCAACATGTTTACCCTTTCCCTTCTTTAAAGCAACCTCGGGGTCTAGTTTGTTTGCAAAGTTATCCATGGGCCCTAAAACATTTGGTTCTTTCATCGTCCAAAAAGAATCATTTAGTTCATCCACATCAATAGGTTCATTCACATCATCTCTTGCCACAGATCTTATGGCTTCATCATGTTCCTTTTTACTATCTTTTTTTTTATTTCCCTCGTTGATCGCGTTTCGACATCTCAACTGGTCCTCTTTGGGTGCTTTTGGACATGGAGTTACTTGTCCGGTAATTTGTGCAATATGTTGTTTTATTCTAGTAACGCCCCCACTCATCGATTTTTTACACAAGATGCATGTTATTCTATCCATGTTGCTCTTATCCTTACAAATACCATATTCCCAACCAATATCTTTTGATTTTCTTTTAAAACCTTCAACACCAGCAGCTTCTTCAGCCATAGTTCTAAACCTGCTGGAAAAATTGGACATGATTAAGTGATTAAAGTCAGTAAAATAATAAATTATCATAATGTTAAGCAACAATTAAGCTGATACAAGTGTAACAGTGAAGAAATAAAGCTTCAATCTTCAATTCTGATTTATAGCAGTCTACAACAGGCAACATTCACCAATAATTGTAACCCTAAACGATTAAACACAGATTGAAGTAACCCTAGTGGATCGAGTAACAGATTGACAGACGAGAGAGAGACACAGGTCGCAATTCAGCAAGAGAGAAGGACACAAGAGAGAGGGACGCACGAACGAGAGAGAGAGAGAGAGAGATCGGAGAATCATACCTGTGAGAAGAGAGCAGCGATGGTAGGAGAGGAGGAAGAGAGCAGCGATCGCCGATCGTAGGAGACGAGGAGTTGGACGACATTAATTTTGTTTTTTTTAACCCTAAAACAATTTAAAAAGGGGGGAAATTTTCTTTTTTACCTCTGTTGACTTGGTCAACTTTGACCGATAAGGGCCGATAAAGACCGATAAGGACCGATAAGGACCGATAAGGACCGATAAGGACCGATAAGGACCGATAAAGACCAAAACCTTCAAACTCCAGCGATTAGGTGTTTTCTCACTCGGCAGCCGACCGCCAAGCGCCTAGGCGCCGCCTAAGCGGCCGCCAAGACCGATTTTTACAACACTTACCGCCCCTGGTGCTCACATTTCGTTATGAGTTTATGTGGTGTCGATAATTATAAGAAATTAAAAACAAAAAAATTATGCATTATGAATTATTATTATTAGATCACTTTTAGTTTTTGAAAGTTATTTTATAGAATCCTTGCACTTATGCTCTTGTATACCAAGAATTATGGATTTAATTTATCCAGATTCACGCTTCTATCTAGTTATATGGCTGGAACTCTTAAAAGGTTTGTTAACTTTTTTAATTATTTTTTTGATGAAAACATGTATGAGTTTAGATAAATATAACAATTTCCATATCCTGTAGATATCTTAAAAAGATAGAAATACAAAATAACATCACAACTGAATCATGACTGAAGTTTCATGTTTATTCACGTAAATAAAGTATGAAAGATGTAGATTAAGAAGAACAACAAACTCACCACAAACAGTGTTTATTGGGTTCCGGCTGATTTGTTCTTTAGTTGATTCCCCAACCAAAAATTCTTTACCAGTCCAGGCTACGCAGGACGGTGTAACTCTGTTGTCGTCCTTGTTGGGGATAATCTCAAAACGTTTATGATCATCAAACCATCCTGAAATACAACAATACGTTGTACCCATATCAATCCCAATTGAACTATTTCGATTACGTTTAGTCATTTTCTGCGAATTGAATGATGAAGTTTACGATGGTAATTAAATACAAAAAGACACAATGATAAACATAACTAAGCATAACCAACCGAAAGAACAAATAAATAAGAGTAAATTACGGTTTTTGTCCCTGTGGTTTGCCCGTTTCAGCTAGGGATGCAAATTTAACCCGCGGGTTTGGGTACCCGCGTTTACCCGAGTCTTACAGGGCGGGTATTACCCGTCTAAGCGGGTAACGGGTCGGGTATGGGTTTAAATTTCATACCCGAGAGCGGGTACGGGTCGGGTACGGGTTTTATAATACCCGCACCGTTTATACCCGACCCGAATATATATATTAATGTGTAATTTTTTTAATACAGGTTTAGCCCACTAGTCACTTCCCAAACTTAGCCCAACTCTTAATCTCTCATTAGCCCAATCTAATAATGGTTAAAATCTGGCCCGTATCCCGTTAGTCCATTACGTATTGAACGAAATAAGCCTGAACGAACTACGAGTATTAAATTTTTAGCTATTTTGTTTAATTTTTTTATTGAATGGTACCCGTCGGGTTCCCCGTACCCGGCGGGGATTTTTCTACCCGAACCCGACGGTGATTTGACCGGGCATGGGGCGGGTATGGGTATGGGAATAGCGGGTCGGGTACGGGTACGGGTTTTGCAGTACCCGCTATTACCCGTACTCGTTTGCATCTCTAGTTTCAGCGTTTTCATCCATGTGGTTTTTTTTCTTTTTTTTTGTCCCTGAGGTATGCAAATTTCCGTTTTTTTGTCCTTCCGTCCATCCTCCGTTTCTTTTTAGCCGTTAAGCCCCTCACGTGCTGAAAACGTGAGGGTATTTTGGTCCCTTTTCACGAATTGCTTGCACATTGTGCTTTAGAAGTTGTACTTTTATGTTCATCTCCCTCTCTCCACCATCCTCATCAAGAACACCTCAAATACTTCATTCTTCTTAAAGAACCTGCAACAATTCAAAGCAATCAAACCAAAATTAAAAGAAGCACCGTGGAGATTATGTAGAAACAAACCCAAAATGAAAAGAAAAAAAAAAGATCTCGAATTCTTGAAGATTTAGGGTTCTTGAAGCACCGTGGTGGTTGCTGGATCTAGGGTTCTTGAAGATTTCTTGCATCTTCACACGATTAGCGCTTCTTTTACAGATCTCGAATTCTTGAAGATTTCTTGAAGATCCGGCAACGTCACACGATTCTTCCTCCGGTTGGAAGTAGCAGCGGCGGCGGAGGTGGTTGAAGAGGCGGAGGAGGAAAGATAAAGTTGTACGGCGTTGTAGCCGTCGATCTCGGATCTGGATCTCACAACCTGCAACCACTACCACCTGCAACTCAGATCTGTACAACATCTCTTTCTTCTTCGCCAAACACCAACACCCATTTCCTTGCATCTTCAAAAACTTAGGGTTTTGTTTTGCGAATTGCTTTGTTTTTTTTTTTGATCTGGGTAACTTTGCATTCGTTTTGTTTTGTTTGGATCTGGGTTTGTTTGGATCTGGGTTTGTTTGGATCTGGGTGAAGGTGATGAAGGTGAAGGAGATTGGATGAAGAATTGGTACCAAAGAAAGAAGAAGAAGAAGAAGAAGAAGAGAAAGAAAAAAAAAAGTAAAAATAAAATAGAAAATGGAAAAAGACAGAAATACCCTCGCGTTTTCAGCACGTGAGGGGCTTAACAGCTAAAAGAAACGGAGGATGGGCAGAATGACAAAAAAACGGAAATTTGCATACCTCAGGGACAAAAAAATAGAAAAAAAAACCACAGGGAAGAAAATGCTGAAATGGGCAAACCACAGGGACAAAAACCGTAATTTACTCAATAAATAATATTGGACATTATTTATAATTTTTTTTATATTAGATATCACATCGGGAGTAAAATCAACATCATTGTATAGAGATTAATAACAGTTTTAATTCTGATTAGGTCACAATTAAATGATTGTCTAGTTTATATTAACTACTATCATTAATATATGAATGAAAAGTAAATTATATTATCCATAATTACTGTAGAGATAATTACTTGGAAATCAAGGGATTAGAGTTTGAGTAGCACCTTGATTCCCAAGCTTATATAAACCGGCCTCTCCCCGTTCTGTAAGTTCAACCGAAAAACACACACACATTCAAAAATTGTTAAACCAGTTAACTAGCAAATTGCTCGATCGTGACATCATCAAATAAATGCTTATAGTTTTCTGTTCATACATTCGAGCTACATAAAATCAACTAAGAGATAAACATGAAGAAATAATGTTAACTTCTATAATACAATAACAAATGAATAGTTTAACAACTTCAATTTTCAATCACCAAGATTGAAGGTCTAGTTATAACATTAATTAAGTGAGACGTGTTTAAATTAATAAGTTACACATCATATTTTTATTCTTATTTATTAGCAGGGGTGTCTTTGAGGAGGTGCAACAGGTGCAGCCGCACAGGGCCCCTATTTCGGAGGGGGCCCAATTTTTTATATACATCCTATTTATAATCTTAAAATTTTAAGTCAACTTATAAAGTTAACATGAAAAAAGATTAGAAAGCCAGTTTTTTTTAATATATCTTGTATTTAGGGGCCCATTTTCTTATATTCGCACAGGGCCTTCGAAATCTCGGAGACGCCCCTGTTTATTAATATATACTCCGTAATTTATAAGTAAAGATACCCTCATCTAATTCAGTTGTTATTTTAATAAATGATTAGAAAAATACAAAAGGTGTTGATTAATATAAGAAAAATACAAAATAGAAATACCACCATCAAATTAAGTTCATATTTTGTATTATTTTCATTTGAACACTTGTTATTTTAATACTATTAAAAAATTAAAAAAATTGTCGATAGGATCATTTGAAAATATTTAAGAAAATAGAAAGAGTTGACCAGATGTTAACACAAAGAGCATGAAAACAAAGTAACAAACACCACTAAATTGAAGCCCGTTTTGTTTTCAGTTCAACACGGCAATTATTTATCCTTCCCGGATTAAAATTATAAATCATTTCATATGTCCGGTGAACGACCACCGTCTACCGCCGTTCGCCGCTTCATCCCCGTCACTGTCACACCTTCTCAGTCTCCAATTAATTGTTATTCGATCAAATCGAATCCAACAGCTACAACAGACAACATAATTAACCAAGCTTAGATCAATTCAGATATCAGCATATGATTCAATCGCACTCGTTCGATGGAGACACGTATATTCTATTTACTAATTGCTGTAACTGTATATTGGTTCAATCCTATATTCTCAAACCCTAATTTCGTTGTTTCTTCAACAATTGACGAATATGCGATTCTCGATTTCAATGGAGATTATTCCCCGCCGTCGCCTCCACCACCGTCCCTGCCACCGCATCCTCCATCACTATCGTGCGAAGATGATTTACAAGGTATCGGTAGCTTAGACACTACGTGTGAACTGAATTCTAGCTTAATTTTCGCAACCGATGTATATATAGTAGGGAGCGGGAGCTTTTACATACTGCCTGAGGTTAAATTTACATGTCCTTCTTTTGGATGCTCAATTGTTATCAATGTTAGTTCTGAGTTTAGATTAGGATCGAATTCAGAAATAGTAGCAGGCACTGTTCATCTGACTGCCGGAAATTTGACATTTGAAGAAGGCTCAATTGTGAACGTAACTGCTTTAGGTGGTGATCCACCGGAGTACACAAGTGGTTCACCTAAAGGAGTGTTAGGTGGTGGTGGCGGCTATGGTGGCAGAGGTGCTTCTTGTGTTGTTGATAATTCCAAGCTCCCGGAGGATGTATGGGGTGGTGATGCTTATGGGTGGTCAGATTTGCCTGAACCCTATAATTATGGTAGCAAAGGTGGTAGTACTAGTAAAGATGAGGAATATGGCGGCAATGGTGGTGGTAGGGTTTGGGTTGAGGTGGCTGATGCTGTTGAAGTCAGTGGTGGTGTTTTTGCTGATGGTGGTGAAGGCGGTGTTAAAGGTGGTGGTGGATCTGGTGGCAGCATTTTCGTGAAGTCAAGGAAAATGTAACAGTCTCTTTCTTTAACTTATATATAAAATTAATGTTTGTTATGTTGTTATTTTGTTGAAAAAGATATGAAGATAATAATTATAACAATCGTGTCCGTTTGTTCTTTGAAGAACAGGACAGGTGGCGGCATTGTAAGTGCATCTGGAGGTAATGGGTTTGCTGGAGGTGGTGGTGGAAGAATATCTGTGAATGTTTTCAGCAGGCATGATGACCAAACATTCTTAGCTCATGGTACACTCATATTGGGACACTTATAAACTTATGTTTTAATTTTTAATTTTGAAATTAATTTTTTAATTTTATAGGAGGAGAAAGTTATGGTTGTCCTGCAAACTCGGGTGCTGCTGGGACTTTCTATGATGCAGTTCCTAGGAGGCTAAAAGTCAACAACCACAATAAGTCAACAGATACAGTCACACCTTTATTTGCATTCCCAAATCAGCCTCGTTGGACCAGTGTTGACATTCAAGAATATGCTAGAGCTGCTGTTCCCCTTCGTTGGAGCCGTGTGCAGGTTGTCAACATGTTTATTTTGATCCATTTTTTATACGAACGGGTCAAATGGGTATACTAATAAGATTGCTTAAAGGTTAAAATAATTTAAACCGGCCCGAAAGTCGCCCAAAATGTATTTTGAGTGTAACTATAAAGTCTCCTAAATCGTTTTTATTCAAAACATGAGATTATTATGAAAATAATTGATTCTTATAATCATATTTCCACCTCTATAATTACTAATTGCATTCTTGATGTATATTTCCAACCACTTGTTCCAAATTATTAGTTCTTTTATAATGTTACTTTTGTAATTTATAGGTTCAAGGAACACTTAGTTTGTCAGCTTCAGCTGTTTTAAGCTTTGGTCTTCCTCATGATGCTGTGTCAGAATTTGAATTAATGGCAGAAGAACTTTTAATGAGTGATTCAGTAATCATGGTAAGTGTGAGCCATTGCAATATATATTATGATATAATCATATAATATATACTTATTAAATATAGATGTTATTTTATAGATATACGGAGCTTTGCGAATGTCAGTTAAATTGCACTTGATGCTAAATTCCAAAATGATTATAGATGGTGACAGTGAAGGCGATCCAATAATTGCCACATCACTGCTCGAGGCTAGCAATTTACTTGTTCTCAAGGTAATTTTTACCCAATTTAATTCAATTTTTTACTTTAAAAATCCAATTTACCCATTGGTTAATAAGGATTCTCATATTTCAGGGAGGATCTATGATCCGATCAAATGCAAATCTTGGTGTTCATGGACAAGGTTCATTGAATTTGACTGGGCCTGGAAATATTATAGAAGCTCAACATCTGGTTTTATCAATATTTTGCTGTATTACTGTAAGCTACTTATGTTATTTATTTAACTTACTAGCCCATAGTTAATTAATTTATATGGAATTAATATATTTCTGGTTAAATTAATAAATTTGGCCACATGTGTAGGTTGAACCTGGATCTGTGCTTCGAGGTCCATTAGAGAACACAACTAATAATCACTTGTAAGTACCTAACCTATGATTTAATTTTAATTTTAATTTTAATGTTAATCCATAAATTAATTCAAATTTGTGTGGCTTATATATTGAAATATATGATAGGTCAAATTGTGAACTTGAGGGTTGCCCCTTGGAACTAATTCACCCCCCTGAAGATTGCAATGTGAACTCTTCATTATCCTTCACTCTTCAGGTGACAAATTATCAAATTAAATTAAATCAAATCAAATTAAAAATATTATGTATTTTTCTGATTAGTCAATATGTGGATTCAGATATGTCGAGTTGAAGAGGTATTTGTTGAAGGTTCCATTGAAGGATCCGTTGTTCATTTCCAATGGGTCAGAACTGTAGTTATCCAACCTTCTGGAGCTGTAACTGCTTCCGGGTTAGGTATTGATATACTTTTAACATCAACGGTCCCCAATTTTGAAAATTTTAAAAACATTAACAATCCCTAATTTTGAATTTTTTAACATCAACGGTCCCTAATTTTGAAAATTTTAACATCAACCATCTCTAATTTTGAAACTTAACGTCCTTTATTGCTTTAGGGACCGTTGGTGTTAAAATTTCAAAATTAGGGACTGTTTGTGTACGAAGTCCATAATTTCATACAAACCACTTAAATGATTTGTAACATCAACATTCCCTAATCTCGAAACTTGTAACATCAACGTTCCCATAAAACCTAACAACCTTTTGTGCGTTCGTCGGAGTTACACGTTTCATAAACAGGGACTATTCATGTAATAAATGAAGTTTGAGGGACCAAAATCCAAAATTGAGATTTGGAATTAATGCAGGGTGCATTGGCGGTGCGGGCCAAGGGAAATTCTTAAATGTGGGCCTGAGTGGTGGTGGGGGCCACGGGGGCAGAGGCGGGAATGGATATTATAATGATAGTATGGTTGTGGAGGGCGGTGTTACTTATGGTGATGCTGATTTCCCTTGTGAGCTTGGTAGCGGCAGTGGGAATCATACTCTCACTGGTGCAACTGCTGGTGGTGGTATCATTGGTAAGTTATAAACTTTTAAATATTTCAATTTTAAAATAAATCATTATATATTTATTCTATTTTATATTTTGATTCTTACATAGTGATGGGTTCACTGGAGCACTCTTTATCAAGCTTGTACATCTATGGCTCACTGACAGCTGACGGTGAGAGCTATGGGGAAAAAATAAGGAAAAAATATTTAATTTCTGTTACGGATAGTGGTCCAGGTGGCGGATCGGGTGGGAGTGTTCTTCTGTTTGTTGATAGACTGACACTTGGCAATTCATCTTCGATCTCAATCGTTGGTGGTCATGGTAGCCCAAATGCTGGAGGTGGTGGTGGGGGTAGGATTCATTTTCACTGGCCTGATATCACCGTTGGGGATGAATATCAGTCTGTTGCAACTGTAAATGGAACCATTAATATCGGGTTTGAATCTTTACATATTATATTCCTACTTTTTTTTTTGTGCACTTTTTTTATAGTATTTACGTTTTTTTTTTTAATATGGCAGAGGAGGAATTGGTAGGGGTCTGGGGCAACCAGGGGGCAATGGAACTATTACTGGAATAGTCTGTCCACAAGGACTCTATGGTATCTTTTGTCAGGTATATAATTTAATAAAAACGGAAGAATAAATTTTTGTTTAATAATATATCCATTTTAATCATATTTTAGTTACTGAAATGTGATAACTTATATAGGAATGCCCACTTGGAACCTACAAGAATGTCAGCGGGTCTGAAAGAGATCTTTGTTATGATTGCCCACCTCTAGAATTTCCACATCGTGCCATTTTTACACCTGTTCGAGGTATTTCACCTTATATTTAATCTCACTTTGCCAAATAACTCTATTTAATTTAAAAGTCCAAAAAAATAAAATAAAAAATGATATGTAATAATGCATTTAGATAATGAATATTACAGGAGGTGTTGCTGATGTTCCATGCCCTTACAAGTGTGTTTCAGAGAGATACCACATGCCACATTGTTACACAACATTTGAGGAATTAATCTACACGTTTGGTGGGCCATGGTTATTTGGATTCATGCTCCTAAGTTTGCTCATACTTTTTGGTCTTGTACTTAGTGTTGCTCGTGTCAAATTTATGGGTGGGGATGAATTGCCTGGTTTAGTGCCAACTAGACGTGGTTTGCAGTTGGATCGATCCGTTCCTTTCTTGGAGTCATTAAATGAGGTATATTATTATGTTTTAAATATAGGCGGGAAATGGCGGCTTTTAATTTATAATTATTAAAATAATGCAACTTGTTTATTTTAGGTTCTTGAAACAAATAGAAACGAGGAATCCCATAATCATGTGCACAGGATGTATTTCTTGGGATCTAATACTTTCAGTGAACCTTGGCATCTCCCTCATTCTCCTTCAGAACAAGTAGCTGAAATTGTGTATGCTTTCTCTCTCTCTCTCTCTGTGTGTGTGTGTGTACACTTGTACTAAAAGCGTTTCTTTTGCTATTACTTGATACCTAAAGTTTTTAAGCCAAAATACATTTTAGTACCTCGAACTTGGCTGATTGGCTCATCTACTACCCCGCACTAGACAAAATGGTCGATTTAATACCCTGACTCACTAATTTGGTCTCGTTTTCTCACATGATTTTGCTTCTGATATCTATATATTGAGATGAACGTATAATTTTTAGCCTGTCAAAAGGTTCCAATGAAAGTAAGTCAATTAAGAAAACACAATCAAATTAATGAGTCAAGGTACTAAATCGACCATTTTTTCAAGTTAAGGGTACCATGCTGCACATTCAATAGTTCAGGGTAATAGAATACCTCGTTAGCCAAGTACAAGTTTTTATGAATGCTTGAGAGAATTGAAATGATATGCAAATTAATTATAAACTTGTGCACAGATACGAAGATGCGTTCAATAGGTTTGCAGAGGAAATAAACAGTTTAGCAGCTTACGAATGGTGGGAAGGCTCATTCTACAGCATTCTGTCAATGATCGCGTACCCGTTTTCCTGGACATGGTTACAGTGGTGTCGCAAGAAAAAGATCCAACGATTACGCGAGTTTGTTAGATCCGAATACGATCACGCGTGCTTGCGTTCATGTCGTTCCCGTGCACTCTACGAGGGCCTAAAAGTCTCTTCAACTTCCGACATGACGGTTGCTTATGTGGACCTGTTCCTCGGCGGAGATGAGAAGAGACCCGATCTCCCCCCTTCACTTCATCAGAGGTTTCCTCTGTCTATTGTGTTTGGGGGTGATGGTAGTTACATGGCGCCTTTTGTTCTTCATACTGACAATATTTTAACCACTCTCATCAGTCAGGTTAGCTTTGCTTTCAATTTTCATTCTTTCATTTCTAGGTAGGTCTGTGTGTGGTCCAAGAAGCGTACTGAATCGAGAACCGAGAATATGGCTTCGGCTGGACCAAGGACCGAACGATGACGCTCGGAACCGAACTGGACCTAGAACCGGCTGGAACCGAACTGAACCGAGAACCTAGGAAATTTATTTGACTTTTTTCGGTTTTTTCTCGGTTTTGGACCGAACCGAACCGCTCGAAACCAAACCGGACAGAGAACTGATTTTCATGTAGGCATGTGCAAATTGGACCGAGAACCGACCGGAACTGCAGAACCGAACCAAACCGAGCTACATGGTTCGAGGATTCTAATTTTTATGAAAAATTGGTTCTCGGTACCAATCGGTTCAGTTCCGACCGGTTCGGTTCAGTCCAAAACCGAGAAAAAACCAAAAAAATTCGAAGAAATTACCTCGGTTTCCGGTTCGGTTCGGTTCCTGCCGGTTCTCGATCCGGTTCGGTTTGGTTCTGAGCATCATTGGTTGGTCCTCTCCTCGGTCCAACAAAATCCATTTTTTCGGTTCTCAGTTCTCACAGGCCTATTTTCATGAAGATTAGAACCGAACCGATATATCTTGGTTCGGTCAGATGCGGTCCGGTTCTTCGGGTCGGTTCTGGTCCAATTTGCACAGCCCTATTTCTAGGTCAATAATTATGACATCACATTTTCTTGTGTTTCTTTTGCAGGCTGTCCCGTCCACAATTTGGTACCGTTTGGTTGCGGGGTTAAATGCTCAGTTACGGCTTGTACGGTGTGATCAACTGAAGTCGACTTTTAGGCCGATTATAAGCTGGATTGATGCATATGCTAATCCGACTTTAAGTGTGCATCGCATACGTGTTGATTTGGCCCGTTTTCAGCCTACTGCTTCGGGTTATTATCAGTTTGGGTTGGTGGTTCGGGCTGTTGAGACTGAGTGCGCCCTAACTGAGGTGCAGTCAAGGTAATTTAATTCTTCTTTTGTAGAATCATTATTTTAGATAAATGTATACAATCTCCTAAATCATTTTATTAGAAGATTTAGATTATCATTTTAATAATATTGTTTTGTAAACCAAAATTATGTATTAGCTAGTTTTAAAAGATCGGCAAACTGTACTTTCAAAATTTTCATACGAGGCACTGAACCTTTTTTTTTTCACAATCAAAAGTATTGAAGTATTTTCTAAAAATGGTACAAAAATCCTCATTTTGGTGGTATAATTTTTTTTTTGATAGTTGTTACATCATGTGCAGCTATCATAACGGTAAATTTGAAGAGATTAGAGGAGAAAGTGAACCCTTAATTAGACATAGAAGAGCATCAGGATGGATTTTAGATGATAACAGCTTACGAACACTTAAAGAAAACATGTTGTGGTACCCTTTATCTTTCATAATTTGCAACACCAAACCAATCGGTCATCAGGTAACCAACTGACCTTTGACTTATTAATTAATTAATTAGTTACATGTTAATATTTTGTGAAGATAATTAATTAAATTGTATGATTCTTGGCAGGATGTTGTTGGGTTGGTTATATCTATTCTACTTTTAGGAGATTTTATTCTTGTTTTACTTATGTTGCTTCAGCTTTACTCTAATTCAATGGTGGATTTTATTTTGGTGTTATTTGTTCCTCCTCTCGGTATTCTCCTCCCGTTTCCAGCTGGCATTAGTGCTTTATTTACTCATACACCTAAACGTTCATCAGGACTTGCACGGTTTTATGCTTTGTGGAATATCACTTCCTTAGTCAATGTTGTAAGTTTTACTCCGTATTTATATTTATTTATATTAACCTACTTATGTTTATATGGTTATTTACGGGGTCATGTTTGTGAAACAGGTTGTGGCTTTCATATGTGGATATTTTCATTACAAGAATCAACTCGCGCCTAATGACAATAAATTAAATGCTTATCCTATGTCATGGAGCATTAGCATGTAAGATAATATTACCATTTTCATATGTCCTTTCATCTTCTCGTTGGCTATTATTTATTAATGTATGTTGGTTTTTAGCAATGTTTTAAAACCCTGGTTGAACCGGCCGGTCTAACCAGTCGGACTAGGAAACATGAAATCGATGGTTATAACTCGGTTGGAACTGACCGGTTGGACATAAGTCGAACGGGAAAAACCTGGTTTTGCTAAAAAAATGTAGATTATTAAAATAGGCATATGAATTTTTTATATAGATTTTGCCATTTTGGAGCTAAAAATGATAAGTTTAATTGAAAAATAGGGTTTAAGAAATTTTTGATTTTTATGTCATCCGGGTAAATTGTATTTAGGACATTGGACGGTTTAATGCAAAATCCGGTTTTTTAAAACATTGGTGTTTTGGTTGCAGGGATGATGGAGGATGGTGGATGCTTCCAAGTGGGCTAATGTTGTGTAAAATAGTGCAAGCACAGTTAATTGATTATCATGTGGCTAATCAAGAAATTCAAGATCGAACATTGTATTGTAACGATCCTGATGTCTTCTGGCAGTCATGAAAATATCATCATTACATAAATCTTTATGTTAATATCTTGTGTGTGTGTGTGCGCGTGTGTTTAGTCTGTCAAAAGAAAGAAAATAGAAATACTAGGACCCACCGGCCGACTTTTTTAGGACTGGGATGTTTAAATGTTAGATGGGTATGTTTTGTCATAATTTTCCGCCCATGTTTTTGCCTATTTGTTGTTTGCTGACATTTTGGATCCTCTTGTTTATATTTTCTGTGTAAAGGAAACCAAAATGTTTAATCGAGCATATAATCCTACCTTATATATGAGGCCTAAATTTGAAGAGGGTTTGACACCATGGCAATTCCAAGCATTCCTATTCGTTCATAATGCCACTTGGAATTCCCTGATTGGTCCACATCATTTGCACTAATTCAAACGAATCTGGTACGGCTTACGGTCTACATTCATATTCATATGCTCCATATACGGCAAACGAATCTGGTACGGCTTGCGGTCTACATTCATATGCTCCATATACGACTTCCTACATACAAGGAAATAAATAACTATTTAAAAGATCTTACATACAAATAACTATTTAAAAGATCCTACATACAAGGAAACAAATAAATATTTAAAAGATCAATCAGCGAAGGAAACAAATAACTATATGTAACATTTATATGTAACATTTCTTCATTTACCGTTTTTTTGTACAAAATCATCATCACATCTATCGATTATTATGTCATTTAGAAGTATATAAAGTTTTTGGACATTTTTCTACATACTAAAATTTACAGCATACCCGCCCATCGGGCGGGTTTTGTAGCTAGTACAATAAATATACGTAAATACATATATACAAAAGTGTACTTGAGTTGCTCGAGCTTGACTCAATTTAGACCGAGTCAATCTTGAGTAACTCACTAGTTATCTCAACTCGAAGCAGTAAGCGTACGTTTCTTCGGATATTTAAAATATTTTATATGAAGTCTATACGTAGTCTCGTAGAAAGTCTGTTTTCGTGTGTTTTCAAAGGAATGTTTGGATACGGTTATGATAATGGTTAGATTGAGTACATGTTAAACATAAACTAGGCTACCCAGAAAGTTAGTTATAAATATGAACATGTTGATCTATTAGTTAAATATACATATTGTAATTTAGACATGAATATTTCAATCGTGCTTTATCAAAAGATATTTTAATCTTAACTAAAAAAACCAATTTATCTTAGCGTGTAGGTTTAGACTTTTATTTTGCATTGATAAAACATTGTAAACAATTCAAAGGTGCATCTCTTATCTTAAATATGCGTCCTTTTCAATGACAATGAATATACCTAACCCGTCTCAATTTTAATTTGTAAAAACATACTACAGTTGTACATTTTTAACATGTGTTAATTGTTATACAATGTAACTAATCATCTGGTGATAGCTTAGTGATACAGACATCTAAAATTATCTCCTAGAGATCATGCGTTCGATCTCCTTTCTATGCAAACAATTAGTTCACATACATCACAAGCAAAGTATGACCACTCCGGAGAAGCCTGTTATAAACAGAAATACCTTTTTAAAACAAACAAACATTATACAATTTAATCAACACATAGTCATATACACGATGTTCAAAGACGTTCATTGTGGATGCTAAATAAATATTCATGCAATCTTCATTTCAGGTTTGATTTATTTAGTCGTAGCTGCTATTGCCTATTTGGTCTCCATTTTCGTGTATAAAATGCAATCGAAGGGTTTAATTTTTGGCTTTGTTTCTTTGGTTTCTTTTTCTAGATTAGGAGTGTTTGGTAGGCTGTTTTGTCGTTTGAGAGCAACTCTTGAGTGTGTGTCCTGCAGCCTGGTAGTTTTTTTTTTCTTTTCTTCAAAAGGGTATTCCCGTTATAAGAGCCCAGGATGACCGAACTTATACTCGTAATACACGCGGGGTCATCTGGAAGTAATTCGGGAGCTTGGTAGCTTTCAATGTATGGCTTTATATGGAGATTTTTTTGGTAATAAAATTATATCATTAAAAAAAAGTATATATTGAAAAATAAATATCGATTATGCCAATTAGTTTGACATCAACTTCAATGAAAACAAAGAAGTTAACGTCGAAATTAAAATTATGATTTATGACACATGTGGCCCCATGAGTATACGTATGGCCGCTATTGTAGACGTTGTAGATTCCAACTTCCTAAATATAAGCGAATCTTGATTCTTGACGTGAATCACTAGACTTTGTCACAGTTATTAAAATTCAAAAAATTATTAGACGATTGTTATACTCGTACATAATACCTGTCTAGTTTATATGAGCATCCACAATGGTCAACCTATCCAATGACTTATTACTTTTGTCACATCATTAAATGACCTATTAGTTAAAAACATCTCCAATAGTTAACTTTTCCAAAGATTTTTTCCTAAAAATTACTAATTTACCTTTAATTATATCAAATGTTTTATAAATACCCCTCACTTAGTTAATTTAACAATTGTTATATCATTACAAAACTTAAAATTTTTTTAAAATATCTTTTACATAACTATTATAATGCTACACCCTAAAATTATTATTATATGATAAAGTTATAATTTATCATTATAGAAATAATAAATGATTCACATATAAATATAGGGACTAAAAGAATCAAACATTGAAAGAGGTTCAAGTGGTTGGAGAAGATCAAGTAGTTGGAGCAACCTCTTGAAAAAGTCATCAATTTCAATGGTAAAAAGTCATTTTAGAGGTTATTCAAATAGTATCGACCTTTCCTTCAACCTTCCATTGGAGATGCTCTAATAAAATCACAAATATCATTCTCCTTTTTATTATTATATGCGTTTTAATAATGACAATCTAAGATGTTTGAAACCAAAAATCCAAATTTCAGATAGCTGGTAATTACGGTATCCGATATCCAAATTTGGATTTTTGAATTTTCGAATATTCAGTTTGGATTACCTGAGCTGAGCATACGAAATTGAATAAAACTCCAACACAACTAACAAATTGTGGCCCATATACCTTCGAAAGTAGGGACCATGTGTATCGTACTATCACGTGATGATTTAATTAATTAAAAATGATAATGCACCGTAGGGGAGTGGGTGTTGCCCGAAAACACAACCGAGGGACATGTTATCATGTAACCAGAGGAGACGACATGGCGTATTTTGGTTATTTGGGTGAAAATAGAATAAGAAAAGGAAAATAGAAATTAGAAAATAGAATAAGAAAAGGAAAATAGAAAATAGAAAAATGATTAAATCCTTTTTAAGTGTATAAGAGTATTTTGGTTATTTGGGTGAAAATTAGAAAACTGAAGAAAGATAACTTGCAAAACTTAAAGATTACGTGGACAATTCGATTTCTGCAGTTTACTTATTAAAATATCAAACATCGTTTATTTCAATTATCTTGCCATCAAATTCATACGAAAACAATGCAGAATCGTAGATGTACCGGTGAATAAACACATAAAAAGAAAAACAAAACAAAAAACAAATTGAAGAGTCCCGATGACCCCATATGGATATACTTAGGCGACTTTTTGCTAAAGTTGAAGTTTCTAAAAAAGTTAAGTGGATCTTGAATCTTGACGTGGATCACTAGACTTGCTAAAAAGTTGTAAAATAAGATGGTATTTTTATTTATTTATTTTTAAATAAAGACCACAACACATAAAAATACATCTTAACATGGCAAATTCAAAAATTGGACATTATATCACAATTTTATAATTAAAAACTATCTCTAAACAGTGGTAAAAAATAAAAATTGAAGGATATTACTGGTTGCAATTTTGATTCTTTAAGATATTATCTATACTAAAAAGATTTACCTTTTTTAACACTATTCTAAAACCAACTATTTTTTTTAAAGCACCGAAATAGGGACAAAATTATTAAAAGAGAAATGATATTTCTTCCTATCTTTTCTTCCTACTAAGTCTACCCACTTCTACGGTTGACGTGTGACATCAACTAATTTTCCTACTTCATATTATCGCTTGATTTTGACACTTACCATGATCAAAATGAGTAGGAACATGATAGGAAGAATTGGAAGGAAGAAATACAATTACTCTTATTAAAAATAACGTTGTTTCTATGATATCAAATGCTCCATAATACTGTATAAACATCCACATAGAAAATCGTCTGTTTATCAATAGAAAGATTTAATCTTTTACCCCACTTGAAAAGATGGTCTAAAGTTCTAAACATTTATCTCCCCCAACAATATATTCCTCAAGACAAAAAACTGAATCCAAACTTGATGAACCACCCGACATCCCCAAAACAAATGAGTTTTGACGATTTTGTTAATCAATATTACTGTTTACCGATGCCTGCTCTCCGAATAGTTTGATTTTCACTCCACGACGACAGGGGACTGAAAGATCTACTACTTTAATTCCGGTTTCAAAAATAGATAGCTATATATCTAATTGTATAAAGGCAGACACACATCTACAAATAGGAAATGTTGTGCTTTTTATCTAGGAACGCTTAGTTGAGCTCCAACATCAATTATGTCCACTCCTCTCGTTAGTTTTTCGGGCTAGAAAGAGGAATGTTGACCGATGATTGATTACCAACTTATTAAGCATATGGATGAAGTCTGATTGATTCATTAACCATTGGCCTTTTGATATTGTTCTTGTTAGTTTTTTTCGTTTGACAATAGAACGAACTTCTTTGCATTCTCGTCAGCCACAACATCCCACTTAGTTCTAACTTTTTGTTTCATCATATTAGCCTTCTTGTTTTTTTTTTTTCCATCCACGCCTTACGATCATATGAAAAGTGGATTCTATTCAAGACCGGATCTATATCTCACGGTCATCTAGTCAAGATCAAGTCACCTTACGATAGAAAGAGCGGATTCTATTCAAGATCTTACGCTTGTGGAGATCTACAATCATCAAATTGTAACTACTTTTAACTAAAATCGGCCAATTTTTACAAGAAATGATTAATCATATTTTTTTTTATGAGAGGAGATTTCTACACCAATATATATATACAATATCTCGTAAGGATAATATTCAATACATAACCAGTCTTATATACAAAATCTACAAAACCAATATTTATCTTGCCGAATACGCAGTTTATGTAAGTCGAATATGCGGTTGATGTAAATTTACGATAACATTCAATGCATAACCAATCTTATATACAAAATCTACAAAACCAATATTTATCTTACCGAATATGCAGTTTATATAAGTCGAATATGCAGTTGATGTAAATTGAATATGTAGTTAATCTCAATTCTCAATCATGGATAATTAATGCTTGTTCTACCTCATATTAAGATCAATGATATATAAATAGATTTGAACAATAATTCAATTAAGATATTGTATCAAAAGTATGATATCTTGTATTCTTCTTTGAGAATTGCTTTTTAATATAAAAAATAATACTACTATTATTTTCATTTGAGCATATGTCAGTTAAAGAAACAATTTCAAGAGATGGACCAGTGCACCACCATCACAATTTTATATCTCATACATGAAAAGGACACAATGATATATATATTTGCGGGTTATGCATCACACAAGTTCATCAATGGGTCGGGTGGGGTCGGGTTTACCGTTTACATATAACGGACATAGAAATACTTCCCAATAACATTATAAAAATTGTTTTTATAAAAGAAAGCACCAATTCTCACGCAATTTGTATGTGTAGGAGTGAGAGATGAAGGGGGAACAGAGCATGAAAACTCCATTTTTGTCTGAGGAAGAAGACTACAATAAGAAGAACAAGTGGAGAACAGCTTTATGGTTAATCATCGGTGTAATCTGTAAGTTAAATCCTCATGGCTTGATTTCAGTTCTGACATACTCTGAATTTTGTCTCGTGCTTCATTTATTTCTATTGAATCGCATTAATTATAAAAAAGTACTAATTTCACCTTAAAATTTGTCTGAAAATCTCAGATTCAGCACATAAATTGTTAACTGGTTTGATAAATAGATTCAGGATTGTTTGGATTTCGATGCGAGATAACAGTTTTAGGAGATTCAAGCGTTATGAATTTACTCCAAATTTGTTTTATTTCAGTTATCCTCCTTACATTTGGCGGCAATTCAAGTTCCAGCTGGTTAGATGTAGGAAGGAGGTATAGAAGTAGAGTACAAGCCGGTGATGCGTTGGAATCACCGGAAACAATCAGGAGAGTACAAGCCGGTGATGCAGTTGAGTCATATGGAGCAGTGGTTGCAGCTGATGATGCTCGTTGCTCCGAGATCGGAGCATCAGTCCTCCGGGAGGGCGGACATGCGGTTGATGCTGCCGTGGCGGTTGCTTTGTGTCTCGGAGTTGTGAGTTCGTCGTCTAGTGGCGTCGGAGGTGGTGGTTTCATGGTCGTCCGGTCTGCAGATACGTCACAAGCGCAATCGTTTGACTTTAGGGAAACTGCGCCATTGGCTGCCACTGAGGTTTTTCTTTCTATAATTATATCCTCTTTTTGGTAGGTAGAAAACTAACGTGTGCAATATATGTTTGTACTTTGTGCATACGGAATTGTAAAGTACAACTCCTTTTGCTAAACACATCCCTTCGTTTCTAATACTTTTGAATTACATTTTTTTGAGGTAAAAAATTAAATAGAGGTTAAAACATATTAAAGTATATCGTTAGTGAAGGATAGGTTCCACTTTTCTTGAATAAAGTGATATTAATGAGTTTTAAAATTAAAAGTAAGGGTATAAAGGTAATTTCACTTTATTAAAGTGGATAGTTAGTGGTATGGGTCCCACTATTTTTACCAAATAAGGAAAGTTTTCAAAGTGTGTCACTTATTTTGATACACCCAAAATGGAAAGTGTGTCACTTATTTTGATACGGAGGGAGTATATTTTTTTTTGGAAAATGATAATGACAACAATAAGAAAATAGAATTAATATAAAGACAAACTTCTGAATTTTAGGATCACACGTTTTATACATGTTAAAGACAACCCTTAGGGATATCATTAACAAAACTTTTTTATATTACATATGTTGGTTAGCAACGGACATTGGTTGACTTTTTACATAACAAAGTGTTACATTTTTATAATTTGAGATTTTATGTCAAATAATGGTGTAATTCTACTTGCACAGGACATGTACGAGAACGATCTCGATTCCAAATACGCGGGAGCATTATCAATGGGTGTTCCCGGAGAAATAGCCGGTCTTCACAAAGCCTGGTCAAAATACGGGCGGTTACCTTGGAAAACACTGTTCAAACCAGCCATCCAGCTGGCAAAAAACGGGTTCTCGGTTTCACCTTATCTTGCTAATAAAATTTCAAGCCATACTGATAAAATCAACAATGATCCTGGATTAAAACAAGTTTTTGCTCCAAATGGGGAGTTTTTAAAAAGTGGGGATATTTGTTACAACCCGAAACTTGGTTGGAGCTTAGAAGTTATTGCAAATGAAGGCCCAAAAGCATTTTATGAAGGTGTGATAGGGGAGAAATTTGTTAAGGATGTTCAAGATTCAGGCGGGATTTTAACAATGGAAGATTTGAGGAATTATAGTGTCGTTGTTATGGATGCACTTGCGGTTGATACAATGGGGTACACCATTTTAGGGATGCCAGCCCCTTCAAGTGGTACCTTGGGGCTAGCTTTGGTATGTTATTTTATTTTTATTTTTAAATGATTTGTTACGTTGAATTAACAACGCAACAATGCAGGTATCAAACATCTTAGAAAGCTATGAGAATTCAAATGCTGCAAAAGGACCGTTGGGTTTACATCGTTTCATTGAAGGGTTGAAACACATGTTTGCTCTCAGGATGGATTTGGGCGACCCGGATTTCGTTAATGTTAGTAGGACCGTAACCGACATGCTTTCACCCTCGTTTGCAAAGAACATTCAAGAGAAGATCTTTGACAACACCACCTTCCCTTCCGCTTACTACATGCCCAAGTAAGCTAAATCTTCACTTTTTTTAACCTAAAAATCAACTCATTCATAATAAACGGGTTGAAATTGCCAATTTTTGTCACACAATGAATATGTAATGTACTTATAAGGATCATGAGCTACTCATATTACAATCAATTGGTTTTAAGATGTAAGCTCACAAACTTACATGGTATTAGAGCAAGGTTCACTCGTATATATTATTTGTTGGACTAGGTGGAGTCAACTTGTAGACCATGGTACAAGTCATTTCTGCATAGTGGATGCGGATAGAAACGCGGTATCGATGACAACAACCGTGAATTACGCGTTTGGGGGCGGGGTTTTGTCTCGTTCCACAGGGATTGTGCTAAACAACGAAATGGGCGACTTTTCAGTACCAACTGAAGTATCCTCAGATTCCCTCCCTCCTTCGCCTTTTAATTTTATTAAACCAAATAAGCGGCCGTTATCTTCCATGACTCCCCTTATTGTCCTCAAGGTACATTTGACTTTTTAAAGTCAAATTGACATACTTTTGACCTTAAAAATGTTGGGTTTACAGGAGGGACAGTTAGCAGGGGTGCTTGGAGGCAGTGGTGGAATGGATATCATTCCAGCAGTTGCACAAGTTTTTATTAATTATTTTATCTTGGCAATGGACCCTTCAAATGCGATTCAATCTCCACGAATCTACCACAAGGTCTAAACTCTAACACGTTTTTCTTGATCATTTCCATTTCATTGTATCGATCAACAAAATTGTTGTTTTTGTACAGTTGATACCGAATGTGGTGTACTATGAAAACTGGACGGTGATTGATGGTGATCATATTGAGCTTTCGGATCATCGAAAGAAATTTTTGGCAAAAAGGGGTCATGTTTTGGAGGCAAAAGCAGGTGGAGCAATATGTCAGTTTATTGTTCAAACGTTACAAAAACCGAAAGATAATAGAAAATTGTGGTATGATCGTGAACCGGTTTTTAAAGGGTTGCTTACAGCTGTATGTGATCCGAGGAAAGATGGACGACCGGCCGCTTGCTTATAATTATAACTCATTGGCGGTGATTATTGTTGTATCACTGTATGTATTAATTATGTAATTATATTTGTATCGATTAATTGGGCTATTCTGGCTAATATTTGGGTTCCCGTGTACAAAATTGAAGGAACGTATGTATATCTTATTTATAGTACGTTATGACGAAATAAATTGTAGTTATTATAACGCTCATATACCTTGTAATAGTTACATAATTACAATTCCTCATTGGAAAGAAAAACGAGAAACTAACGGATTGAATTGAAACCAGTTTAGATCAAAACTGGATTTAAAACCGGTTTTATTTTATAAAACCGGATTCAACGGCCAAAATGAAAACCGGATTGAAAACCTGTATACTTGACGGACCCTCGAACCGATCCAACCGGTGGACTCGGATCAATCCGGTTCTGGATCACGAACCAGTTTTTTTACCCACCTATACCTTTTGACACACATACTTGATCGCCCGGAAAAACTAGCCCATGAAGAGAAAGAAGGCGAAGCCCAAGTCTCACTCGTGCGGTAAGAACTATTCTCACACGTGTAACACCCTTCAGCTTTTCTTTCTCACCTCTCAAACACCCCAAAATTCGTCGCGCAATCATTCCCAAATTTGCTCCGGCAGCTATCTTATTGATAGAGAGAAAAGACCAAATCGACTAACAATATTACCTTTTTCCGATATCGCATTACTCATCAGTTGTCATGTATCGTGCTGCAACTTCGAGAATCCGAACCCTAAAGGTATGTAAATGTTCATTAATCTTTTGTTTGAATTGAGAAATTATTTTATTTCGATGTAATCGTTTAGCCGATTGATTCCGTGAATCGAATTTCTATGTCTTGTTTTGTTGATTTGCCACATCTTAGGGCTCTTAGATCTGATCGTGATGTATATTCTACTCTTGCGGTTTGATGATTTGTGTGTATATACGTAGTAAAACAATTTTAGGAACTAAGGACAGTAATTATAAAACGTTCGATTTGTGACATACGGAAGCTGATGAATCAGTATGTAGGTCAATTTATGCGATTGATTACTTAGATTTTATATAAATTGTAAATTTCGCTAGAGAGTTATAAACTATTGTCAGCATCACATTATCTTTTCTTGTACTAGAATTATGAACTTTTGTCATGATAATACAAGGCATGAATTAGTGAATTTAAGACTAATAATTGTCTGCTTACATTGCAATTATACAATAGGGTCATGCAGGAAACAAGACAATAACCAGATTTGCAAGTTCAAGTGCTGTTGCAGCCAAATCATCAGGTGGTCTGTTTAGTTGGTTTACAGGTGGAAGTGGTTCAAACTGTCCACCTTTGGATTTTCCTCTTAAGGGTGTTGAAATCCCACCTTGTTTACCTGATCATGTTGAACAAGGAAAAACAAAGATAACAACTCTTTCAAATGGGATCAAAATCGCCTCAGAAACTTCCTCAGTAAGTCACCTTTTCATGCATTTGTTCAGTGCCAGCTGGCGATTATTAACTACTATTGATAAATAAAACTGTTTTTTTTTTTTTTTGGTATAGAACCCTGCTGCATCAATTGGGATTTATGTTAACAGTGGGTCGATCTATGAAACACCACTTACATTTGGGGCTACACATGTTCTAGAACGTATGGCTTTTAAAAGTACAACTAACAGAAGCCACTTGCGACTTGTACGGGAAGTTGAGGCAATTGGTGGAAATGTAACTGCTTCTGCTTCTAGAGAACAAATGGGTTACACTTTTGATGCCTTAAAAACTTATGCTCCTCAAATGGTCGAATTACTTGTTGATTGTGCAAGAAATCAAGCTTTCTTAGATTGGGAAGTTAAAGAACAGGTCCCCTCTTTTTTCACTTTCTTTTTTCTGTTATTATATTGCATTTTCTAGATTTTTTTTGAAAGAAAGCTTGATTTTTTTTTATATTTTTTTTTAATTGCAGATTCAGAAGGTAAAAGCTGAGATTAGTGAATATGCCAACAATCCAGAGGCATTATTATTAGAGGCAATTCATTCAGCTGGATATTCCGGTCCACTTGCAAATCCTCTTCTTGCATCTGAAGGATTACTCAACAGAATTAACAGTACAGTTTTGGACGATTTTGTAGCTGTTAGTCTCAATTCCTTTTTAAATATTAAATACTAACTTATTTTTATTACGGATTTATTCCTGAAAGAAAACATTTTTTGAAAATTTTAGGCAAATTACACTGCTCCTAGAATGGTACTTGTTGCATCAGGAGTTGAACATGAGGAACTGTTGAAATATGCAGAGCCTCTTCTTTCTGATTTGCCAGGTGGCACAAAGATTGAGGAGCCAAAATCTGTGTATGTTGGTGGTGATCACCGTGTTATGGCTGATACAGGGGTGTGTCTCTTTAATTTTCTACTTCCAAAAAAAATTTAAATATATAAAAAAATCTATGCGTTGACTGTTTGACCAAGTTTTCTTCTGTTATCAGAGAACTAGTTTTGCACTTGCATTTGAGCTTCCTGGTGGCTGGCTTAAGGAGAAGGATGCCATGACATTGACCGTTCTTCAGGTTACCTTTTCATTTTCTAATATTATTTTTTGTATTTATTTATTTATTTATTTATCTGGCTAATTATGTTTTAAGCCTCCAAATTTTTACTGACAAATTAAGGTTTAAAACACTAAGTCAGCCGAAGTTTAGGATAAAACCATTGCCAAACAAGTCTAAGGGTTAGAATGTCAAATCCCTGAAAGTGTGAGGATTAAAACATAATTAATCCTTAATTTGTTTTTTGAACTTAATGAAATGTCAATTGACAGATGCTAATGGGAGGAGGTGGATCTTTTTCAGCTGGTGGTCCCGGAAAAGGGATGTACTCTAGGCTATGTAAGTTGTACAACAATTACGAAATACAACTAATTATTTACATTTTCGTAAAATGTAGATTAATTTTGGATTTATTGTCATGAGCAGATCTTAGAGTCTTGAATGAGTACCCTGAAATCCAGTCGTTTTCAGCATTCAACTCAATCTACAATCACACTGCCATATTTGGAATCCAAGCTACCACAGTAAGTTACATCTTAAATTTTTAAATTATTTATTTCCATAATAATTTAATCCTTTTACGATTAATTTACATTATTGTTATTATTATGTTGCAGAGTTCTGATTTTGCATCAAAAGCTATTGATATAGCAGCAAAAGAACTCCTTGCAGTTGCCACTAATGGTGAAGGTAAGCTTTTTGCCATACTTTTATTTCTTGCAATTTTATGAGTTCATGTGTGCTATTATTTAAATAATAATTTATTAATAATATCCATATTTCAGTCAACCAGGTACAGCTGGATCGCGCCAAGCAGGCAACCAAATCTGCTATTCTGATGAACCTTGAATCAAGAGTATGTAGTTTTTTAGCTCTTGTTTGACTAGTCAACAGATTGAAAATATAAATAGTTAATTAAATGCTCATGTTTAATGTGCTTGTGGTTGATTTTCTTTTGCAGATTGATGCAAGTGGGTCAAGACCCCCGATTACAGTGGTGTACACTAGAAGAAAGTGAGGAGGGCAAAGTTGTCTTTTCTCATAGTTGTTACAAAGTGTTAGTTTGTTACAATTCTGTTAATAAGTAGAAGTCGTATCAGTATTTTCTATTCATTCAGATATTTTGTAAGTCAACCTTTGGAGAGTTCTTCCACCTCTCGAATGTGGAAAGTTGAGTGAAATTGATTGAATCACACTGATTCAATCCGTATTCTTTGATTGTTGTGTTTGTTTGCTGTTATTGAGTCCCAATTCCTCATCAATTGGTATCAGAGCCGGTTTCGAAATGGCAACTCGATCTAATACTGTTCGATTGGATGATTTGGAATCGGGAATGACGAATGTTCTGGCAGCGCAGAGTCGTATTGATGATACGTTAAAATCGAATTCAGAGAAGTTTGAATCAATGGATTCAAAGATCAATTCGATGGAGAGCATGTTGCAATCAATTATGCAACACTTGAATCCGACGAATCCAGGTCCGTCGGGACTACGGAGCCGAACGACCGAAGGAACACCGAATTCCGGTGAATCACGGTATCGGAACGGCAATCGACCGCCGGAAATTGGTGCGTTTTCTGCAATTAAAGGCCGGAAGTTAGAGATTCCGGTATTTGACGGCGGAAATCCAGATCTGTGGGTTATGCGAGCTGAAAGGTACTTCGCATTGAATCGATTGTCAGATGAAGATAAATTGGAAGTGGCGATTATTTCATTTGAATCAGATGCATTGAGTTGGTTCTTATGGGAGGATAAGAGGAAAAGGATTAGACGATGGGAGGAATTGAAGAATCTTTTGTTGTTGAATTTCAGAAATAATACAGAAGGTTCTCTATGTGACCAATTCTTTACTGTCAAGCAAGTCACCACTGTGAGAGAATACATTAAAAAATTCATTGCTATGGCTGCTCCTTTAAACGACATTTCTGATGAGGTTTACACTAGTCATTTTTTGAGTGGTTTGAAACCAGAGATTAAGGTGGAATTGAGATTGTTGAATCCACAAGGTTTAGATGACGTGATGGAAATGGCATTAAAAGTAGAAGAGAAGAATCGAGTAACTTCCAAGAACAGTTACTCTAACAACTCGAAATTTACTTATAAGAAAAATGTCGATTCCATAAGTGAGGAGAAAAAACATGATCACGAGTCCAAAAGTGGGAACAATTACCGAAGGTTGACTGATAAAGAGTTGGAACAAAAACGGGCTCAAGGATTATGTTACCGGTGTGATGAGAAGTATAGACCGGGTCATGTTTGTAAGAAGAAGGAACTCAATGTTGTGGTGGTATATGAACCTGAAGAAGAGGAGGGATTGAAGCAAGAGGCTGAATTAGCTACAGTCATTAAGGAATCCGAAATTGAGGTATCTCTTAACTCGATTATTGGATTGTCTAATCCCAAAACCATGAAATTGAAAGGCATGATAGAGGATCAAGAAGTAGTGGTCATGATAGATTGTGGGGCAACCCATAATTGCATATCATCGGATTTAGTAGATAAACTTAATCTAAAAGTCAAGAGTACTAAACACTATCACATATCCATGGGCAATGGGAATTCGGTTGAAAATCAAGGGTTATGTAAAGGTGTTGTAATGTGGATACAAGGCCTTGAAGTGGAAGAGGAATATTTACCCATTCAATTGGGGAATTCCGATGTGATATTAGGAATGTTATGGTTGGAAAAACTTGGTCCAATGGAGGTTGATTGGAAAGCACAAACTATGAAATTTTTGTGGCAAGGAGAAACCATTAAATTGCAAGGGGATAAAGCCTTGGGGAGATCATTAGTTTCTTTGAAGTCAATGATCAAAACTATAAAACAAGAAGGCCAAGGGCTGTTAATTGAATTGGGTAGTTTGGAAATAAAGGAAAAAGGGGAGGAGGAAAGTATTGACACTAAAATTCAAGAAGTGTTAAATGGGTTTGATGATGTTTTCGATGCACCGGTCGGGTTACCTCCGGTTCGTGAATCTGAACATTGCATTACTCTTAAGAGTGGTGTAGAACCGATCAATATTAGACCCTATCGCTACCCACAATTCCAAAAGAATGAAATCGAAAAATTGGTGAAAGAAATGCTTGAAGCGGGAATTATACAAAGTAGTAAAAGTGCTTTCTCTAGCCCGGTTTTGTTGGTTAAAAAAAAAGATGGGAGTTGGCGTTTTTGTATTGATTATCGGGCGTTAAATAAAGGTACGGTTCCCGATAAATTTCCAATCCCAATTATAGATGAATTGTTAGACGAATTATATGGGTCTAAATATTTTTCAAAATTGGACCTTAAAGCCGGTTACCACCAAATCCGGATGTGTAAAGATGATGTGTCTAAGACCGCTTTTAGGACACACGAGGGTCATTACGAATTCTTAGTAATGCCTTTTGGGCTTACTAATGCCCCGGCCACTTTTCAATCACTCATGAATGATATTTTTAAACCTCATTTAAGAAAATTTGTGTTAGTTTTCTTTGATGACATATTGGTCTATAGCAAAAATGAAAATGACCACATTGATCATTTGTCAAAAGTGTTAGCAATTTTACAAAAAAATAAGTTGTTTGCTAATAAAAAGAAATGTGAATTCGCCAAACTTAAAATTGGGTATTTGGGTCACATAATTTCACATGAAGGGGTAGAAATGGACCAAGATAAGGTTAAAACTATGGTGGAGTGGTCGAAACCCACTACTATTACCCAATTACGGGGTTTTTTGGGTTTAACCGGGTACTATCGTAAGTTTATCCGGGGTTATGGGAAGATTGCTAGACCATTAACGGATCTTTTAAAGAAAAATGGGTTTCTTTGGAATGATGAAGCTCAATCATCATTTGAAACACTTAAATCGGCTATGACAACCGCACCGGTTTTGGCTTTACCCGATTTTCAAGAACCGTTTATAATTGAGACGGATGCCTCGGGTGGTGGGTTAGGGGCGGTGTTAATGCAAAATGACAAACCCGTGGCTTTCTATAGCCAAGTTTTGGGTCTACGGGCCCGACAAAAGCCCATTTATGAGAAAGAGTTAATGGCAATCGTTTTTGCTATTAATAAATGGAGAGCCTACTTGTTAGGTAGGAAATTTGTGGTTAAGACCGATCAAAAAAGTTTGAAGTTTTTGCTAGAACAACGTGTGATCGAACCACCATATCAAAAATGGGTTATAAAGCTACTTGGTTATAATTTTGATATTCATTACAAACCCGGTTATACAAATAAAGTTGCCGATGCTTTATCTCGAAAAGACTTGGAATTATCAACTATGGTTGGGCCTCAATGGAGGGATTGGGCCATTATTAAACAAGAAATTGATGCAGACCCATTTTTAAGCAAAATTAAAGTCACATTGCAATCAGGTGGGCCTAAGTATAATGACTTTGAACTAAAAGGTGATTTGTTATGGTATAAGGACAAATTGGTGTTGTCTCAAACATCAGTGCTTATCCCAACAATTTTAGATGAGTTTCATGGTTCTTTAATGGGTGGCCATTCGGGTATAGAACGTACCTTGCAAAGATTGATATCCGAATTATTTTGGGTGGGCATGCGAAAAGATGTGAAAGAATATGTCACTAAGTGTTTTATATGTCAACAAAATAAAACACTAAGTGGTTCTCCAAGAGGATTGTTACAACCTCTTGAATTACCAACTCAAGTATGGGATGCGATTACCATGGACTTTGTGGAAGGTCTTCCAAAGTCGGAAGGGTTCGATACTATTTTAGTAGTGGTGGATAGATTGAGTAAATTTGCTCACTTTATGTCCTTGAAACACCCATTTACAGCTATTCAAGTAGCCACGAGTTTTGTTAAAGAAATTGTGAGATTACATGGGGTTCCAATTTCTATTATCTCCGATCGTGACAAAGTTTTTTTAAGTATATTTTGGAAGGAACTCTTTAAGAAAATGGGTACTAAACTTTGTTATTCAACCGCATACCACCCTCAATCGGATGGCCAATCGGAGGTCGTGAATCGATGTGTAGAACAATATCTCCGATGTTTTACCTCGACCCGCCCTAAACAGTGGAATAAGTATTTGGGATGGGCGGAATTTTGGTATAATTCCACTTATCATGCTTCATTGAAATGTTCTCCATTTAAGGCCTTATATGGTCGTGACCCACCTAAAGTGTTGCGACATTCTGTTGGTTCAACAGTAGTTAATTCGGTGGAAAATATATTAGTTGATCGAGATGTTTTATTAGATGAGTTGAAAATGCAACTACTTAAAGCCCAAAATCGGATGAAGTCACAAGCCGACAAGCATCGGAAAGATGAGAGTTTTCAGCCACATGATATGGTCTTTTTAAAGCTTAGGCCATATCGACAGAAAAGTTTACGGACCCATTTCAATCAGAAGTTGTCTCCTAGATTTTATGGCCCATTTGAAATTTTGGAGTGTGTGGGCAAAGTTGCATACAAATTGTTGCTACCTGATGGGTCTAAGCTCCACCCCGTTTTTCATGTCTCGCAATTGAGACGTTGTATCGGTTCAGCTACGGTAGCTCCCGTATTACCGCCACAATTGACTGAAGACCTCGAAATGCAAGTCGTGCCTGAGGATGTTATTCAGTGTCGCCTTACCACGGGCGGAATTAAGGAAGTGTTAATCAAATGGAAGGAATTACCAGTTTTTGAAGCTACCTGGGAGAATTTTGAAGTGTTCAAGAACACTTTTCCTTCGTTTCACCTTGAGGACAAGGTGGATTTTTCAGGGGGAGGTATTGATGCAAGTGGGTCAAGACCCCCGATTACAGTGGTGTACACTAGAAGAAAGTGAGGAGGGCAAAGTTGTCTTTTCTCATAGTTGTTACAAAGTGTTAGTTTGTTACAATTCTGTTAATAAGTAGAAGTCGTATCAGTATTTTCTATTCATTCAGATATTTTGTAAGTCAACCTTTGGAGAGTTCTTCCACCTCTCGAATGTGGAAAGTTGAGTGAAATTGATTGAATCACACTGATTCAATCCGTATTCTTTGATTGTTGTGTTTGTTTGCTGTTATTGAGTCCCAATTCCTCATCACAGATGGTTGCTTCAGAAGATATAGGCAGACAAATATTGACATACGGAGAAAGGTATATAATTATTTATTAAAACAATTATTTTATTATTTGAAATAATCATATAATTATTTACTAGGAAACCTGTGGAGTTTTTCCTTAAAACTATCGATGCAGTTTCTGCCAATGATATCGCTTCCATTGCCAAAAAGCTTCTTTCGTCACCTCTCACCATGGCTTCTCATGGAGATGGTAATTTTCCACTAATTTTTACAATATTTCATTACTGACTCTTAAAAAAAAATTAATTCATCGTTTTTTTTGGCAGTTATTAATGTACCAACCTATGATTCAGTGAGCAGCAAATTTCATTAGCGGGTAAAGTGCCAAAAATCTTTTGATAATAACTACATCTTTTTTGCTGCCTTCTGCCTTTTAAAAGAATAATTCAAGGCAATCCATCGGCACACATAAATTTTAAGGTTTTTGATATGTATTCCTTGTAATTCTTTTTGGAGTTTATACATTATGATCAAAATAACGTGTATTTTTTGAAAAATTAAAATGGGTTTGTTGTTCACCCTTTTTATCATATATTGACTATATAACATTTACAAGTTGATGAATAATGTGGCGTGCTATTTACAATGAAAAAGGTAAACCGAATTTTGGTTGAACATTACTTTAAACTAAAACTTAAATTGTTAATAAATTGTTAAACTAAAACTTAAATTGTTAAACTAAAACTTAAACTGTTAACAAATTTTGGTTGAACACTCTTACTTGATGTTTATGAGTCAATTCCAACTCACTAACCCCTTTGAACTTGTAGCTAACTTGTGAAAATAATCCCTAAATACTTCCCCTTTTTCTTGCTTGTTTGTATGTCTCTCTACATGTTTCAGTTTGTTTCACACGATCAGTGTTGTTTAATGGTCTTTCTAATACAGCATGTAGGATTTAACCTCAGTTTTCATTTTTTGTTCCTTGGTTTTAATCCATTTTTTAAATGACGAACTTGTATGCATTGTGAGTTGGAGTTGAACAAAATATGCAGTCAAAATAAACACAACCGGTTGTTATTTCCCGTGTGTTATAACCAAAGCACGCATTAACTTTCATACTAAGTATATTTCAAAATGCTAATAATAAGGAACATTTTCAAAGAATATAATTTTGCTAAAGAAGACGACCCGCTTTTCGTACCCAATTTTAAATTTGGTTATCACGTTTATTGGAAATTTTGAGTAGTTAGCTATTCGAAAACGGCTTTATCATATAATCCGATGTTATAATTTTACAGCATCACTCAATGTAGCTTTTGAAAACATATCCATTTCGGAAAAAGGATGATGGTTTAGTGGTAACACTTCGTCTCCAAAAAAGGATGAAATTTACAATAGGCTTAAAATCCTTAAAAGTAATTAAAATACCTTATTATGGCCATAAATCTGAATGTTTACCTGAGTTGAGCCAGGTTCGGCCAATCTTGATATTCGACTCGACAACTAAACTTGAGCTCAATACTCGACGAACTTGAGCTCAATACTCGACGAGCCTGCATTTTTAAGTTCTTGAAGGTATCGACACATTCAGACTCGACTCAAGCCAATTATTTTACAGCATCACTCAATATAGCTTTTTAACAAACCACACGGACCGTGTAATTTACTTTAAGTAATTGATGGTTTATTACTATACATTGCCATTCTTTTTTGACAAAAAATAATCTACAACTGAAAGGCATCGGCTTCCACCCAACTCGTCATTTCCTATGTGGAACAAGTCTTTTTCTCGTCACCATTGGCACATAACGTGCCTTTCCCCAAACTCGTCAGGTTCTCGATGACTGCCACATCTCGTCAGTTTTGATTTCTGGAAAAAGACATAGAGGAATACGTAAAGAGAGGGGAAAGAGAAGAGGGAAGGAAGAAATATTATTGACTCAAATCTGTCAGTTGGGGAAGATAATGTTGTGAGATACTGATAAATTTAATAACTCATTATTGTTATGAGACGCCTAATATACGTGCTACTTTTAACAACCAAAAAAACAAAAAACAAATAAACATGATACTTTTGATGATAAATATATTGTGATTGCTATATCTTGTGCCTCCATATAGGGCTAATTTGGGTCTCCTTTCCTCCATTTTTGATGTAGTACTTGAAACTGAAAGTAGGGCATGAGCATGGGTATGATTGACATCCCTTTTGCTTTACGTTTATATGATTGATTGGTACCATCACACCACATGAAATAAAAGAAAGATAGATGAAGTAATTATTTAAAAGTTTGCATGTACACGACAAATTTATACACACCACAATTTATGTTATAATATATTTATACGATTTTTTTAAAAATTGTAAAATATAGTAAGGAGAGTAATTTTTGTGATATAAATATCATCCTTAATATTTAATATTTTTTAGTTGGAATATAACTTGGTAAAAAGGCTTACTTATAGATTTCATTAATATTTGCTCCAATCATCTATACTTTATATGAAAACGTTTAATAGAGTTTAGCTGAAATGGCATGTCAAGGTCAAGGCACACTTTAAGCGAGTCAAGGATATGACTCTATATGTGACAAGAAATAAGCAAAAACACAGCGAATATAAATTACTAACGCTAAGTAAATAGAGAAATGATATATCCTCTAAACTTTATTTCTACAAATCATTCAAATGGACGTAATGATCAATGCACCCAAAAAAAAAAGATCGATTCTATCACCCCAACTTTCATTAACAGTTGTCATGTGTGCATTATAAATATTTAGAGACGAATATACAATGTATCGTGATTAAATGATCGTCCTTCCCTCTAGTATTCATCTCGGCTAACATTTTTACTCGGGGTGATTCAATATATAAATACCATAGAAAAACACCATAACCTAGGGTGATTCTGTGATCGCCTCATTTTCGCACTTTCTGGATCAGAAATGATTCGATAACCTAAAACTTTGAAAATCAATATCTGAATGCGAATCTGAAACTCGGATATTCGAGATTTCGGATAACTTCTTATCGAATTTTATATTCTAATATATGGAAATAAATTCTTAGCGAGAGGTGTCAGAGTACTAATGATGGTAATGGAAGTTGAGTGGTGCTGAGTTACATGGTTAGAGAGCAAAGACATGATGAATGAATTAGTTTTGGAGTTAGGATTAATTCGCAAGGAGGGTAGAAAAAGAGTTAAGCTAGTGTCGTTGTCAAACAATGTTAATTGAGTTTAGATGAGTTAAAACTTGTATTAAACAAATAAATTCCCTAATTTAAAAATTAGTAGAGCTAAAAATTGTACTCGAACAACAAAACAACTTCTAAAATAACTAAATACAATCACATCTTTCATCTACTTTAGTTTAGAACTTTGGAAGGATCAATTAATGTTTGCTAATTCTCAATTTCTCATGAAAGCATCAAGACTTGAATAGCAAATCAAGCATAAAGCCCAAATACAACCGGGCCCATTCAATATGCGGTCCTGATACAAACCCAGTAAATTCAATATCGGATCCGGGTCTACTTTTGACCCGTAAAAGGTGCATATCTAGCTAGATTTATATATTATGGCTTATAATCCATCCAACGTCGTTCATTATTACTTGGTTACTAAAAGATAATAAAATGCAAGTTCATTTCTAACTTGCACCTCTTTAAAAGTTGGCTGATAAATCGAATAAAAAGCATAAAGTTTTCTTTTCTCTAAGTTTATATTGATAATAAAATGACTCAAGATTTCAACGATTAGGTATTATTTTCCTGGTTTTGTGGTCAGAATTAGCATATGATTGATACAAAATTTGTGAATTCAACTGTAGAAGTCTACAATAGTACTAGACTACTAGTAAAAGTCAAATGCACCTATACATATAATATAATAATATATAAAGCCTAAAAGAATAATGCAAAATTCACACAAGCTAAAATCATTAAATTTCGAGACCCACCCCCATCTTCTCCCCCCACCCCCATCAATCTCTGTAAATACAAACAACTTTACTTTAACAAAAACCCAACACCCCAAAAAACATATGGAGGAAAAATGCTTTCTTTTTTTATTTTCTTTAATCTTTATCTCGAAATCTACAGCAAATGGGGCTCAATTTAGTGTAGGTGGTGGTGTCGGAGTTGGGGTCGGCATTGGCGGCGGCGGTAATGGTGGTGGGTGGGTGGGTGGTGGTGTGAGCTACCCAAATCCATCATCTCCGTCATCATCAAGTCTCAGTAATGCCTATATTGCCCTTCAAGCATGGAAGTCAGCAATCAAAAGCGACCCAAATGGGTTATTGAGAACATGGGTCGGGTCGAATGTATGTGGTTACAAAGGAGTGTTTTGTGCAGATCCGAGTAATGAAATGGGTGATCCATCTGGGCCAGTTGTTGCAGGTATAGATCTCAACCATGGCAACCTCAAGGGCATTTTAGTAAAAGAACTCTCTCTCCTCACAGATATGTCTTTACTTCACCTCAATAGCAATAGATTCACAGGCACAATCCCACCTAGCTTTAAAGACCTTTATGCCCTCACTGAACTTGACCTCAGCAACAACCAGTTCACAGGGCCATTTCCACTTACCACCCTCCAACTTCCAAATCTTTTATATTTAGACCTCAGATTTAACTCCTTTTCAGGACCCATCCCTCAAGAAGTTTTTAACAAGAATCTCGATGCAATTTTCCTCAATAACAACCAATTTGAAGGTGAAATCCCTCAAACTTTAGGAAATTCACCTGCTTCTGTGATCAATTTAGCTAACAATAAACTTACCGGTGACATTCCGGTTAATTTTGGTTATTCGAGTCCGAAATTAAAAGAAATATTATTCATGAACAACCAATTAACTGGCTGTATCCCTCAAGGAATTGGGATGTGGTCAGATGTACAAGTTTTTGATGCAAGTTTTAACTCATTAATGGGTCATTTACCAGATACAATATCTTGTCTGGAAGAAATTGAGGTTTTAAATGTGGCGCACAATAAGTTATCAGGTGAGATACCAGATTTGGTGTGTGAGTTAAGAAGTTTGTTGAAATTGAGTGTTGCTTATAATTTTATATCAGGGTTTAGTGATGGGTGTGCAAAATTGTATGATGGTAAAAATATAGGGTTTGATATTGCATTAAATTGTATTCCAGGGGTTGAATTGCAAAGACCAGAACCTGAGTGTTCTATAATTCCTGGTGGTGGGTTGAGTTGCCTTAGAATTCCTTCTATTAGACCTCTTGCTTGTGGGACATTACTTCAATCTTTAAACTCATCAGCCCCATGAGCTAAAGAATAAAGAAATCTCAGAGATGATTTGGACGAAAATGCCCCTAGATTGTGTTTTGGAGGATGGTCTTTTGTTCTCACCAAGTGAGTTCTGGTAGAGGATTTGTTGGGGGTAGTATGGTAAATGGTAAAGGTTTATTAATATATGTAATTATTTTATTGTATCTTTTTATGGATAGCAAAAAGATTTAGCAATATTCGTATAGTGTTTGACTAGCATTAATAATGGAGGTTGACTATTGGTTTATTGATAGTATAAGTGTTCTATATTTAATATTGCATAGTTTAATTTGGTTGTAATTTAAATGCTTAACATCACAATACAACTATATATCATAATTCTCAAAACAGTGCGTTTTTCTCTAACTCGTCAGTTAATAACCTTTTCATTCTTCGACTGGTACGTATTAGTAGAAAGTCACAATGTGTGTTTTAAAATGTTTCAAGACATTTTGAATCTCTTCATTCGAACAATTAGTTATGTAAATATAACCTTACTCTGATATAAAAAATAATAAAAAATGTTTGACATGCAGCCAACCCAATCAGTATTAAAGCTTATCTGTTTTGGTTCAAAGTTCAAACCTATTTCAATTTGTCTGTTTTGCCAACTCTATTGAGGCATCGCTATGTGACAGTGTTTATATAAAACGAATTCGCTTCGATTTGTAAAAAGTTGAATGAATTTATGAGAGCTTTAAAACTGAAAAGGAAGTTCATGTGATGTAATAATGAAAAATGGATTTTTAAAGTACCTTTTCTTCATGATCACATGAAAATATATGACGAGACAAAACTGACCTTTCAACAGAAGCTTTAATAATTTAGTCATATCTAATTTTTCAGTGAAATATTGTAATGCTTCCTACTAAATCTTTTTACATTACATTGCTACTCATAAAATGATTAACATGTAAAATCCTGAAATTTTCTAACTTGTATTGATTAAATGAGTATAACATAAGTATGGAGATTTAGTAGAAAAAATAATCACTCTTTTTCAACATTTAAAGTATCTACTAGTAGATAAACAACCAAGTTTGTCCTATTCATGACCAAAATGTCACATGTGAGTACAGACAAGTGAAAAGTCATGTTTCAATATCTGATAAATATTTTGGTGGTAAAATAGGAAGGTTTGGTAACGCATTAAATGTGCTCAGATCAAAACGGACGATTTTAAAGTACAAACTGGGGTGGGGGTAGGCTATCTCGCAACCAAGTTTTTATAAAAGAAAAAAAGACCTACTAGATTTTATGCGATTTAAAAAATTATTTTAATACAATTATTTTACCTCTATTCTATACAAACTGGTTCATATGGTAGCTAACTTAGGTTGATGAGATTCAAAAGCAAGAACAATTAAAAATATGACTTGAAGAAACTTAAACACGTACATTCAGTACTTTCATAAAACATTTAGCAACACTTACAACCCCATTTTTTTATTATGGAAATGATATATATTGTAATCATATTTTAATAAGTGTTTTAGAAATAGATTACCTTAAGATAAGCTTTTCGTAGTTAGTGAATCCAGCATACTCGAGATTTTTATCTGTACATTTTCTTTGAAATTCAGTTCGGCCGGTCAACAAGAAAATTTTGAATCCCAACTGTTGAAGTTCTGTGTACAACCTTAAACTTGCTGGTAAAGCAGGAGCCTCTGCTAAGTCTACCCACTCGTTAAACGCCTTCTCATTAAAGATGTCTGATCTGTTTGCACAAAAACAATCTAGTTAACCATAAGGTATTGTTCTGTAGAACATCAGTTTAGTTAAATACTCAGAAATCAATGATTGGTAACTGCTGTTTGCAAGTTAGCAGGTTAGAAACAGACTGTGCAAATTGACATATGGATTTAAAATTATTGCAATGATTCAAAATGGAAACATCTGCTGTAATTGGATCAGTTTCATAACTAAAAACAGTCATTAGCTTGGTGAGTGGTGAGTTCAATGAACATACGAATCCAAATGATTCCATAACTGCAGTCCAATGAACATATTATTATATGTTAAGTGCGCTATATTTTTGTTAATTTGATGAACAGCCATCTGAATTAGGGTTCCAAAGCTATCAATTTTATCCCAAATATCAAACCATAGCTCTCTCTAGTTCAGAGTAGATCAACAAAATCCAATTGTACAAATTTCAATGTACAACTAATAAGTTTTTATGGCAGGATTGTTAACATTTGGAATAGAGAACACAAGCTACTTGAGGTCAAAAGATCGCTAGCATACACCAGTGACCAATCATTGAGTAAAAAATAGCAATAGTTGTTAATAGCATCAATTATCAAGTTCTGATGGCCAAAAACGCATCTGGCTTACCCGAATCCGTGATTCACATAATAAGGCAGATTCGTTAGCAAAGTCTCATCGATATCAAAGATCCAAGCGTCTTTGCCATCGCCGGCGATATTCACGGTCTTCGCGTAGTTCAATGCGTTATCGGCTACGACCTCCGAGTCCGACCGATACCGGTCTCCATTCATGTACTCCCTGACGAAATTCACGCACCTTTCCGGAACAGCATACCAGATTCCAGCGTCATTGGTTTCTACGGAGAACTTCCAGCTTTCACATAACGAATCGTCGTTTTTACGGTAACGGAGGATTCCAGAATAGACTGGTGGTCCTCGATCTTCCGTTGATAGGCGGATTAATCGTTCCGATAAGGAACTTGTAGCGAATGAGAAGAGGAGTAATGCGACGGCGATTTGGCCGGAGTTCATGATGGAATGAGAGAAAGTATTAGTTGAACACCTTCTCCGATACGATACGTACGCCGGAATTAATGTCTGGTTGAAATCTGTTTACAGCGTACACCGTATCATATCATCGAGTAAACTACAAATTTTTCCTTGTACTACTCATATGTGTGCAACTTTAGTTCATTGACACAGTTTTTTTTTTTACATTTTAGTCCCAAAAGTGACTTTTGTATCTTTTCCATCCATTTACCTATTCATTAGATTAAGGCTCGTTTGATTCATATAAGGGTAAATTATAGTTTTTGTCCCTGACCTATGGCCGATTCGGGATTTTTGTCCCTAATCTTTTTTTGTAGGTTTTTTTGTCCTTTAAGTTTTTAAAATTCTGGAAATTTGTCCTTCCGTCCAAAATCTTCTGTTAAGTGACTAAAAATGCAAAAAAATTAAGGGTATTTTCGTCTTTTTTCCTCATTCTTATGTTCTTCATCTTCTTCCCCAACACCCACAAACCCTAAACCCTCATTCTTCATGTTCTTCATCTTCTTCCCCAACTTGATCCAAACTCCCTCCAATGTCGATAGCGGGCTAAACAGAATTCTCTAACAAGTCTATGGCTTTGACGAGAATAAGTCTAAGATATTCAAAATACAGATTGAATATGCTAATCGCAGCCCCAATAAATTATGCTAGAAGATTCCAGTCACTCTCGCTCAAAAGCAGTCAAACAATTAAAAAAGGGCAAACTTAATTTGTTGATTGCAAACAAACACCAAAAGAACCATAAACTTTACAAAATTCTCGTAAATAAATTCCACTGGTGGAAATCTATTAAGCCTAGTTATATATTGTGCTTGTCGTTAGCATTTGCCTCAGTGTGTAAATGGAGGTTAAATTTACGATAATCATCATGTTCGTTTTAAGATGTATCTGGAGAAAGGACATCCAAAAACCTTCTGAAACTAACGATTTAATGGTTGGAGCTAACTTAATTTAACGACTCTAGCTACGGCGCCGGACCTGCACTTTCTCACACACTGATCGCACCTTTCGTGTGTGTTTTTTGAGAGAGGCGTGGTACTTTTTAAATTGCAGATCTTTGAAGCAACTCAAGTTGGGTTTGTAGCTAGATGATGGGAGAAACGATCTGGATTTTGTTGATTTAGTATCTAGGGTTCATCAATTTGGGGACTAGGGTTCATTGAAGGAAGAAGAAGGATAGAACAGGGGTAATTTGGTAAAATGGATAAAAAAATCGTCACTTAACGGCCAAAATTGGACGGAAGGACAAATTTCCAGAATTTTAAAAACTTAAAGGACAAAAAAACCGACAAAAAAAGATTAGAGACAAAAACCCCGAATCGGCCATAGGTCAAGGACAAAAACTGTAATTTACCCTTCATATAATTTACTTGTAAGATTATATATTTTCAGAAATCACAAATAAATCCATATTCATATAGGAAAATGCTAAATATTATGGTTATGAGAACATTTTGGGCTTAAAGATTTTGTAAAATAATTATTTTCTCCGTTTTAAAATAAGTGATACACTTTTCTATTTTGGGGTGTTTCAAAATAAGTGATACACTTTGAAAACTTACCATATTTGGTAAAAGGTAGTGAAGCCCACACCCATTAACTATCGCATTTAATATAGTGAAAAGACACATTTACCTTACTTTAAATTTTAAACATCATTAAATTCACTTTAATCAATATATGTGGGACTTATCCTCCACTAACTATCCAATTTAATCTAATTAACCTTTATTATTATATTTTACCTAAAAAACCATGAACTCCAAAGTGTATCACCCCATGAATTTTTTTAAACTATTCATATTTATTTAATGGTACATTAACCATATTGAACAATATGAATATATAATGTATTACACTATGGCCTAGGTTATAAAAAACCAACCCTAGCTAGCATTAAACAGGTCGGGTGCTATGGTGAAGCTTCTAGTATTATCTGTTTACTTGCGGATCAGAAGTTATTTATAAACTCGCATCAAGATTCAAGAGTCAGCTCATTTACCCTCATGTTCATTGCACATGCCATGTTTTAACGGAGATTTTTAACGAGAGTTAGTATTAGGGACGAAAACGTTATGATGTTTCATACTTAGTGTCCATTCGTGTAATTTTTAAAACTTAGAGACTAGATCCAAAACTTTAAGTAAACTACAAGGACTACCCGTGTAGCCTACTCAAATAGTTTCATTAGCATATAATTTTGTTTCATGATTTGTCATTTATCATTCCATTTGTGTTATGACATTGTTAGTATACCAATTGTTGTGATGAAAAGAAAAGGAGAAATTAATAACCTGTTACAATGGTTGTTTGTGGATCCACTCATGTGGGCTTATTAAGATCAACACTGTTGCATTAATTTCTATATGCAGCAGAAGGTTACATATCCTTTAGTTTGTATCTGCGATGTTGTAAAACCGCACATCTGAAGAAGCAATTTAGACCCAATTACACGCAGACGGCCTTTTAACAAACAAATGCTTTCCGGAACATGTCTTATGCCTGTACCTTCTATATTTAACTCTTCTAGCCATTCTAAATTTCCAAGTTCTTTGGGCAATTTCTTAACCGAAATACAATACGGAAGATGAAAATGTTTTAAGCATTTCATCCTACAAATACTCTCCGGAATATGTTGTAAGCACCCTGTTATAATCAGATATTCTAAACGTTCTAATTGGCCGAGATTCTCGGGTAGCTTCTCTAGAAACCAACAACATCTAAGACTAAGAGATTTAAGATGTTTTAACTTGCAAATGCTATCCGGAAGACATTTGATATGTGTAGTCAACAAATGTAGCTCCAATAAACATTCTAATTGGTCGATATCCTCGGGTAACTTCTCAAGATGCTTACAATGTTCAAGTTTTAGTGATTTAAGATTTTTTAACTTGCAAATGCTATCCGGAAGATGTTTAATATCTGCAAACGATAAATATAGCGTCTCCAAACATTCTAATTCGCCGATATCCTTGGGTAAGTTGTCAAGATAGTAGCACTCTTCGAGTTTGAGAGATTTCAGATGTTTCAACTTACAAATGCTATTTGTAAAACCGCCTTTGATATTAAGCTCTCTCAAATAGAGTAACCCACATATGCTTTCTGAAAAGCTCTTGAAGTTTGTCGAACGACACAGGCCAAGAGAAATAAGTTTCTCAAAGTTTCCGGTATATGAGGGTGGTTGTTCTTCAAAAACACATTCAAACTGAAACTCTGGAAAACTATGGTTGGACAACCCGATTAGATGAATCTCGAGTGACGACTCGGCCCGTTTGTTTAAAACAAAATGTTTGAACCCTGAACAACCACTTAAGTCTAAGTTTGCAAGCTTGTTTAGGACTCCAACAGGTGTCTTGAGTTGTAACAAATTATGACATTCTTTAAGACATAAATTCACGATGTTGGGAGTCTGTCGAAGGTCAAGGGTACTCAACTTTGAAGCCGTGAGGTTAAGATTCGTAAGCTTAAGACATCTATTAATGGGCATGTGAAGTTGCACCAACTCCTTACATGATTGGTAAAGACATAACTTCTCAAGGTTAGTAGCCAACCGAAGGTCAAGGATCTTCAACTTTGAATGGTTAAGATTAAGATATGTGAGATCTTGGCATCCAATTCCCGTGTCAAGTTCTACCAAATTATAACATCCTTCAAGATTTAACCACTGGAGGTTCGAAATTAGGCGCCCAAGACTGAGTTTCGTGAAGTTTGAAAAACTCAAGTCAAGAAATTTGAGATTGTTGAGAACCTAGCATGCATATATAAGGAAGTTAAAGAAAACAATACAATAAAAAAGAATATAACATATATTACGATGAATCATGCATGCAAAACAACCAATTATTCTACCTTTGTTTCTCCTCCTTCCCAAAGTTGTTCAATATTACTGTTTCGCATATGAAGTGCGACGAGATTATTTGCTTCAAATGTTTTCGGTAACGACCGAAAAGGGTAGCCTTCCCAATTCAAATATCGTAAAGCATTTGGAAAGTATTGATGACTATCTTCATCAAATTTCCAATTGTTACTCCAAACATCACCACCTCTTATTGAAATTATGTGAAGAAATCTAAGATTCTTCATGCGTCCAAGACCTTTCATAAGAATATCGGGACTTAATCCCAACCACCTCACTCTTATATACCTTGTTGCTTCAGTACCCTGTTTTCCAAAACCAGAAACCATGAAACGTGTGTCACAAAAATTAATGTAAATATTGTGTTAATTAGTATTATCCACCTTACGAAAAAAACTTGATACTTACTAGTTCATTAGCCAAAATATTTTTAACTTCTTTTTTAACCCATAATCGGCTATGTTTGTTGGGATCATTGGGGTGCTCGCGGCGAACAATATTGTGCCCCGTCTCTTCTATATGGTCATGCATGCCTAAGTACCCATGCTTACTAATAATTATAAGAGATTTTTGCTGTAGAACTCTTAAGCCATTTCTAGCATGATATCCACAGCTTTCAAGTGCTCTAATTGCATCATCTACCTTCCAGCTTTTTAGTAAGCATGCAACATCTAGGAATATTTCTTTGTAATCATCTTCTAGACTGATATAGCTCAATTCCAATTTTTCTAGAGTTTCTTTCAAAGGAATTACTTTTAGTCTTTCAAGTGCATCTTTCCACTCAAGCTCATTTTTACCGCAAAGAAATGAACCCAAAACTCTCATGGTTAAGGGAAGTCCAGCAGCATAACGTACAACTTGTCTTGATAGCTCTTCATACCTTTGAATTGGAGTCTCTCTCCCAAATGCATACCTACTAAAGAGACAAATTGCTTCCCCATTTGATAATAAACTGACATCGCAAATCGAGTTCACTCGGTGTGCTATCAACACTTGCTCATCTCTTGTTGTAATGATAATTCTACTTCCTGGTTTAAACCAGTTAGGCTCACCGACTAACGCCTCAAGCTGGCTTATATCATCCACATCATCTAGGACAACGAGAACTTTTTTACCGTACAACCTCATTCTCATCATTTTCTTCCCATCATGGACACTACATACTCGGATGCCTTGATCATTTAATACATCAGAAAGGACTTGATTTTGCAACACCGTCAAACCCGACAAAGAGGCTTTTGAAACTTCCCTCACATTCTCAACAAAACTTTTACCTTCAAACTCAATGGATATTTTATCAAAAACAGCTCTAGCCAAAGTAGTCTTCCCACCACCCCCCATCCCTTTGATGCCTATCATGCGAACTTCATCCGACCCATATTGTAAATATGACTCCACATCCTTTATCCGGCTCTTCATGCCGACTAATTTTTCATCAACACTCAGACCTACAGAACGTAACTCCAGTGAAATCTCTTCAACAATTATTTGGACCATTTTAGCTTCATGTCTACATATTAAAGAAGATCTAATTCAATTAGCTTGCTTAATGCATATCCCACATGAACAATTAGTTTCAAATCTATAAGATACAAACATATACCAAGTAATAATATAGTCATATGATCATATTTCATGTCCAATCTCTATTCAAAACTACAAGATATGAGATAGAAAGGAACAAAAGTAAAGAATATTGCTAAGACATGATATGAATGAATTAATTAATTACCCGCCAGCGGTGTTCTTCAACTCCCAGCCAGCTAGACAGGCTACTTCTTCGAGAGCCTCTCTCCATTTCCCAGCAGCCTCTTCTTTTTTATATCTGGTAAATGCTTCTCCAACTGCCACGCTTTGTTTGCGGACTTCAGAGGGCTCCACATCATAGAATACAGGGTAAGCCGTCTGCTCGGTTGTTTTGTGGCACTCCATGATCTTCACTAACTCTTCCAAGCACCAGGATGAAGATGCATAGTTTTTGGAGAAAACAATGATAAAGAACCTTGAGTCTTCAATAGATGTAATGAGCTCATTGTCGATCCTTTTCCCTTTCTTGATTCTCTCATCATCCTTATAAGTGTGAATTCCTTGACGCTGAAGAGCAGCATAAAGATGGTCAACAAAGTTCTTACGGGTATCTTCACCTCTAAAACTCAGAAATACATCATACTTAAACCTCTTCTGAATCGATGAAGCTGAAGAAGACGCCATTGAAGTTATTCGTCAGAGATCCTATTAAATCGACTAAATCTTCAATTGCTGGGAGCAAATTTTATAGAACGATTGGCAAGAGAGTGAAGTTGAGACGAAATTGCCCTCGGTACTGTATTGTAACAAGACAAACATAAAGGATGGTGCTTGTTACTGATGGTGCAAATGTGATGTGTGTGTCTGTTTGCAAAGGCGAAAAAAAGAAAAAAAAAAAACACATTTAATTTTAATTAAAAGAGATTCTTAAACGTTGTAATTGACAGTTTTGTAACAATATAATATCACTAGTAATGTGAAGGAGTTCTTGTTTGAAAAGGAAGTGTGGAAAAGCAAAAGACTCTTTATCAGTTTATTGTCAAAAGAAAAAGAAGGATTAGATTCCTTGCCCATTAATGATATATTATCATTTTGCAATAGTTCTATTGCCTACATAATTAATAATGTCATTAAACCGGTTAAATGTATCTAGCCACTTACGACTCTAATTAGTATAAAGAAGTTATACAGTATATATTAGAAGACCCAAATATTTTGAAAGTATAATGATAATATTAAGGGTTTTAATCAATAACAATGGATAATAGGTTTAAAATAATAATAATTAATTATATTATACTACTATTAACTCACTTTTATCTCCATTAGTCAAATTGTTTTCTTTTATCTTTGAATAGATAAGCTCAATATGGTGCTCGATAGTGATACAATATTTTTTCCCCTTTTCTATTATGCCTCAAGCCTAGAGAACATCCTACAAACACTATAATCTCTTTACTAAAAAGCGTGCATTCATATTGCTTTTGGTAAAATTAGTTAATGGGTTGGTTTCCATTCAAGCCTTTTGAATTTCAAAGTCTGTGTTCTTACTCTGCTTTCTTTAATAGCTATTCTTTTCCCTTGACCATCCTCGGTGAATTCCAAAGAACGGTTGGAAACTAAAAGAAACTTTTTTTCTTTTCCTCTTAATATAAGAAAATTTGGCCATATTGAGCTTATTATCCTCCATACCATTCAACTTATAAGAAATTACAACACAAAATCAAAAAAATTGAAGTTCTAAAACATTTTGAATGCTTCGGTCCTGCAGAAATTTCACAATTTTCTTCTAAATCCACCCGTAAATAAGCAACTTCTACGCGATCTTCGCCTTATTTGCAGTCTTCTGAAACAATACGCCTTATTTCAAAACCAGAAATTGCAGGCGAGTAACAAACTAAAACGAGTTTGATTCAAAACACTTATCTATTAAGTGCGGGCCAGGTTGACTTTTTTTAATTTTACCGACAACATTAGAGGTGACAAACGCACGCGCAGGCGTGTAACAAATTAAAACAGGTTTGGTTCAAAACACATGTTTTTGTTCTTTTTTTTTTTTTAAATATCCAATGTATCAAATACAATATAAAAATTAATAATTCATACCTTTTCTTGTTCTTCAATGTTAGCTTTAATCAAAGAGTAGATTGCAGTACCAATTCCAGTTTGTGTCGAGATACTATAAAAAATCATGAAATATAACACAACCAGATTCATCAAATAAACCTGTTTGAGTTTTGAACCCAAGAATGAGATGATTAGGTGTTTTTTTTTATCAGATGAATCTTTGAGGTTAATATTGAACCATTTTTTTCTTAGGTTTAGCATCAGATGTTGCTTCTTCATTTGGGTTGTTGCCGGTTTCACCATCACCACCAGTAACTTTAAATATTATTTCGTTGTTTTAAAAGCTCATCCACCTGTATGCAATAAGACAAAAAAAAAAAAAAAGACAAAAAGTGTTTTGGATTGACACAGACCTGTTTTCATCTTTCTTCAACCCACACACACTGATAACTTTTTTATACAAACTGGTTCATGCTAGCTACTTCGATTGATGAGATTCAAAAGCAAGAGCATTAAAATATGACTTGAGAAAACTTACATACATACATACATACATACATACATACATTCGGCACTTTCATAAAACATTTAGCAAACAAACAAGTAGCAATAAGTACACACTTAATGTTAGAAATATGTGACCTAAAATTTGGCAATGTTTAATGTTTTAGAAAATCAAGATCAAGCGATGTAATACATAAGATTTGGTAGTTTAAAGGACCTTGTTCCTGTTGCAAAACCCAACAAATCACTCCATTGGTCACCCGAGCTCCCGTGTATTCTGATACGAACCCATCCCATACTAGGCTCGCACCATGCTCATAAGTCCAAGTGTAGAACTCACTCCCAAAAGCTAGTTTGAAGGAGGAGGGGACACCTAGACTTATAAGCCACTATTTGGTTCATACTTTGGCCAATGTGGGATCATAACAATACCCCACGCTTTGAAGAACCAACGTCCTCGTTGGTCACGGCTATGTTGGTCACGGTTGGCACCCTCCTTTCGGGTCCGAGCCACCACTCCACAGGCCACCACTCCGAGCTCGTTGGTCACGGCCAAAGTATGGACCAAATAGTGGCTTATAAGTCTAGGTGTCCCCTCCTCCTTCAAGCTAGCTTTTGGGAGTGAGTTCTACACTTGGACTTATGAGCATGGTGCGAGCCTAGTATGGGATGGGTTCGTATCAATTGGTATCAGAGCTAGCCCTACGTTGCGAGGTTCCAACACTCGGAGTGGTGGCCTGTGGAGTGGTGGCTTGGACCCGAAGGGAGGGTGCCAACCGTGACCAACATAGCCGTGACCAACGAGCTCAGAGTGGTGGCCTGTGGAGTGGTGGCTCGGACCCGAAAGGAGGGTGCCGACCGTGACCAACATAGCCGTGACCAACGAGGACGTTGGTTCTTCAAAGCGTGGGGTATTGTTATGATCCCACATTGGCCAAAGTATGAATCAAATAGTGGCTTATAAGTCTAGGTGTCCCCTCCTCCTTCAAACTAGCTTTTGGGAGTGAGTTCTACACTTGGACTTATGAGCATGGTGCGAGCCTAGTATGGGATGGGTTCGTATCATATTCTGTAACCTTCATCTATGAGTTCTTGCCTTTTTTCAGATTTGTAAACAGTTGCTAGTGTACCTAAATCCGAATCTCCCCTATAAAAATTCATTAACAAATCAGAGTTAAGCAACACTTTCAAGTTTCAACCTGTTTTTTTATCTATTATGGAAATAATATTTATTGTAATCATATTTTAATAAGTGTTCATAAAACAATTCAGATCTTTGGTTAATAAGTGTTGTAGAAATAGATTACCTTAAGATAAGTTTTTCATAGTTAGTGAATCCAGCATACTCGAGATTTATATCTGTACATTTTCTTTGAAGCTCAATTCGGCCCGTCAACAAGAAAATTTTGAATCCCAATTGTTGAAGTTCTGTGTACAACCTTAAACTTGCTGGTAAAGCAGGAGCCTCTGCTGAGTCTACACACTCGTTAAAAGCCTTCTAGTTAAAGAAGTCTGATCTATTTACATAGGAAAAATATCGTTAACTACCAGAAATCAATGATAGGTAATAGCTGTTAGCAAGTTAGCAGGTCAGAAACAGATTGTGCCAATTATTGACAGATAAAATGGAAACATCTGCTGTAATTGGATCAGTTTTATAACTAAAAACAGTCATTAGCTTGGTGAGTTCAATGAACATAGGATTATTTGTTAAGAACTGCACTATATATTTTTGTCAAATTGATGAACAGCCATCTGATTCTGAGTTCCAAAGTTATCAATTTTATCCCAAATATCAAATCATAGCTCTCTCTAGGTTAGAGTAGATCACAAAATCTAATTGTAAAAATTTCAGTGTACAATTTATAAGTTCTTATAGCAGCATCGTTTGAGATTTGGAATAGAGAACACAAGCTACTTGAGGTGAAAAGATCACTAACATACACCACCAATCATTGAGTAAAAAACAGGAATAGTTATTAATAGTATCAAAAATCAAGTTCTGACGGCCAAAAACGCATCTGGCTTACCCGAATCCGTGATTCACATAATAAGGCAGATTCGTTAGCAAAGTCTCATCGATATCAAAGATCCAAGCGTCCTTTCCGTCGCCGGCGATGTTCACGGTCTTCGCGTAGTTCAATGCGTTCTCGGCTACGACCTCCGAGTCCGACCGATACCGGTCTCCATTCATGTACTCCCTGACGAAATTCACGCACCTTTCCGGAACAGCATACCAAATTCCAGCGTCATTGGTGGTCCTCGATAACGGTAACCGAGGATTCCAGAATAGACTGGTGGTCCTCGATCTTCCGTTGATAGGCGGATCAATCGTTCCGATAAGGAACTGGTAGAGAATGAGAAGAGGAGTAATGCGACGGCGATTTGGCCGGACTTCATGACGGAATGAGAGAAAGTATTAGTTGAGCACCTTCTCCGATATGTACGCCGGAATTAATTTCTGGTTGAAAGCTGTTTACTCAACCGTGTACACTGTACACCGTATCACATCATCGAGTGAACTACAATTTTTTTCCTTGTACTACTCATATGTGTGCAACTTTAGTTCATTGACACAGTGTTATTACATTTTTAGTCCCAAAGTTAATTTTGTATCATTTCCAATTTTCCATCCACTCTATATTTGCATTAACGAAAACCTGGTCCATTTATGCTAAATTACAGACGCCAAAATGAATTCTTTAACGCTATAAAACGCTGTAACTGTTAAAAGCGATTGATCCCATCAATAAAATGATTGATAAATTGTTACTTTAATTAATTTTTATATAACCCAACCTATATTCACTAATTTTTGTATTTTATAAAAATTATATTTAACAAAGTTATTGACATTAAAGGACTTATATTCTAGCAGTATTAAAGTGATTAGGTGTCTCACAAGCTTGTATATTCAAGTCACGATGTAGACAAAATGATTTAGATTAGGGAGTTTGTATGTTTACCGTTTAAGAAAACAACAAAAAACAAAGTTATTGACGATCGTGATTTTTCAGCAAATTTACTGATCATTCGTAATTTTTCACAGATTATAAAGTTGTAAAAAAATCACTGCACGCTATGTAAGTTACAAAAAACCAACCCTAGCAGAAAACGGGTCGGGTGCTATTGTGAAGCTTCTAGTATTGCGGAAGTTATTTATAAACTCGCATCAAGATTCAAGTGTCGTCGAGCTGTGTCTTTCTCATCAAGAAATAACCGGAAGCTGCATCATCCTTCTTCAATGTCATCTCCCGCAGAGTAATTTTCTAAAATCCTTGCTTACAATCGTATGCGTGCTACTGCCTGATCTTATTGTTTGTCGTTCTAGCTAAATGAAATTCAATGCTCCAAATTTTACTAAATGACTCGATACTGTTAATCATAGTTATGCAATAGTTAAATAACTATTTGAATTCTGTCTAAGTGCTCGTTTAATCTTATAATTTACATAGTTATCGTGTAGATTCAACTGCCAATTAGATAATTCGTTGATCGAAGAATCATTTTAGAATTAGCTCTATTAGAACGTGATCTTCCTTCCTTGTATGGTTTAGGGGATTTTGTTTGTATCTATTTCAAATATAAATCAGCTGAATACAAAATTGACATGATTCAGGGTGTGTGGGTTAAGGGTTTCTTACAAAAATGTTTATGGAATTTTAAATTTTTGTTGTATATCTGATTGCAGATTCTACAATTCACTCCCACCGATAAGCAAAGCTTATGGTACCTTGTGTTTGGCAGCTACAACACTAGCCACATTAAAGCTATTACCTGTTTATTATATCGCATTAATCTATGAGGAAGTATTCTATCACCTTCAGGTATGGCTTCTTTTTAAACAAATGTAGCCCTTTCAGGATATATCCTTCTTATTCTAATTCTTGTTATTTGTATTGTTTGCATGATCTTTTAAAATTAACAAATGAGAATGTAACTAGTATGATTTCCATTGATCGTTTAGGTATGGAGGCTGCTGACAAACTTCATATTTCTTGGCCCTTTCTCTATAAATTTTGGGATCCGCCTGTTAATGATGTAAGTATTAACCTTAATTTAACATATATCCTTAACATGAAATGAAATAAATCTAAGTTTTTCTTCAGATTAAGATATGGAGTTCAATTGGAGAATGGACCGTTCAATAGGCGTACAGCAGACTTCTTGTGGATGATCATATTTGGTGCATCAACACTTTTGGTAAGTAAAAGTTAGATGATCCAACATAGTCACTACTCATAGAGCAACTGTTTTGTATTATTATTTTCATTTTTACATGTTTAATTTCATGTTTTTGTAGGTATTAGCTGCCATACCTTTCTTTGAGACGTTTTTCATGGGGGTATCACTCGTCTTTATGCTCCTCTATGTATGGAGTAGAGAATTTCCAAATGCTAATATCAACATTTATGGCCTTGTACAACTTAAGGTATGTTATGTCTTTTTTTATATCATTTTTATTTCTTTTTCTTCATATTTGATTCTGTATCAGTATCACAGACACCATTGTTGACTTGCAGGCATTCTATTTGCCATGGGCCATGCTTGCTATGGATGTGATATTCGGGTCACCAATTGGGCCTGATTTGTGTGGTATTTTAGCTGGCCATTTATACTATTTTTTGACAGTTTTGCATCCTTTGGCTGGAGGGAAAAACATATTGCAGACGCCAATGTGGTTGTATCCTTTTAAAACACTTCCTTAAAAATGGGCGTGCCAGGAAACGTGTCAAAAGTGCCGATTTTTTTAGTACTTTAGTCAAAAATGGAAATTTTGTTTGACCAGATATTATTTTTGTCCAACTAATTTTAGGGTGTGTTAAGTTTCGAAAAATATTGCACTTTTCTAGAAAGGAAAACTCGAATTACAATATACGTGTTCAAATTGGAGTTTTAAGTAAATAATTTTATTGAAAAGAGAACCCACTTTGCTGTGTTATAACTAAATATCTGAAAACTGATTTTTTTATAGTTTTCAGCTATCTTCCTTTTTAGAGATAGAAAACTCCTATCTTTATACAAATCAAAAACTGAGAACATTTGAACACGTATTTAGAATTTTCAAGAGTAAAAAGCACCTCACGTTGTAAGAAAAAATGAAAGATGAAAATTTAGAAAACTTTTTCTAGTAACAGAACACGCCCTTGGTTTTTTATAATAGACGACTACCGTGATTACAAAGAATATATTATTTCAATAATGGAGTATTTATTTTATATAATGATTTAGTAGGTTTAATTCATTAAAGAATACATATTGGACTATTTTCAACCCATTTAACTCATCTTCGTTTTAGCTAATTTTTTACATTCTACCTAACCCGGTTTGACCCATCCAAAAGTAAATGGGTCGAAACTGCCACCTTTAACATAAAATTTTGGTAATATTGTAGTGTGATACAGTTGTTGTATGTGCACTTTTTCAGTGCAATTGTTTCTTTGAAATTTTCTTGACCCATGACTCGATTAGACGTAAAATTGTGGCAAAGTACAGAATTGGGGCTCCAGCAAATACGCAGACTCAGACAACCAACAACACCAGTGGTGTCTTTAGCGGACGATCTTACCGTGTTGGTGGCTGATGTTGTATTTAATTTGATTTTGAACAATTTAATGTATTTAATCCAAACATATTTGGATACTAATTCCCAGTAGTTTCGAACTCACTCTCAACTGATGAAATCTTATAGAGGACGACTTGGCATTTGTAGTTTTGTACATCTCATGTTTTCTTTTTGGTTGCGATATTTGTGGGTGTTAACTTTCATGCATCTAAGGAAATAATCGTGTGCGCGCATACATACACATTCGGTGTATATCATATCTATTCTATTGGGTGTTATGGTTGTTGCATCCACATTGTTTGATTGTTCACCAAATTATGATCTTATGTGCAGATTTATAAAACGGATAAAAGTGTTATATTACACTGATAGCAAATCACATCAACTAAGAAAAAGACAATTTATTGCTAAACAGTGGTATATTAGATAACCAGCGACTAATTAGATAGTAACTTCTTCTTTAACAGAAATTGGTATTAGGGATAAAAAGTATGACAAAATTTCATATTATGGCTCATCTGTGTAATTTTGAGATTTAAATAATAAATTGGGTTTTGTTAATGACAGCCACTAACATGCATAAAAAGCTTGTACATTGATTAAAAAAATAATATTTTTAAAATTCAGGGGTTGTCTTTTGTTATTTTGCTTTCTTAATGACAGCCCTAAGGGTTGTTATTATCATTTTCCTAATAAATTTAGACACCGTCCGTATATTTTAGTCTAGTATTTAAGTAGATATAGAAGGAAAATTTTATTTTTACATGAGTAATGGTATTGGTGTTTATCATTTGTGCCTATGTATGCCTATCAATTTGACTATGACAGGTGTCAAGATCAAGAGATGATATAAAGAGAGAGAATTGGTGGATGACACGTATGTAGGCACAAATGATAGACACAAATATCATTTCTTTTTTTTTACAGATGTATTTAGTTATGAGTTTTGTTAATGACAGTAGTTACATGTATAAATCGTTTGTGCATTTATTCAGTTGGTTGTTTCCTAGGATACAGAGGCGATTATTGATTATTGTACAAAACTTTTAATGGAGTGTGTTATTTATTTTTGTAAATATAACGTGTGGGTGATTAGGAAAGAAGTCCTTAACAGGCGGGCGGGAATGAAGGAAATTGAATGGAGGCAAATACGGACAATGGCGAGAAGACCGCTCGCTCTCACCAATACCATCATCGTCTCTCTTCAAATTAACCCTAAATCAAACTGTAAATCTCACATTTCATCTCGATTCATACTTGCAATTTCGAATCAAAAACTATCTCAAAATGTCGTGGCAAACTTACGTTGATGACCATTTGATGTGTGACATCGAAGGCACCGGTCAGCATCTCAGCTCTGCCGCCATCTTCGGCGTAGATGGCACCGTCTGGGCTAAGAGCGCCTCCTTCCCTGCGGTATGTCTGTTTTTCCAATCTTACTTATCAATTTAATGGTTGACTTCAATAAATTTAAGTGAACGAGTTAGATTGGTATCATTTCATTGCTGCGTTCGCGATCGATTCTGTTAACTTTATCTTTGTTATTTTTGCCTTTGATGTAATCGAAGAAATCGTTTTAAGGTGTTGATCGATCCGGATTGTCATAGGAATCTGATCCTAAACCTCTTTTTAATTTTTCGCTAATAATGCATAATGTACGCTTGATAAAAATAATCATGTTATATTACGCACAAATTTGTGATTTAGGTCGTTATTAATTTGTATCAACCAGCGTATTTTCTTTAATTTGTGCCAAAATATCTCTTTTTGTAGCAGGATGATACTTTGTAATATTTTGTATGTCTAGTGATCGAATGCTTAATTTGATTACCTAACATTAGTACACTATTGAACCGCCTATTGTGCATAGAACATATGATCATGATGTCATACTGCAATACATGTTATTTATATACAATTGCATTGATTATTGTTAATATAAGATCAAATTGCTGTTCTAGAAGTAAATTTCATATTCTTTATCCAGTATTTTGTTTTTGTGCAGTTCAAACCTGAAGAAATTAATTCTATCATCAAAGAATTCAATGAACCTGGTACTCTTGCCCCTACTGGTTTATTCCTTGCTGGTGCAAAATACATGGTGATCCAAGGCGAGCCTGGAGCTGTCATTCGTGGAAAGAAGGTAATTTACAGTATAAACCCAAAACGGGTCAACCCGACCCACAAAACACTTCTGAGATCCTTTTTCTAACTGTACAAACAATTAATCTAAATATGATTCCAAAATCTATTATTATTTCAGAAATTTTCAAACTTTATCTTAAATAAAGCAATCAATGTGTCCCAATACTCTTCTGGACCACTTCCTTTTTTAGTTAAAACCCATAGTCCAAATCAACCCATTTGGAGCAGCAAATTATCATGTTGCTTAAATTAACAAAGTTTTCACATTTCATTAAATTGTTAATATTGTAACTTAAATTAATAAAACATATTCATAAATTATTTTTAAAAATTTACAGGGAGCCGGAGGGATCTGCATCAAGAAAACGGGTCAGGCAATGGTGTTTGGCATCTATGAAGAGCCAGTGGCTCCTGGTCAATGCAACATGGTTGTTGAGAGGTTGGGTGATTATCTGGTTGATCAGGGCATGTGATTCACACGTGCTGTTCTACTATTTCCCATATATATGATATGATATGATATGATATATATGGGGTACATTTTTTGAATACGAAATGACTAGCTTTTTGTGTCTATATGAGGACAAAAACACTTCTATTTATTGTCATATGTCGAGTTATTTGTATCGTTTTAATGACTTCAATAACTTGCTATTTTGATAATGAACAAGATGTCATATTGTATGAATAAGAGATTTCTCATACTTATATTCATGCGTTTGTTGATTGCTTTGGAACTGATTTTATGTTTATGGTCTTTTGATTCATTAACTAATCGAATAAGCGTTAAAACAGGGGCGGATCTTAGTGGAGCCCCGGGTGCCCGTGTCACCCCTTAATTTTTGACTAAAAGTATAAATATTTTCACAAAAAAAAAAACTATACATCGGTGTTACCCATAAAAAAATGTCCGGCGACCCTTCACTTTTAACTTGAGCAAAAAGGTAGTTCAAACTTGAAAGCTCTAAATTGGTTTAAATTATTAGAGAGCTCAAAATTTAATTTAATATAATAAATAAAGCTCATTTTCCACCTTATGTCAATTTGAACAAAAAAACTCAATACTCTTTTTGTCTCTCGATAGGAATCATCAAAAACACATGTCGAACAATGGAAACAAACTGATTTGTCGGGTGGAAAGAAACCATTTATGGCGGTTATGAATGTAAATATAATGACTCATTTCCAGAAAATAGGTCAACAAAAAAAACAACTTTAAAATGTACAATATTTAGTTTGTCGTTTTGTAGTGTTTAATGAATCTGTGTTTTTTTTAATTTTAATCCTATTATATTTATGCGGAAAAAAATTGTGCTACCCCTAAACATTCGTTCTCACCGCCACTGCCTTAAAAATTGGAACTTTTAATTTGTTTATGGTATTTTGGCCATAAAAAAATTCCTTTATTAATGTTCATATGTTTTCTAATCATACTTTGTCAGCAAAAGAAAATAATATGCGCAGAAGTTTATCGAGTAAAATGACATCAATTTATAACTTGGTTTCTTAAGCTTTTTGAAAGTAACTAAACAAGTTAGCACAATAACATCAAGTTAGAATTCTCTTTATAATTTAATGAGAAATAAAGGTATTGAAAAAGAAAGAGGAAAAAGGTAAATGATATGATGGTCCATCGGTCCATCCACCTTAACAATGACTCTCGATGAACACATGCGTTTGTCCTAATTTTAGTAAATGTGTCCATTCAATCTTTTATAGCTTATACATTAAGTGTTCTAAGCAACATAAGTTGTCAAGTTAATCTCAAAGTTTCAATTACGTATCTTAGCTACAAAAGCTATAATCCGAGTACCAAATTATGACAGTCTCTCCGAGGTGGTCGAGTTTTTCTCGTGATGTACATAGCATAATTATTGTCGTGACTATTTTTGATTATTCCATTAACCATTTGATAAAATTTTGCGTGGAGAAGAAATAAAACAAGTGACATCTAAAATATCATTCCAAATGCACCCCCTCTAGCCATCTTGAATACACGAACAAATTTTCTTTTAATATATATGGTTGCTTTAGCCTTTATGTGTATGTACACCTAATTTGGTGTCTTTTTGATAAAGGAAAAAAAAACACTTCATGTAACATAGTGGTGAGCATTTGCAAAGCAATGATGAGGACAGAATGCAGCATCCGATATTCCGATTCATGATGTGTGGTGGCCTTCTCTCATCAACTTGATTGCAAAACCTAATATAGGCATAAGTCATTCGCCCATTCAGTATAAAAACAAGTTAGGCAAAATAATTTGGATTATGTGTGATAATTTATAGGGTATATAAAAAAAATTGTAACTTGAATTCTGACTTATTTTGCGAGCAGACTAATCCATGATGACCGTCTGCTTTGCAGGTAGTTCGGAGTAGACACAAATGTACTTCTGTGACCACAAGAGTATTTTTTATTCTCATAGAGTTTGAACTTGAAACCTCCAAGTATTTTCGTAAATAAATACGAAACTTTTTCCAGTAAGACACCCTTAGTAGTTAGGGTACAATAATCTTTATTGTGGGCATATTAGTTTTTGATACAATATGCACAAGTTAAATTTTTATAATCTTTAAGTCTTATACAAGTTTAGTATTGTTCGAGCAACGATTGTCAAACACAAAGACCAGGCGACGTCAACCTTGGATCTCCTGTGATAATCACAGTGCAGACCCAACAAGCTCTTGGCGAACCTAGGGTGATCGAGGTTGAGTGCGAAGGTGAAAGTGAGTGTAAGTTAACTCTGTGTTTTAGACTTCTTAATCTGTCTCAGTGTGTGTCGATAATGAGTTAGGCCATGTATTTATATGGCCCGTCTCAGTATATGAAACGTTGGCCATCATGACTGCAATAAAGCGATCATGAAGCGTCATTATGACGATGTCAATGATTGTGTAACGCCCGCAATAAAGCAGTCATGAAGCGCCATTATAACGGCCAATAAGACATGCGCTTCTGACCATCCTGACAGGCGGTCTGGTGATAACTTGACAGGCGGACTTTGACAGGCGTCATGACTTTGACAGGCGGTCATGACTTTGACAGGTCATGACTTTGGCGGATCCACGTGGGCTCTTTGAACATAAGAGTCCATCATCATTTAGGTTTTGGGGAATTAGCCTATATATACGTAGGTAACCCTACTAACCTCATCATGCCCCCGAGTTAGGATTTGTCAAAACATTGATTTGCAAGTCGTAACTACCATTCGTAAGTCTTTTTCCGTTTTTTTTTTTTGTTTTTTTTTTTATTTTTTGTTCGATCGAGTGCATCGGTTGCCCTAGGCAGACCGGCAGACTGTAGCGTCGATCGACCGCCAGCAATTTCATCGAGCCGATCGGTTTTAACCGCCTGTCACTTTTAGACAGTTCGTGACTTCGCGTTAGACCGCCGTCGATTTTAGACCAAGACGTTATGTTTAGAGCCAGTCGACGGTTTTAGACCGGCTGTACGATTTAGACCGGTTATACGATTTTAGACCGGCTGTACGATTTCGACCGGCTGTACGATCACTATATGCTTGCCACGTCAGCAAAATCACTAGCTACTTAATGAAGAGGTCACCGGATACATACAATTGCAAGAATTGGAAATTTGTAATAATTATTACACACAACCAAATATCATTTAAAGTTGGATACGTTACTATGCACTTTACTTTAAATATAGCTATATGATTAAAATGATTAATGAGGCTTTATGCACTACAAATACAATATGGGCGCCTTTGACTTGTTTGACCCTTTTTTATTATGCTAAATTTGTTATCCTATTTATAACCAAAATCGATCTATTCGTAAGTTATAAAAATACCTGCAAGAATGTGGATAGAACTACTTGGAAACTGAAACCGTGTAATTAGTAAATCTCGCATGCTCATAACGTCATAGTTAGTTCCTTTAAGTTGATACTTCTGCTTACTGTAAGTTACACCACAAAGAAGTGCATGCTTCCCTTTTGTCGGTTTCCAGTTCCTTATTGACTCAGGAGTTGACTTTTGATAACTACCAAAAAGATTAGGAATCAGTATTTCTCGCCAAAGGGAAACATTTCCAAGGCCGATCCTAACAGGCTGTACGATCCTAACAGGCTGTACGATTTCGACAGGCCATGTAGACCGGCTGTACGATTTAGACCGAGTCGACGGTTTTAGACCGGCTGTACGATTTCGACAGGCTGTACGATCTTAGACCGGCCATGTACGATGTTAGACCGGCGGTTTTATCGCCTTGACCGGCGGTGTATCGCCTTGACCGGCGGCATTAGTGTTTAGGCCGACCGGGGGTATAGGGTTTTACGTACCGGAGGGTTAGGGGTTTAGGTGGATCGGCGGAGCGTTCGTGTCGGCGGTCGAGACCGGCTGTCGCAGGGTGAGACCGGCGGTCAAAGGTGGTGACATTCGAACCTTTGTGATTTAGGGTATGGGCGAGGGTTAGGGATTACCCGCTGTCTGTCGACTTGTGATGACCGGCGGTTCGCATGGCCCGGCGGTCGTAGGGTTTGATGAAACATATACTGTGGGTTTCAGGTTGGGCGATCTAGGGTTATGGGCCGGCGATCTGGACGTGTTAAACCGGCGGTGTAGGGTTTACGGGCCCGGCTGTTTGGGTTTGTCCTTAGTAATCTTAGATATCCGGTCATCGATCCAGATTTTGGGCCGGTACTACCCTTGGCATAATCCGGATAAATCCATTCAAGATTCGTAAATCGGATCATGACTGTCGGTTTTAGGACCTTGACCGGCTGTTAGGGCCCTGACCCGCAGACTATTTTGTATGTTGTTTGCTGCAGGTTTTAGCTGAGTTGCTCGCCTTGAAAAACAATGTTTTATTGGATGATCAAGCCAATAACACATTTTTGTTTTCATCTTTTTTATTATGGATGTTGTGTCCATGACACCGTCTTCGGTGTGCATGACAGTGTGTATATTTGGTTGTTCGTATGACACTTTCTTGAGAGCCCATGATGCCTTTGTATGTCAATGACCTGGGTAGATTTGGGTATCTCTGATGCATGCTTCATATTGTGTCTGTGACACTATGCCAATGGCACTTTTGTTGGTTAACCTTTACTTTGTTTACTCGCGAGGATTGTCGCTTCCCAGTGGGAAGTGCTTATCTTTTATCAAGTAGATTAAAAGACGAGTATGATTGTATGTTATTTGGCCAGACAAGGTTGTCTTTCTTGGCTTCATACATGTTGTATTGAACTATGTTCTTAGTTGTGTACATGCACATGCGTGCTCAAGTTGTAACATTGTACGTAATGAAAGTGCATGTTTGGCTTTAGACTAAGATGTCTATTGTGGCCTTATGCTTTTTGTATTGAATCCTTACTTCAATATTTATTTGTTTATGCAAAAACCATAGAAAAATGATATTGTGAGATAATATTGGGATACAAGATCAGACCAAATGCTATTATCGCCAGTTTCATGCATGACCATGACATTCCATGTGCTTGGAAACATGCATTGAAAACATAAAGGAAAAAATGACAGTAAAGACTATCGCACCTTGATAGGTCAGTTAATATTGGCTCCCTCATGTATCATGAGGATATGGCCATCAGGTGGTCCGGGATGTTCTGTGTCTTCCCCTTTCTTTTGCCAGGCATAACTCTTCTTAAGTGGAGGTTTATTTGCTTGCTGCTTAGCGCCAGGGACAAGGTGTTCTAGTTTGCCTTCTTCCAAAGCCCGCCTGATTTCCTTTTTTAGCTCTCTACAGACATTCGTGTCGTGTCCATGATCTTCATGGAAATCACAGTATTTATTCATGTTTTTCGTACCTGACCTATGCTCCATCTGGGGTGGAGGTGTGAAGGTAGCGCACACCTGCTCTGTTATCAAGATTTCTTTTGGTGTTTTGCTAAGAGCACGCTCAGACGGATGTTTATCGTATGGGCCAAACCTCCGGTTGCTCCTTTCATCTCGTTGATGGTCACCAGTTAGAGCATCATGCCTGCGATCTGACGTGTCGGTCCATGACTTGCCGCCTACCTCTCTTGTCAGGGAGACAGTTTCTTTTCACCTTAAATAGTCATATGCCCTGTCCGTGGCTTCTTTGAAAGTAATTGGAGTTCTCTTGATTAACTTTTCTTGCAGTTGTCCTGGAAGCAGGGAGAGAGTAAAGCCCGAAATTTGCTGACTTTCGGGTAAGGCGACAATTTTCTGGCACTCCTGCGTGTAACGCTGAATGAAGTCGCGTAACCCCTCGCCTTCCCTTTGTCGCAGCAAATGTGCTTCTATATGAGTTCTCTGCTGCTTCTTTTGCTGGACAAAGTGAGTTACAAATTTAGCCTTTAGATCTGCAAAGTCTTGAATACTCCTCTCCGGTAAGTCAGCAAACCAATCACGAGCGAAACCCTGCAACGTGCCAGGGAACATGTGACAAGCGACTGGGTCTAGCCATTTCTCTGTCATAATGGCCTGTTCAAAAAGAGCAAGGTGGTCATCAGGATCTCGTGTACCGTCGTAAGTACCAACGATGGACGGAACTTTTTGTTTGTTAGGGAGTGGAAATCTGGCCACCCAGTCACAGAACTTCGAACTAACCACCGACAAAGGCATCGTGGCCGTGCGGGGTGGTACGGCTGCGGACACGAGTGCTTGCAACACGCACAACATGTCATTGGATGTGTCCTGTGGTGGATGTGGTGGTGGGGTGTGAAGGGGTGGTTGCCTTAACTGCTCCAATAATTGTGACAACGGATCGACTGGTTGAACAACCGTTAGCTGCGGTGCTGGGCGCAACGCCGCTACCAACTGAGACAACAAGTCCGATGAAGTAGGTGGTGGAGGAGGCGGTGGTGGTGGTGGCGGAGCACTCTGAGCCAATCTTCGTAGTAACTCCACAATTGGATCCTCCCGAACTCCTGGAGTAGCGGCCTGTGGAGTGTTGGAAACAGGCTGTCTAATCGGATCCGTGCCATCCTCCTGAGAGCTTGTCCCGTGGGACAAAAGAGACTGAAATGAAGGGATGGGCGTCACTGGCTGCGGTGAGGTAAACGAACTTGATCTAACCAACCTTGTGGAGAAAAGCAGACTTGTTAAAGAGGGATACCCTCGTGTTGGCCTGACATCTGACATTGTCCACTCAGAATCGACGTATGGTTCCATGATACGACTAGGCGAGGTTATCACCGCCTCGGGTATAGTCGTGGTCACGGTAGTGATTATTAATGGCGATGAAGAAGTGATCAGCGATGGCTGTGTATCCGCCATAGAAACGGGTTGATTACTGAGAAGGGAAAAAGAAAAGTGAAAGTTTGGAAAAATGAAACGCCGTTGAAAAACGTGTCCCACGGATGGCGCCAATGTTCGAGCAACGATTGTCAAACACAAAGACCAGGCGACGTCAACCTTGGATCTCCTGTGATAATCACAGTGCAGACCCAACAAGCTCTTGGCGAACCTAGGGTGATCGAGGTTGAGTGCGAAGGTGAAAGTGAGTGTAAGTTAACTCTGTGTTTTAGACTTCTTAATCTGTCTCAGTGTGTGTCGATAATGAGTTAGGCCATGTATTTATATGGCCCGTCTCAGTATATGAAACGTTGGCCATCATGACTGCAATAAAGCGATCATGAAGCGTCATTATGACGATGTCAATGATTGTGTAACGCCCGCAATAAAGCAGTCATGAAGCGCCATTATAACGGCCAATAAGACATGCGCTTCTGACCATCCTGACAGGCGGTCTGGTGATAACTTGACAGGCGGACTTTGACAGGCGTCATGACTTTGACAGGCGGTCATGACTTTGACAGGTCATGACTTTGGCGGATCCACGTGGGCTCTTTGAACATAAGAGTCCATCATCATTTAGGTTTTGGGGAATTAGCCTATATATACGTAGGTAACCCTACTAACCTCATCAAGTATAATTTTTATATAACTATAATAAGATTTATGTAGATGAGAAAAACACGACGACAAAACGGCGTTACTAATCTTTTTGGATTGCAAAAATAATTTTTTGAAAATATGATTTTGGGAAATATAAGTCATAATATTATTATACATAACTCGGTTTGACTCTTTGAGGAGCTTCACTGTTAGACTCTTATATAATTAAAAAAAACTTATACATTTATGTCAATAATAAAAAGGAGAAGAAAGAATCGTGTGTGGGGATAAATCTCCTGTTTTGATTATGCTAGTCAAATCTATCTATCCTTTACAAGGAGTGGGACATCGAATCCCGATTCTTGATTTCATATATAAAGAAATGGTCAATTACAACCAATACATAACATATTATCATCTTTATGGGTTCTTAAATAAAAATAGTTCTATATTTTATTAAAATTTAATATTTATTACATTTACATTTACATTATACAGTGAGTGTTGACATTAAATGTCACAGAAAAATGCCACAACATTTTGTTAGACATTTTTTTGAAACGGTCGTAAGAATAGATCGCTTACAAGAATAGAATTTGTACCTCGCATTTAAAGCCCAGTTCCTTTTCTTTTTCAACCTCGTTTTTTTAAAACCAAAGGATAGAGGAATTTAATTTTTTTACTTAAATGATACATAACCCATAAATTATTCCATTAAAATAAATAAATAAATTGAATGAACTTAAGTTATGTAAAATGTACATGTTCTATGGTACCACATTCAGAAAATAAAAAAGTTTTATATGTCATGATTATATACTTCCGCCGTATCAAAATAAGTGACACAAATTGACTTATACGTTTTTTGAGGTAAAAGATTAAAGTAGAGGTTAAAATAGATTAAAGTACATAGTTAGTGGAGAATGTGTCCCATTTTTCTTGAATAAAGTGGTCTTAATGAGTTTTAAAAGTAAAAGTAAGGCTATAAGAGTAATTTCACTTTATTAAAGTGGATAGTTAGTGGGTATGGGTCCCACTATTTTTACTAAATAAAGAAAGTTTTCAAAGTGTATCACTTATTTTGATACTCCTCAAAATGGAAAGTGTGTCACTTATTTTAATACGGAGGCAGTATATATTTCCTTTTCTTTTAGGTGTATAAAATAAATTATTTAACTAAAATATTTACCGATATGAATAATTAGTTTTTTTTACGTTATATGAAAATGCTCGAGAAATTGCATATAATAAAATTCGACTTAATTATGAGTTATGACAATATACGATGGGGTGGGGGCCAGGTCCATGACATGGGTACAATGGAATAATTCCCTTCCTACAATTGGCACGTCATATTGTCGTTGTTTCTACGCTATATTTATTTGTGCTCCTCCTCTCCGCCATTATCGAACTTCAACCGCTTCTTTCTCCCCAAATCCACCGTAATCGGAACAAGATGTCGTGGCAAGCGTATGTCGATGACCACTTGATGTGCGAGATCGAAGGAAACCACCTCTCTGCTGCCGCAATCATCGGTCACGACGGCAGTATCTGGGCCCAATCAGCCAACTTCCCTGCGGTTTCATTCTCTCTCCCTCTTTTTTCTCGTTTTTGAGCTAATTTTTCTTTATTTAATATGTTTTTAGCTTATTTGACTCTGATCTAGCATCGGATCTTACTCGAATCTCTACTGTTGATAGTGAATTATATCCGTTGTTGTAGTTAAATCGCTTGATCTGATTTAAGACGTGAAGAATTGTAGTGTTAACTGTTAGTCTCTAAGGTCGCTAGTGTAATTGTTGATATTAGGGTTTAACAAGCTGATTTTTTTTTTCTTTTGCTCGTTTTGACCTATTTTATTCAAATCTAATTGATTTGGTAAAAAATACTGGCAGTAAACTGGATTTCAAAACTTGATTTATTTGAAAGATGCAAACAATGAGAAATTAAAACGATTAGTTTGTTAATTAGTTTGAGAAATGCTTATTGGATGACACGATTAATAAATAGGGCAGATATGACAAAATTATAATTATGAGTTTAGGTTAAATTGATCTGGTTTCAAATTCAGCTCCGAAGAGCATTCTAAATTCAGAGGAACCATATACCAGTTCAACATTAGTAAATACTATTGTAGGTGGGATTCAAGAAAGAAAATGTTAAACTATCACTTTCGATACGATACGATCTAGTACTATATCCACATTAATCCGTCCATATTCTCAAACTGGTTAGACCGCATAACAGTTAACTTCTTAAAGCAGTACGAATCGTTAATAAATATAATAATGTTTATAAATGGCAAAATGACGTCATGTGGATCAAGTAGTTGAATATTATAACAAAGAAAATTCCTTTTTTGAGGTTAATTTGGTGTCTACAAACTATATGGAAAGATGCACAACTCAGAATTGCTATTGTATATATTAGATTATAAAAAATTATATTTTTTTTTCAAAATCAACCATGTTTATGTAACCCTTGTTGAACCAACAAAATTGGCTAATTTTGCAGGTGAAGCCTGAAGAAATAACTGCCATCATGACTGACTTTGATGAGCCTGGAACACTTGCACCAACTGGGTTATACCTTGGTGGGACCAAATACATGGTTATTCAAGGTGAAGCTGGAGCTGTCATCCGAGGGAAAAAGGTACCACTTGACAAAATTATCTGTCAAAATTGCATAGTTAAGTTAGTTAACGGCGTTATTTATTATACAGGGAGCGGGTGGTGTTACTGTTAAAAAGACGAGTATGTCCCTGATCATTGGTGTGTATGATGAACCCATGACTCCAGGCCAATGCAACATGATTGTTGAAAGGCTTGGTGACTATCTCCTCGAACAGGGTTTTTAATTTCCTAAATCTGTACGTCAACCATTTACTTTTAAATCCAAATAACCCTAATTCGGCCTAATATTAAAATGATTTATTTGCAGTGAATGGATGTGAAGTGATACGATTATTAGTTATTAAAGTTGTGGAAAAAGCTTCTGGAGTTTGTAAACAATCTTTGAATTGACCCACTTGTATTGTCATGTGATTAAGTCTGTGTCATGGAAGTGGGACACTTGTATTATTTTTTATTTTTCATCCTTTCTTTCTTTTCTATGGAGTGGTATTTTAAATGGTTTGCATATTAATATCGATACACCTTTGCTTGTGTAACATTTTTCGGTCGGTTTGTAGCTTTTGTTTTCTTATGCGATCGGGATAAAACAATGTTAATAATGGGGTAAACAATGAGCATGTATCTGTGTTTCATGATGGATTTTCAAATTTAATATTGAAATGCCGTTAAAAAAAAATTCATGTAGTGTATGACTAGTGTTGGTTCAAAATCCGCAACTAGTATAAATACAAGACCAAAAATAATATGTTTTCAATCAATTTAACTAACTACACATAATTAGAATCAAATCAACCAGGAAAAGTAAAATTGCATTTATAGTATTCAATTGTAATTACACATAAGGATCAAGTGTGTACGAGTTTTAGTTGCGTTCAATAAGCTTGAAAGAACCTGCGGTTGTACAGGGTCAGAAAAAACTATGCACAGCTGGCAGAGTTGAGAAAACCGATAGGTGAAGTTATTCAAGAACTTGTGATGTGTCAAAAGCAAAATCCAAACATAAGGATTTTGCTGTTTTACATCGAACAAAAAATGGTAAACTTGATTACATCAAGTAGTCAGAGTTTGGGTACTAGGCTCGATTGATCCCAAACATTATATATTGGTTCTAGCATTCGATCAAAAAGCCCAGATAGGCCTGGTTTTGAACAAAATCTGGCCCGAATTTTCATTCCCTTAGGCCCAGTAAGTAACCTTGTTATTCCCTTGTGACGTATATTATTTTTGTGTGCTATTAATTATTATTTTTTACATTCCCGAATTTTTTACGCTTTGTGGGTAGTCTGGAGTCATCACAAATGAACATCCGTGACCACAAGAGGATTTTTTTTTTTGGGCTCAGAACAGAGTTTTCATCTAGAATATATTGAGAATTTCACCGTATTACATGTAATGTAACTGTAAGTTGTATAACTTCATGCTTTTAGAACTGAGTTGATTTGATTTTAACCAAAAAAAGAGTATATTTTTTTTGTTTTCCCTATGAAGTTAAATTGTTAAAAGTTTTGTTTTTACAACCTAATCGTGTACTTTTAGTTTTAAACTGTTTAATAATTATAAACTGAAGTATAGTTTTGAATAAATAAATAGTTAAATATCTATGATCTAGTTTTATGTCTCACTGTCATTTTTATTTGTCAGAACTAGATTTTCAGACTTAGTACGCAATTATGGTTATAAAAAGGTTATTGATATGCACTGCTATTACAAAATATAGTTTTTGTATTATAAAATTAACCAAAAAAATGAGAATATACATGTAAAGAAATGCACCTAGGCAGTAGGCACCAAGGTCAATCAATTTACATGATTACACTTCCGATTAATCGGATGATAACTTTTGGTACTGCCTCATCAAAAAATGGAATATGTGGTTATATAATTGAGTGTGTGTGTGGGGATGCATTTAGTAACACGCATTTAGTGTTGCTATTCCAAAATTGTACATTGTGATGTTAGCTGAATGAGCACTAGTTGGTTTTAATTTTTATTGATTCAGGTCAATGTTAGTTGGTTTTTATTTAGGAGCCATAATTTTTTATACCATCTAAAATCCGACTTAAAACCCATACATAAATAAACATGTTCAGGTTGAGTCAAATAAATTTCAGGTGTCGATTCAACTGACGCGTTTATTAAACAGGTTAGGTTTATGTTGATAATAATTTAAATTGACCCGCCTACCTGATTAGTTATTCAAACATATATAAAAGAGATAATTTAACGGTTAGCTCGCGTACCTCTAGGGGTGGAACTAGAAATTTCCTTCATCAGTAGCACCCTCGCGCAGATAAAAAAAGGCGGATGTCAAGGGGGTTGCACTCTCTTGCAGGGTCCTAGGAGCAACGCCCATAGTGGCGTCCAAGGGAATTACCAATTATTAATTTCATAAACCTAAAAGATAAATACTAATTTTATAGACCTAAAACTACAAGACATACACTTTGGATTCTTTTTTATTTAGTTAATTTGTTTCTTTGAGCTTCGAATTTGGATTATTGGTTGATACTTTAGTTTTTTTAAGATTGATTTGGGCTATTGATAGAGGTTTTAATCCGGTAGAAGTACTGCACCCTAATACAAAAAAAATAAAATCTAAATACTTTACGCAATGGGAAAAAAATTGAGCAATAGCCTGTGTCACTGCGAGACCTATAATAGGTTCGTCCCTGCGTACCTCACGAGTAAAATTTAGCCACCGCGGGAGAGTCCGACATAAATGTAAATACTCTTTGAGAAGGAAAAAAATATATAGATAGTTTTTTATTTTTAGTATGAAGATGATATGATTACAATAATAAACATCTTTCATAAAATATATTAGCAAATTGGTTTAAACGTGGATGCCAAATAATAACAAAAGTAACAAAGAATAAAAGAGAAATAAACAGAGTAAGACAATTTTAGCAACCCATTAACGTTCTTCTAATGGATGGACCGAAAGGGTAAATATAAAATTCAACAATACTAATAAAAAGTTATAATACAACCAAATTACATATAATTAGGAATTTAACAATATTTAACATGATTATCCGTTTGTTTTATTTATAAACAGAGTGGTGATCTACAATTGCCACCTTATATTGTTTATCCTTTTGCTTCCCATTCATTCATCCTCTTTTTGGTCTCATTCGCACCTGCAAGCGAGTGTGTTTGGTAGGTATAATTTGTTATATATCATTATCAAATAGATGTTGTGATTGGATTGACTGGATGCAATGTAATCTTAAACGTATATTATCTTAATGTATTTGTGAGTGATATGAAAGTTTACGAATAATAAACTTATTGGGTCAATAAAGATGAATATAAGTTCTATTTTTATTGTATTGTGTTAAATTCTTTTGAGTGGGGTTCGAGTAAAAGTAATTTTAGTTCTAGAAACTGATTATTATGGTTGTAAAATCTGCTACTTTATTTTCTGTAATTATTATTGTTTTAACTTACTTTTTGCTACTTGTTTATAAAAAAATCAAGCCATTTAACAAAATGGATGTTTTTTTAATCTAATTTTTGCCACCAGAAGGTTCGGTCGTCCCTTCTATTCAACTTCCTTTCTTTGTCATATTTGCTATTTATGATTTATGCACCGACCCAATGTGACAAAAAAAAAAGTAACTATAAATAATTCGCTCCCAATTATATTGTCCTGTAGCTCGAATGCTTACACAGTAACCATGAAAGCATGTAGTAAACTGTAAAAGTTTGTTCATTTGAGGTGAGATGTAGGGACTGCAAAAAGATCTGAACTCGAGAGAGAAACCTGAAATCCGAATTAAACGGGGCGGGGTTTCGGGGTAGTGATTGCCACAATTGTTATTTTTATCTAATGTGTCCTAATATTTGACTGGTTATCGGTTTGAGTGGTAATAATTGTCCACCTAGCAATTTAAAAAAAAATAAATTAAAGTTATGTCACTATAAGTCAATGAACAAACCACGTCATCATTTTAGTTGTCATGTAACGCTTTGTACAATTCAAAACGATTAGCTGGTCAAATATTGCTAGGCAAGCAACAAATTATAATGGCTAATGTGAGATAAACCTAATTACATTGGTTAATATAAGATAAAATAAAAAGTACATAAATTTTTTATAAAATTTGACCTTAAAACTTTGTTTTCAGTAATACGAAAAATACTGTAGATAAAAAGTAAGTATTAGATGTGCTACCTTACGTTGTTTAAAGTATTCATGAGCATCTTATTCAAACGTAATTATTTGATCACTCGACAATCGGATAATAAACACACGATGACTAAGTTAGTCAAACATTATAAACTAATCATATCGACTTAAAAACATAATTAAAAGAATAGACCATGATCGTTGTTTAGACTATAACATATCATTTACGAGAGTATAAGTAGTCAACATTATGCCCTTTTATTGTATGAATAATTTTGATGCCGAAAACCTGAAAAAACATATCCAAATGCACAATCTTTAATCTTTTAGGTTTCGATACAACAGTAACAAAATGTATATACACTTGTGAGCAGTGTTGTAAATATCGGCCTTGGCGGCCGCCTAGGCGGCGCCTAGGCGTTTATCGGACCTCCACCGAGTGAGAAAAGTGTAAATCGGTCGACTTTATCGGACATGGTCAATATCGGTCAAAATCGGTCTTAGGCGGTCCTTGGCGGTCGTAGGCGGTCCTTGGCGGTAAAAGAAATGGTCTGAGATGAAGCTAGAATAGTTAAAAGATGTCGGATTTTTCACCGTCGGAGTCATCGGAGTCTCGTCGGAACTGTGATCTTCGTCAGAAGGGCGGTGCTGTGACACAAGAGTGTCATCTTCGTCTGGTCGGATTCATCTTCATTGTTGTGGTAGCCTTGAAAGTTGAAAACAGAGCGTGGAGAAGAAGGGGGCGCCGTTCAGAAAAAAGTAGAAAAGAGGTTGTTATGAAACCCTAAGTCAATAGTCATACGAAGTATATTACATCTTTCTTTCTTTAATTTTGAAGTAGCACGTGAAGTGAAGCCCATTTTTAAATTAGAAATATAACACAACAGATAAAGCCCAATTATTCTAAAGCCTATTCTTTCATAACAAAATTTAAATGTTAAAATAAGTAAATAATTTAAACAATATGGTTCTAATTATGGTTTTTATCTTAAATATTGTTAAAAAATTCATTATTATTAATTAATTTGGATAGTTTATTAGGATATTGTTAATATTTATTTTTGTAAAATTAAATTCTTTTGTATTTTATGGTACCCGCCTAGAAACCGATTAATCACCGCCGAGACCGATTAATCGCTTGAAGGTGGTCGACCGCCAAGGTACCGACGAGCGATTTTTACAACCTTGCTTGTGAGTTGTGAATTAGACCGTAGAAATTATGCGTTAGTACACGTGTCAGTATCATAATCTTTCCTACATCTGGCTAACTAACAATCATTTATATTTGATTATATATGATAAACATGTAGACTTATTTATGGATTTTAGATAGAAAAAAGACAAACCTAAAAGTGCAATCAATAGGTGAACGTGTCACTAGTTTGATGATTTATGCTTTGGAAATTTCCTCTTGTCTTTTTGGCTCTTCACATGTGAAGGTTTATTCATGTGATTCCAAAGAGAGAATGTGTCTTTTGTGTGTTTAAAAAAAATTGAAATATAATGTCGCTTATATGACTGCATATATTTCTAATTTGTTATATTTTGCAGGATTAAGTATTATAACTATTGTAATGTCACTTATTATAATACTTAATATTTACAAAATCCCTATATATTGTATCATGATTGACATTTGCACATAATGTTTCACTAGAATCACATGTGTAACAAATAAACTTTGAATCCAACCAATAAGGGGTCAGTGATTTTGAATCCAACCAATAAGGTGTGAGTGAGCATTAAACATTGAATCATAAGAGCACAAGGTGTGGTGGTGGTGTTATAGCTTAGTTATAGCTTTTTTTGAGCTATAACATGGCTATAACTAAATCACAAGGTTATGGCTCCTTGGTGTTATAGCTATAACTATGTTATAGGGGCCCCACTTGTATTTTATATTTTTTTAAACACATAAAAATACATTAAAATAAAACATAAAATAAAACATACATTAAAATTAAAAATTTAAATGACGACAAAAAATACATAAAAAATACATAAAAAAATAAAATAAAATCATGCGTCTTGAGCGTCACGTTCCAATTTTAGTTTCCAAAGATGTTCGACTATATCACGGCGAAGGTCGTTGTGTACAACTTTATCCCTTAATTCTTTGTATTTATTGCGGTGAACGTCACATCTCTCGACCCAGGTGCGTTGCAAATTCTGCTGTGGACTGACATACAATTCGTTAAATTCGCTTATTGCAAATTCTTGATCTTTTAATATCATGTTATGCAATAGTATGCAGCAGTACATGATTCTTCGAATTTTGTTGACCGAATAAGCTCGTGCGGGATGTTGAATAATACCCCAACGACCTTGAAGGACCCCAAAAGCTCGTTCAACATCCTTACGTGCACTTTCTTGAGCCTTTTTAAAATTCAAATCTTTTGAGTTTCTAGCAACCGAGTAAGTTTTAACGAAGGTGGACCAAGTTGGATAAATCCCATCCGCTAGGTAATAACCTTTGGCGTATGTTTTCTCGTTCACCGTAAATGGAACCTCGGGAGCGACTCCGTCTATGAGGTCGTCAAATAAATTTGAATGACTAAGAACATTCAAATCGTTATTTGAACCCGTTACCCCAAAAAACGCATGCCAAATCCACAAATCTTGAGACGCAACGGCTTCTAGCATAAGTGTCGGGTACTTATGATCACCTCTCTTGTATTGCCATTTCAACGCAGTCGGACATTTTATCCATTCCCAATGCATACAATCTATGCTACTGAGCATACCCGGGAACCCATGATAACTTTCGTGTTTTGCATATAAAGTGTTGATATCTTCAAGAGTGGGTTTTCTTAAAAACTCTTCCGAGAATAAATCCCATATACATTTTGTAAAATTATCCAAACATTCACGACTACAACGCTCGTCAATTTGTAGATATTCGTCAAAAGCATCCGGGGTTGACCCATATGCTAGTTGACGTATGGCAGACGTGCATTTCATTATAGGACTAATGCTCATCAAACCTCTACAGTCGGGTCGTTGTTTGAAAAACAAAAAATGCGCAGGAATAGGATCTATGTTGTAGTTGGTAATACCTTCAACTATAGAAAGAAATAGGGCGGAGCTCATACGGTAGCAGCGTCTAAAAAATCGTTCGGGGTATTTCGGGGCAGGTCCAAAATAATCTTCCATTAGACGTTGTTCAGCACCAACTCGATCTCGCTTGATATATTTTCTAATTCTGGGTTCGCCATCGGCACACAAGGTTTGATAGTAGTTATTCCAATCGTTTAACCTTGTCAATTTTTGAAGTTTTTCCTCACCCGATGTTGAACTCGAATCAGAAGAATCACTATACGTTGAAGAACTCATTGTGAAAGTGAAAATATGAAAAAAGATGTGAGTTGTTTGGGATAAATGGTTGTGTATTTATAAAAGGAAAAAAATTATTTAAAAAAAAGTTTTTTTTTAAAAAAAATCTAGCCGTTGAACGGCTTTATAGCCGTTTGAATTGCACACTCCTTCCACCCACCCCCTTTAACGACTCGTTAATCGCTCGACGGTGGCCGGATAACACACGAATGGCGCCACCCACGGTGTGGGTTTGGCGCCGTTATCGGGTGTTTAACGGCAAAATAACGGGCCATACCCCGTGCTCTAATTGTATTATAGGTATAATATTCATAATTATGATTTCACTTTAGTTAAATTGAGATTAAACTGTTTTTCGGTTTTTGTAGTGAAATGTTTTTTGTCGACTTCAAAATTATTTGTTGTCTGTGTTTAGCTTATTTTCGATACAATTGACCAAACATACAAACGAACCTGAACTCACAGAATGCTCTCTCAATAGAAATATTGTTGTATGCAAGTTTGGGACTTAACCAAAAGTACGATCACTTCACATGTGAAATTTGGGTCCCTAAGATAGAGACGATGAACCCCACATGTTGTCTCGAAGGTGATGTCGATCAAAAGCCGTATGTAATCGTGTACGATGTTGTAGCTAGCACACAAATAGTATGTGTAAAATGCAATATGGTGAATTCATTATCTATATATACATATACCATCGACAATTTACTGTTCATAAAGTTGTTTGTGTATTTCTATATATAAATGCGAAGTCTATATATACATATACCATCGACAATTTACTGTTCATAAAGTTGTTTGTGTATTTCTATATATAAATGCGAAGACATGAAAAGTAACCTGAATTATCAAGTAGCATAGTGGTCCACCTAACTTTTGTAGTGGACTGTGTTGTCGTGAAGCCAGTGTTCGACACATAGCCATGCAACTGTCTTTTTTCTTTTTTGAAGATGTACAAAATTTACACTTATAAACCTTAAACTTTCATAACTTTTTCTTTTAGCCCCAAAATTTAAATATACACTTATAAACCTTTTATTTTCATACTTTTTTCTTTTAGCCCCTAAATTTGAATAGTTAACAAGAAAAGTTAAAATAAATATTGCCCATAAAGAAAAATGTAGAATTAAATAAATTATTTTCATTGATCATGTGAAGTATATCTTATTAAATTAATACTTGATAAAATCTTATAAGAATTATTATAAGTATTTTAAATATATGAAAGGTTATTGATAGATTTAGTTTGTAATAATACTATGTTAAGAGGGTGTTTGGCAAAGCTTTTAAAAGCTACTTATTAATTTATTAACTTTTTTGAAAAATTAATAAGTTAAAGGTTATTTGGATATGATAACTTATTGGCTTCAAAAAGGAATTTTTAAGAAGTAAGGGACTCTTTACTTTTCAAAACTCCTTATTAACTTTTTGAAAGAAAAGCTATACGTTAATAAATTGGTTTGCCAAGCATGCCCTAAATCTACATAACATCTAATTTAACATAGGTGTGTTAATCTACATGATGTTTATATGCGCCACTAAATAACCAACGAGAAATGACTTGAAATTGTTTGCTCTCTCTTACACACATCCACGCGATATGTAAGAACAACTGGTTATGATCGCTACTAAGAACCTAAAAGGACTTTTCGAAGAAGTCAAAATAGGACATAATAATTCATTATACAGGTAGCTATATATACCCGTAGCAACGCGCGGACGTACAATCCTCATTCTTATATATAGTGGTTTTGTCAATGGTTATAGTTTTTCTATTTTGGTGTCAAACTCATGAATTTGGGCCTACTCTAAACCATAAAGGATGATTTTTTGCAATACTTGGGATCGAGAGAACCTGACTTGTTTTTAACAAATTTGGTTCTCCCTCCCACAAAGTGAAAAAAATAAACAAATTGTTCTAACAAAATTATGAAAGAACCGAATTCTAAAGTTAGATACATATATAAATATATACACAATTTTACATCACAAAGCCTATTACCAAATACTATGTGACATATACTGTCTTCTTGTTACCATAATATAATAATTTAGTTTATGGTTTTTAAAAATAACATAGCGTTTGGTCTAAATAGAAACCTTAAAATATATTCTTAGATTTCAAATGTTGTAAGCTAAGACTGGACGTAAAGAGGCGATTGAAATCGTGCATCCCCATCTTCAACCCCCCCCCCCCCCCCCCCACCCTACTATGTGACCCCAATCCGACGCGTTCCTCCCCTTCATTTTGACTTGGTTTGGTCGCTCAGGTGATCGAAAAATGTGCACAAAAAAGTAGGTATTACTTCTACATTATGCATTATTAGTTTTACGTGTATTAATAAAATCAATTTTTAATATTTGGTTGTATGTTTTACCACCATTAAGGAAGATTGGTCATGTGTCTAGTTTTGGGAAGAAAAAAACCGTGCTAATGTTACACTAGTGCCAATTATGGATTTAATTACCATTACTAATTATAAGATTATAACTTGTATCATGACAGAATTATAAGAATTTACAATAAATTTGATTTTATTTGCATTAATAATGCATCATTATCACATGATTTTGGTTCTTGAAAGAATATATTCTTCAAATACACAGAAAGGGGAGAGTTCACGGGCACCACCATCAACAAAATTAATGTGGGAAAGAATAGGGGAAATAGTGAGTTAAAAAAAAGTGCATTATTTATAGTTGTACTTGTGTGGCCTAAAATTCACCCCTGTGATTGCATAAATGTCAGTGGTAACACCCGTGATATATTATTCTCTAATCAGTCTCACTCACATTCTAAAGGTAATTAGCAACATTAGTTGCAATACTATAGTGGTTAAAACTAAGGATAATATGTAGTTTACATTAAGGCCAAATTTATGAGTAAGAATTCTAAATTTATCATTTTGTAAAGTTCATTTTTTTATATTGCACTAGTTCATATTTTCAAACTAGTATATATCTAATATCTAATAAATAAAATACATTTTATCCAAAATTTTAAATATATCAAATAACTACTTATACCTCCATTTCCCATTATTATATTCCATCACTAGTTCAATAAATGGACACTTAAACCCCTCGGCAGAAGCCCAAACAAAAAATCATTTGACTTGCAACCTCCAACATTCTTCTCTTTTCTCTTTGCTTTTCCAAACCCATTTTTCATGGCCAAATTGATGCACATTTGCTCTCTTATAATTCTTTTATTTGTTCTTGATATTACTACACAAACATTATGTCATACCAAAGGCTTGAAACCAAAAAGAAATACATGGAAACAATTTGGGGTAAATTTGACACAAACCCAATACTCAGAACAACAATTCATGAAATGGGTCAATTTTGTTGGAAGTTTAAGGCATTCCCTTTTCTCCACTGCCATAAACAAGCTTTTCCCTTCTTTTACTCTCACTGTTGACCGGAATCCGGCCACCGGAGATTTTACAACCATTCAACAAGCTATTGACTCTCTCCCTTTTGTGAATCTTGTAAGAGTTGTCATCAAAGTTCATGCAGGAGTTTACAAGTAAGTTCTTTTTATTTTTGAGTTTTGTGGGAATTGTGACCAAGATTTAAAGAGCCTAGATAGGATGATATATGGAATGTGAGGTCAAATTTTGTCTTTTCATGCTCAAATGTGGTCACTAATTCACATGAGCTTGTTTGAAATGGTTGAATTTTTCTTAATAATCTAGTTAAAACTACCTAAAACGCTCCAAAGCGTATAAAGTTTTATTAAAAAATTCATTTTTGTATCACAACTTTTAGCTTATACACAACACAATGCATAAAGATTTGATAGTGATTGAAGAACACACAAATATGGAACAAGTGTTATTTACCTTTCTTTAATCATGGGAATTTGGTCATTCATGCAGAAGTTATATGAGGACAAAATATGATTGGTGTTTTGGTCAATTCTTATTTTTAAAACCAAATAAAAATCTATTTTCTTATGTGTGTGGTAAGTAAATTAATTGAAGTTTATGCACATGTGGTCTTTATTTATGAAAATTAATTTAACTTCACGACTATTAAGGTTTTCTTAAAACTAAAAGAACTTGTTTCTTGTTGCCTGAACAACCGTTTGTAAAACAGAATAACTTTTCGTACCACAAACGAGTTCATTATAAAATTACGTTATCGGGTTGCTACAAAACTTTCTTTCAAAAGTGAGAAACTTTTAGGCAAATACACTTTTTTTGTACTTTTTTTCTTCTATTAGTTTTGTATGATAAAAGAAAAGTGAATAATGTTAAAATTTAAATAGTTGATTATCTTCATAGTTTATGGCCAATTGTGTAAATAGTAAATATTCTCTATCTGTAATTTTATATAATTTATATTAGGGTTTTGATAATGACAGAGTGTCAATAAGAACCAATAAAGTTCCTTCTTTTTAGCAACATTTAAATTCTTCCTCCAGTCAGAATCAAGACTGCTAATTGTTGTCCATCCTAAATTGACAGCCCTAAGGATTATTATTATTAAAACCCTTTATATTAATATAGGTTATATACGGGTATTTCCATAATAACTAACATGGTATCCAATATTTTTTTCTCTCAAAAACCTGATTCCAGTTTTTATGCTTGCAATGTTTTTCACGATCGTATTTGTAGTTTTGCAAACAAAATTAACTCAATGCAAATTGTCTAATTATCACATAGTGTTTTACATGTTTTATTTATGTAATAATATATTTCTTAATATTTTTTTTTATAGAGAGAAGGTAACCATACCTCCATTTAAATCATTTATAACCATACAAGGGGCCGGTGCTGACAAAACAATTGTGCAATGGGGTGACACGGCTCAAACCATTGGTGCCAAAGGTTTGCCCCTTGGCACTTTTGGCTCGGCCACTTTTGCAGTCAATTCCCCCTATTTCATTGCAAAAAACATCACATTTCAGGTTACAAAAATTCGATCATATATGCAATAAACACGTGTACATTATGTAATGATAATGAGTTTTAATCGCTAAATGTACAAGTATCTGATGCATACAGAACACGACACCGGTACCGGCACCGGGGGCCGTAGGGAAACAAGCAGTAGCGTTTAGGATATCGGCTGATACGGCTGCATTTGTCGGGTGTAGATTTTTGGGTGCACAAGACACACTTTATGATCATTTGGGTAGGCACTATTATAAGGAATGTTACATTGAAGGCTCGGTGGACTTCATTTTTGGCAATGGTCTCTCTCTTTTCGAGGTTAGTTTTATCACTTATTTATTTTAGATAATTAGGTTATAAATTTTCTACACTTTTTCAAAATACAAACATACTACATTTAAATCTTCTTTTCATATTCACATTTCTAAATACATTTTTATTCATAACTCAGAACCATCAAAATATCCATTCACTTGCCACATCACTTTGGCGTGTATCTTGTGCCATGGCGCCACACCCTCCTATCATAATTAATAGATCACGATATGTTTTTGCTCTATTTATTTTTACCAATTTTCCTACCTAAAATAGATATAATAATAATAATTACATATATGATGTTTGGTCTTGAAAGTTCCACCAACCAACAGCAACAAACCCACAAATTCTATTCAGTTCAAATTGAATTCTCTAGGTCCACTTTGCTATTATGGACCCACATACCTTAATGGACCACACCCGAATCCTTTTTAATTTGTACATATTATGAGAACCTAAGTCTTTCGTTTTAGTGTTTCATGCTAAATATGCCAAAGAATTTTAATTGGCAATTTTTTTAGATTTCTTGTAGAATAATACTGTCCCTACAAGATTAATAGTATCTAAAAATAATATTTTTTGTGGCAGCAATAATCAATATCCTATTCATTAGATCAAATCATATATTAAAATTAATATATAATATTAAGAGATAACTAATAAATTATGCATGTTATCTTATCAATAAACAGATGGTATGAATAGATATCATTTCTCGAATAAATAATCTCCTAGCTCTTATAAACGTAATCTGTAACATGTCATTTTTATTCATATATTTTCTACTTAATTTCGTCATTACTCGATGCGGCAAAAGTCAATTTTACCCTTGTGTAAGAACATAAAAACGTTTTTCTTGGGGATTTAATACAAGGGACAACATTAATTGTAACTTTGGTGGCATTAATTAATTAATGAATTAACAGGGGTGTCAAGTGCATGCAATAGCACCAGTAACAGGGGCAGTAACAGCACAAGGAAGAAGCAGTTTACTAGAGGACACAGGCTTCTCTTTCTTGAGATGTAAGGTCACCGGGTCGGGTGCCCTTTATCTTGGTAGGGCATGGGGCCCCTTTTCTAGGGTCGTTTTTGCATATACGTATATGGACAACATTATCATCCCTAAAGGATGGTACAATTGGGGTGACCCTAATCGCGAAATGTAAGCTCCGCTTTCTCTTCTTAATTACGTATTAATTTGTCGTTATGTAAGCTCCGCTTTCTCTTCTTAATTACGTATTAATTTGTCGTTAATGGCATGGTATAATGTTAGGGAGATGATTTTTACACCACAAAAACTACTTTTTAGACACCATGATTTACAATACAATACTTATATAGTTTGATTTAAACGATGTACATTGCTTTGCGTGTTTGCGTGAAGTAGTTTCTATGGTTTAGAAATCAGCTCCAGTTACCAAATTATCAAGTTTTGCTATGAGCTATACTTATGTAGGTTATTAACCAGTGTTTTCGTGACCGGGTTCGACCGGCCGGTCGGACCGGTCAGACCGGAAAAAACACATGAGGCCTGCCAGATAAGACGGGTCAACAAGCAAAAACTGAGCCGGATTGAACCGGCGGTTTTATTACAAAACCGGGTTCAAAAACTGAGCCGGATTGAACCGGCGGTTTTATTACAAAACCGGGTTGAACCGGCCTAAAAAAGCGAATGTTGGGCCGGATTTAACCTTAAATAAGTCAATGCCCAAAGAGGGAAGACTTTAATTGAGTTGCTTGTTTATCTTTGCAGGCATGTAAATATATACTCCTCCTTTGTAGTAAACTTACGCACACCGATGTGGGATATGGAAAAGTATACTTTTTTCCTTTCCTTTTCTATATTTTTTTTCTTTTCACTTATAATTTAAACTATATTAATAACAAGATTAAAAAAATATAGTCCAACTATGTTACGTAACAACCTTATTTTCTTTTTCTTTTGAGATTTTTAAGTTTTTAAAGATAATTTTGACTATCATATTATACATTGTCTTTATATTATTCAATATATAACATTTATATGATTGTTGCATCATAATTATTCAACGATATTGTTAGCCGGTTCAACCGCCCGGTTCAACCGGTCCGACCGGTCCGACCGTTTTTTAGCTATTGACCGGTCCGATTCAAAATCCGGGTTTTAAAACATTGTTATTAACTACTATCATTGTTAATAGTACACTATCGATCACTGAATTGTCATTTTTAGGTTATTGAGTAATCATTTTTTTGGCTATGTAGCTAGGTCACTATCTTATCATAGTTTAACAAAATAGAGTGATACCTTTTTGTTACACAATGAAATTAATCATATATATGTATATATGAAAAGTTAGACCAGTTTTAGTGGATTTCACTTTATCACTATAATACAATATGTATGTGTAGATATATGTACAAATTGTTAGGACATATTGCCTTTTGCAGTGGGTAATTGGGTAATGGAATGGGTGGTGCGCTCTACGTGTTCGACGAAATGCCACCTTTCTTATTGTTTATGTTTTTTTAGCTTAGGTTTGTGGAATTATATGCAAAAGTGAGTACCACGATAGGGATAGTGTACGCGTGCAACTACTATGGATTTTGTTTTACATCCCTAGAAAATACTTATGGGCTCGAGGGATGATTAGGTCATCCGAAAAGTTATGTTCGATTGATTAAAAAGAAATATGCAACTAATAATATGTGTATAAATACTATTAAGTGATTTTGTCGAACAAAAATGGATTCTATACATACCATATCTTATTCAAGTTATAGTAACAAAAATGATTTTTATATTGTTTTGAAATATAATAAGATCGAGGTACCAAGTTATATGACATGTCGTAGTTATATCACATATTGTGTTGTCAATTTTTGGTATAGGATATTAATTGGCCATGGTACATTTGTCACCCTCATAAGTCCTATGTACACATTCAATATGTTGTATAGTTATGACTTATGTCACAAATTTAATTATATGATTTAGTACGAAATTAGTAGTATAATATATAGTTTGATTAAACAAGGAAACCGTTACCTAACTTGCCTTCTTTAATTTGTCTCTTGTGGTTAGTGTTTTGTTTGGTTAAACTTTAAATTATGGTCTGAAGTCAATACCTTTATGTTATTCTAAGCAAGCTCTAAGTGCTTAAAACCATCTGATTTACAAAAGTATACAAAAAATATAATAACATGTAATTTCTTTGTACTTTTTCGATTAAAATATGATTGGTTTAACCTATGATATTTACTGCAGGACTGTGTATTATGGACAATATAAATGTAGTGGACCAGGGGCGACATTTGCAGGAAGAGTGTCATGGTCAAAAGAACTCACTTATGAAGAAGCTAAACCTTTTCTCTCACTTAGCTTCATTGATGGTTCTGAATGGATCAAACTGTAACAAGTTATTCATCATCATTTTTTTGTGTGTGAATATTTTGTTAATAATGTCAATTTATTTTTTTATTTAGAAGTAATATATATGTCTAGAGAGGTGATTTAAATTTTAAACACCAAATCGACCATTACAAATGTCGATTATGATGTTTGATCTTTTAACTCCTAACAAATCTAAAATTCATCAAAACACGACGAATGTGATATTGATTTGAACCCTCGTGTATCCATCTCGTGTATTTTATAGCTCCGGTTGAAGGGGATCGATAAGGGTTGGTTGAGATAGAGTGAGTGTCTAAATGAAATAAATGTTATTTGATGAGTGTGTTTATTTGTATGTGTTTATTTGACTGTTGTTTTTTGTTTGAGACATGACATTTCATGATAATATCATGTTATATTCAAATGTTAACATTTAATTGAAATTAATGTTAGCAAGTGTGTTTTTTGTATAGGTTTATTTGAATAATTACAAGAAAAATTATATTAGTTATTACTAAATCTTTATATTTCATACTCCAATTCATAAAACGATTAATATGTAAAATCTACTAATTCTCTTTCTAAATTTCACCATTTATTTTGAACACTTATATTACTCAATGAGTAATAAGATAACTATGAATATCCAATCGAAAATAATATCATCTCTACTTATAATTAGCGCTTGTTATATTATAAATCTTACATACAAATGTGAAATGTATTAACTAGGAAACATCTGTCGATATAGATGTTGATGCTTAGATCATCTACAATGTATACACCAAATTCAGAAAATGTCATCTCCAACCAAGACACCAAATTTGGTGCATATTTTGGTGTGATGCAGTTCCCTATAAGCTTTTACATTAAATTTGGTGTAACACTGAAACTTCATACGAGATTTTATATACGTAGTGATGTTTTTGTCAAATGTTCATATGAGTTTAAAATTAGTTTTTTCTAAAATGCCGTTCAAAAAAAAAGTTTTTTCTAAAATAAATATGTAGAGCTATCTAATCAATAATTTTTCAACGAGCATAATATTGATATGATGACTATTATGTTTTAGTATCACTTTTTATTGTTAAACTTTTAACTATGGATGTAAATATTAAGAACCGAAACGAAAGTAATTATCTATAGTTTTGTATAAAATATATTTTAATTTTTAAATGTCGTTTTGTATATAATTAACTAATTTGAAACAAATTTAATTTGGTGCAAAACTCATTTACTGCGAGCATATTTTTTAAAAACGAAGTATGATATATTTCCACCAAATATAGTATAATATTTATTGCAAATATTGAAGGTAATCTTATAACAACAGCATTTGGTTTAACACTTTGAATAATAAAAACCGATTTAATAGTTTATAACAGCTTGAAAACCATGTAATAATATTGCACAACACCTTCAACTTGATATGATATTAAAATTTTGTTCCATAATATTAAAATGTCATAATTTTGAATTCAATGCCAAGTCTCACATTTGACGTTGTTTTCAACTCAAATTGCACAAAATTTCTTCTATCTATCATTTTCAAATTCCACCAACTACCAAAAACAAGACCTTTTCTTCACCAACTCTTGTTACACTTTTGAGGACTTCCCAATCTTACTCATGACACGATTCTTGAAACTGATCCCAAGTAGTGAGTCTAGTGACGGTGACTGAGACTTTGACTTTTCCATTTTGGGCCCACATTTCACCTCATTGGGACCAACCTTTTTCTTGAGCCCGAGCCCAAGCCCAAGATCTGGCCTTTGCTTTGGTGCACTACACGACCTAACCTTAGCCCTAAAAGACTTGGTGTTAGCCATGTAACCGGGGTGGCTCGCGAAAGAGTCATCTTTGGAAACCTCATCACTAATCGACATGTAATCGTATGGCCCACAAGAGTGTTCAAAATGAGGAGTGTTGTGGGTAGTCGAGAAGCGAGGCTCGAACTCATAATAGAGTGGGGATGGGGTTTGGGCTCTTGATTCTGTATCCCAGGCCCATGTGTTAGCCCGTGTTAATCTTGATTTGGGCTTCTCTTGGCCCACCTCAATAAGATTGGGCCTTCCCTCATTGGGAATTGGAAAAGGAGATGAGATCCTTCTACTCCTTGCCTCGTTACCCCTCTACAAATTAACAAGTAATTTTTCTTAAAAATGATTTAATTAATGATCTCCCTTAGGGCAATGGTTAAGGATTAATAACATTAATAGTGTACAAATTTTAAAGTATAAATATCTTGGGTGGTTAGTAAAATTTAGGGGGTGGTTTTATATGGTTAAGGTACATCAATTTTTTGCGTATAATAATTTCTTAACCAATGCTCTAAGGACATTCATTAGCAAAATCCTTCTTAAAATTACCAAACAAGAACGCACTTTCATGGTCTCTAGTGTCTCATGCAAAATAATTATCGGATTGACATATAGAATGTTAGAATGCTAGCAGGATGCAAGTAAATTACAAGGATGATCGACATTTACACCAAATTTTACTATGATTCTTAATTTTTAAAAATTCCGCTGTCAGTTATTTTTTAAAACCTTATGTATCTAAAGTCTTTTTTTTTTTGAAAACTTTTTCATCTAAAATTCTTTTTATCTTAATGTTCGTTAAAATTTTATGTTAAAATATTGCACCGGTGGTTCTTTATAACTACACCAATATTCAATTTTCTGTTATAAAATTTAATGGATATTGGTTTTGAGGACTGTAGACGCAAAAAGTTTTCAAAAAAGAACTACCAACATATGTAAATATTTAAAATAAAGGATCATAAGTGATTTTTGGTCAAACCTCATAAACCATCCTTTTAATTTACCTTAAAAAGAAAAGATAAATGACACTTATGCTTACTATTTATTTGATAAAGAAAAATGTCAAAATTAAGGGATAATATGAAAAAATAAAATTGTTGAATTACACATGGCAGACACATGAATACCATTTCTCAAAGGAAACTTTTATACAAGCAAAGATTAACACAAACATTGAGTGAATTTAGAGATTGGGGTGCTTACAATTGATGTTGTGGAATTAGATTTATGTTGTTGAAGACGAAAGCTGTGAGCATAAACAGTAGATCGTGCTCTAAACAAAGCCTCCATTCCCTGCAGAGTCTCAACTGCTTCTTTCCTCACTAAATAACCTCTCACAACCGCTTGAAGCTTCACCAGCGATTTCAATGCTTTCAACGCTTTCCGAGACTATTAAAACCACAAAATTCTAATCAATCAATCGATATCAAGATTGAGATTTTAGTCATAAAGTAATCGATGAAACAGTAAATGAATTTTAACGTGGTTAATTACCAAATGCCCACGAAACAGAGCTTGAATTTTGATAGCAGCATAATTCTCTCTATCACCGGCGCCGGAGACGCGATTCTGGCTGGTTAGCCTGACGACGGAGATGGCGGCTTGGGCGGCAGCAACGGCTGCATCGGCCGCGGCGGCAGTGGCCACAGCTACTGCAATTGCACGGCGGTTCTGCTCATCGGAATTGGTGTGGAACGTTTTCAGTAAAGGAGAATCCGCCGGAGAGTTGGTGGTGTCTCGACGTGAACGGCCAATGCATGACTGAATGTTGTGTTTCCGGTCATCGGAATTTGATTGGTGTTTTCCTTTTCTAAATCCGAACAAACCCTTCAACCACCTTATCGTTTTCCCCATTTTTTTTCTTCTTGTATGTCAAAAAGAAAGAGAGAAGAGAGATTTTTGTAACAGGTTACAAATTTTAAATCTTTCCCATTACGAGGGAAGTCTACGAAAGATATATATATATATATATATATATATATATATATATATATATATATATATATATATATATTTGTATATGCATGTAATATAGTAATAATAAATGATATTTATTCGTATCATTTGTTTATATTCATTTTCCTATTAACTTGATAGAATAATATGTATAATCTATTTATTCTATTTCTTAATATCATCCTTTTATTTTAACACATGTGTTCATCTAATAAGTAGGATATTAAGTAGTACTCCCTCCGTCCCACTTTAATTGTCCACTACAAAAAAGCACACAGTTTAAGAAAAGTGCATTAATTATATAATGTCACCAATCAAATTTTCTCTTTCCCACTTAAATGTTTTTTGATTGGTTGAAATTTAGGAAATGACACTCTTTGTGAGACAAACTAAAATAGTATACTGGACACTTAAAATGGGACGGAGGGAGTAACAAATAGTAAGAAATAATATCATTACTATATGGTAATACACTATATGTCTATATAGAGAGGGAAACTTAAATTGGATTGAAAATAGTGTAATGAGAAAACTGTAAGAAAATTGAATGTTCTCCCTAACATTGTGTTCCGGAATTTTAATTTTAAAGGTAAACAAAATGAAAAGAAACAAAAAAAAAATTATTGTGTTTGAGAGATTTTTTTTAAAGAAAGAAAAAAGAAGAGGAAAGAAATTTACGGTATTTTCTCTCATAATCTTCCTCTAAAAAGTGGGAAGATTTAATGAGAATAAAAATCTTAAATAATTAAATTGCAATTACTTAATTACCGTTGATGTTAACTAATTTATTAACATTTTAATAATAAAACTGTAAATGAGTATTTTTTTCATTAATTTCTCTCCAACTCAAGAACACAAAAACAATAAATTTCTTTTTAGTCTGACCTGGAATACAAAAAAGAAAAGTATTTTCTTTCAACATTTTTTCTTATTTTTCTTTTCTCTTACATTCTTCTTTTTTCTTTCATTTAAAAAGTCTGGAACATATCGTAAGTAAATGTATAATACGAATTTAATAATAAAAATATTAAAAATTAAAAAAAAAAGTTAGTCAATTTTTTTTTATGATTTCCTTGCTATGACAGACCAATTGAAAATGAACCCAGAATTGGCAAGAATTAGCGGATCGAACTGAATCAGAATTGGGCCAGACTGAACTGAGTTATATTGTCGTTAAAGGCGTGTCAATTTGTATCAATTAAAGTGTCGACTGGAATGACGTTGATGTGCAAAACTAAAGTGTTAGTTAACTTCACATTTAAGAGACTTCAAATAATATTTGTTTTTCATAGTTGTTTAATATTATTATCATGAAGCTTTTAAATTTATTCTAACTTAAAAAAATTTGAAAGTTTTACTTTACATAACTAGATCAAGTAATATGATCTTCCTACAATAAATTTTGATGACTTTTTCTAAAGTAAATATTTATAATTAAAGATAGTATATAAATTACCTAATAAAATTGTTTCGTGAAATTGTTTCGTTTTCACATGTTGCGAGCATTACATATTAAAGATGATGATACACGACAAGGACAATAAATTGATATCAATATTGATAAGTTAGCATTATGATGCGTTTAATTCCTATATTTGTACGTTGTTCTTTAAATCACAATTCAAAATTCAAAATTTGAAATTTGAAATTTAAAATTTGAAATTTTGACTTCCCGCGGATTGATAAATACGCATATAGATGTAAAGGATGGAATATTATGTTGTAATAACACGTGATCATTATAATTAATCAGCTTGGCAGTATTCATGATATAACACCAGTTTATTATCATTCTCCTAAAGTACGGAAAAATAATCAATTTGCATTCTAGTTTTGTTGACAATTAATAAATGTAATTGATTAGCCAAGTTATAAATTAACATAGTTAATGGTATAAGTGATGCTCCAAACTCTAATAGGGCATTGGGCTCAAAGTGAAATAATGAAGAAATTAATTTGCGTATGAATAGAAAATAATCAAACTACTTATACCTTGATGACTTATAAGACTATATTGTAGTTGATCATAAACGAGGTAAACGAATAAGGTTTTCTAAGACCAGGTTATTTACGGAAGGTGGTTCTTCGATTAAAACTTACGCAATTTAATCATAGTATCTTCGTGATCATTCCAGAATCCATTATCTGGCGACCCATAAAAATCTATACCAAACGGGGTTTGAAATTGATACTTGTTGTGATGATGTCAGGACATCCACCACTAAACTATCATGGTACTGGTGGTTATGGTTAATCATGAAATGTAATTGATTTAAATTTATCATCACTTTTAATTTATACATGTTAAGATATATTTTATGTATAATTTATTTGTTTTTATACTTTTAGTTAAATAAAAAGATAATTACCTTTTGTTTATTTATCCTATTGTATCATGGATTAGAACTTACAACTTATTCGAAGTTGGTACGATAACCAGCATATAGTCGTTAATAACTTACATGACCAGTTTTTATAAATACAATGATTTAAATAAAAAAACTAAATGACCAAAGTGAATTACTTTTATCAGAAATATGATGACTACTGAAAATATTATTCCTATAATTTACTGAAATTTGTTAGCTTACGTGGTTTCAAAAAACCTCATAACCTAACAATAAAATGGAAACCAACAATTTATGTGCTTGTAGAGCTTCGCTCAATCTTGTAATCACATTTTAAAATAATCATTAATAAATAACAACCCCTAATAATAGTTTTTTTTAATAGTTTGTAAGAATGTTACATGTAGTTTGTTATAAATTTGTGGTTTTATTATATCTTCTAATCCTTTTTATATTCTAGAACCTAATGTTTTATTGTTTAAAAAAAATGCATCATTAGTCCTTTGTCCACTTGAAATTACCTAATAGTCGCTGAGGATGTTTTTTTTAACTTTTAATTCATATTTTTTTTATTGATATCTAGCTCAGCTAGATTGATGTATGAGTTTTAATCTCATATGAGTCGTGAGGTTTAGAATTTGAATCCTGTAAACACATATTTGTGGTGACAAATATGAGAGATTTTTTTCCTGAAAATCCCTAAGGGGCTGGGTTTGCCCTGTAAATGAGCTCGAACCCGGGGTGCTCACTGGAATATTGAGAATATGATTCCGTTGTTATCATTTGTCGTTTAAAAAAAAAACTTATTTCTTCTTTTCTATGTAAATTCAAAATAACTTTACACCATCCCCACAATGACTTGCAAATCCTCCCACAATTTCGTTTCTACGGGATGAGCCCCATATCTAGCGGCGACATCACCTAGTTTCATCGTACATAACCCTTATCCCCATCGGAAACAACACCACTCATTTTTCCGGTGCACACCTTAATTCAAACACATCTTCTGCCACCAAAAGAACACACAAACCTCATTCACCAACTGTCGCCGGCAAACTGCGCCACCTCCACTAGTGACGTCGAACATCCATTCAGATTTCTTCATCGGCGTGTCCTTACAAACAAATTTGTGCAAACACATTTCTTTAAAACCACTAGGGTACATGAATAAAAGTTTGTTAAAAGTTTTAGATTTGGTCTTTAAGTCCTACAAATTACACAGATAGTCCCCAGGGTTTGAAAATCGTCACACTTTTGGTCCCTAACACTAACTCCCGTTAAAGTTGGCTGTTATTTTCTTGTAAATGACAATCTTACCCTTTTCTATTTATTTTTAAATGTACTGTAATTTAATAAAGACAAAACCCAACAGATAGGGGTGCCCAACGGGTCGACCCGACCCGACCCGACCCGGCTCTTATCGGGTCGGGTCTATCGGGTTTGAGGTAAAAAAATTCTAACCCGAAACCCGACCCGATAAGGAATCGGGTTAGTCGGGTTCGGGTTGGTCGGGTTAGCCATTTATAAAAGTTTTTTATTATTTTTTCGAGAAATTATATATATGACAACTAATATAGAATTTTAGTTAGTCATATTTATCTTTTCTTTGTATCTCTATCCTCTTCATATTTGAAGAAATTAATTACGGAAAGGATTATGGCTAGTTTTATTATTTATACCTTGTTCTCCTCCTTTCAAAACTGAATTAATAAAAGAAAATATACAAAAACCTTCTGATCTCTCTGTTCCAACGATTTCTAGAACTAAAATACAAACAACTACAAATTAATAATGCTTTTATAATCTAACTACAAACAAAAACTATTAAAAAATACAGTACCTTTTAATCTAATGATGTTTCTTTGTTAGCAAGCAGCAAGAAGCAGAGATGAGTAGACAACAACGGTTTTGAAATAAACTTAAAAAAGATAGATTACATAATTCACTTTGTAGGGTGATTTTTGGTTTCCTTTTCCTCTTAGATATTTGTGGTAAAGATATTTTTTAAAATTTAAATTTTAACCCTAATCCTAATCGGGTCTAATCGGGTCAACCCGAAACCCGAAATTTTAAAACAATCTAACCCGAAACCCGACCCGATAAGGAATCGGGTTAGTCGGGTCGGGTTATAAAAACCCGATAAGATCACATGACCCGAATACACCCGACCCGGTTAGCATTATCGGGTTCGGGTCCGGGTCGGGTCAGGTCGACCCTTTGGGCACCCCTACCAACAGATACCGAATCATCTCTTCTTTGTACTCTCTCTTCTCTTTTTCCCTACTCCTTCTCACCGGCCATTGCACATGATCGGAGTCATCTACAAGGCCATAAGCCTGAAAATGTGTTGGTCAGATACTCAAATGAGACGATCACTTTATGCTCACTGATTTTGACCAACACGAACACCCGAGTTTCTTTACGAAAACTTCACAAACACGATTGTTGCTAAGAAACCACCGAAGAACAGATGAAGCCCTAAAACCAGACCCGAGTTTCTCGTATCTTAGATCGTGTCAATGGCTTGATCGAGCAGCATGTCAACAGATTCAGATAGGTCGTGTTAGTGCTCAATCTTCTAATTTACATATTTTGAGATCTATGGTGGTCTGTGGTTTTGTTTAGTGGCGGTACGCAGCCGTCAATTGAAGTTTATGATATGCAGATAATGATGATACGCAACGATTTTTGTGCTACCTGTGGTTGCAGCGGTCAATTGACGCCGGTGCTTTTAGGGGAAATGGATTTTCTTGATACCGGTGGTTTCTTCTGATGCTTCTGCTGTAATTCACGATGTGCTTCCGAAATATGTTTAACATGATAATATATTTTGTTGTGTTGAGAAATTACAATATTCAGAAGCATATAACTACTTTGTTTATTAAAGCTTGAAAAACCATATAATCGGAATATTTTGCAAGAAATGGGTGCACCATGAATTGCAAGAAATGTGTGAACTTATTGTTAAAACTTGAGATTTCTTCGGTTTGATGAATTGGGAGAAATTGAAGAAGAAAGAGATGAGAGAGAGGAGTTTCAAAATTAATATTAAATGGAAAACTAAAATATAAGAGCATCTTTTTAAAAGTTTATTATTATTTTAATAAGTCTTTTGGATGAATTTTTACCCATTGGAATAACTGGCTTTTTTAAAAGCTTATTCAAAAAAATTTTTTCTACTAACTTTTTAATGGACTTTCAAGATTTGTCTTTTTTAGTCCTTTATGTTTAATAGTTTTTCATTTTAAACTTTAAATATATCTTACATAAATTCTTAATTATATTTTTATTAGTTAATATATAAATTATATAATATTTAATGTCAATTATTATAATATTTTTGTATGAGATATTTTAAAAAATATTATATGTAGTAAGATGTTATAAAAAGTGTCAAATTATATAAGGGGTATATATATAACATTTAAAATAGATAAAGGTAAATTGAAAATATTGTTAAAGAAAAAGCTTTTAAAAAGATTAACTATTGAAGATGCTATTTATGTAGAGGTTTTTGGTTAACCATTGGGATGCTCTAAAGGGTATTTTAGGCCTTATAGGGAAGAAGAGAAGAGAGAGTACAAAGAAGTACAGATGATTCAGTATATGTTGGGTTTTGTCTTTATTAAATTACAATAAATTTAGAAATATATAGAAAAGGGTAAGATTGTCATTTACAAAAACAATAACGGCTAACTTTAACGGGAGTTAGTGTCAGGGACCAAAAGCGTGAAAATTTTCAAACCCTTGATACTATCCGCATATATTTTAAGACTTAGAGGGGGCGGTATGGTAACGAAGGGTGGTAGGCGCCGGACGCCACGTCGGCTCGCCAGGCGCGCCACCACACCGTGCGCTACGCCAGTGAAGACCAGCGCCGGACCATCGACGAACCCAACGAGCCAATCACACGCTGCCACGTGGACTAGCCGTTGGGCAACGGCTATTTTTGAAAAAATTAATTTTTTTTTAAATAAACTTTTAACCCTTATAAATACCCCCCTTTTATACAATATTTTCACACAACATTTCTCATCATTTCTCAAACTAAACCCTTTCACATAATATTTTCAACACAATCTTTGATCAAAATGCGTCGGAATTTGATGGATCCCGGAAGTTATTCGTCCGATGTCGACGATGAGACATATATTTTTTTTATGACTCAAGCGCATCAATTCATGCAACGCCAACAAGCTCAACCAACCCGGAGTCGCGTGCCAGTCTATCGAGATCGTGAAGCTACCGAGCAACGTTTATTGGATGACTACTTTGGTGATAATCCAAAGTACCCTCAGACGGTTTTCCGGCGTCGATTTCGTATGACCAGGCGATTATTCTTAGAAATAGTCGAAGGTATTTCTAACTATACTGCTGAACCTCTTCCCGACCATTTTGAATTGTTTAAAGTACGACCGGATGCCACCGGTCTAATGGGTTTTAGTGTTATAATGAAATGCACTTCTGCCATTCGCCAATTGGCGTACGACATAACACCTGATTCACTTGATGAATATTTACAAATTGGTGAACATTGTGCACGTGATTGTCTAATTCATTTTACCAAGCGTATTATCGACTTATATACCACTGAGTATTTAAGGAAACCCGACATCCATGACGTTCAAAACCTATATACAAAACACGAGAACGCTCATGGGTTTCCTGGAATGTTTGGTAGTATAGATTGTATGCATTGGGAGTGGACCAACTGTCCAAAAGCATGGCACGACCAATATGGTAGGGGTGATAAAAAATACCCAACTATAATACTAGAGGCTGTCGCCTCGCAAGATTTGTGGATTTGGCACGCATTTTTTGGGGTTGCGGGTGCCAATAACGACCTCACTATGTTAAATAACTCACCCTTGTTTGATAACCTTCTTGACAATATTGCTCCTTCGGTCCCTTTTGTTGTAAATGGAGTGACTTATCCGAACGGGTATTACCTAGCTGATGGTATTTAACCACAATGGGCAAGCTTTGTCAAATCATTTACTGTTGCACGAGACGAAAAACATGCTTACTTCAAACGAAGACAAGAAAGTGCAAGAAAAGACGTAGAACGTGCATTTGGTGTCTTACAGAGGCGTTGGGGGATTATTCGCCAACCGGCTCGTTCGTGGAGTGTCAACAAGCTACGTAGAACCATGTACGCATGCATCATATTGCATAACATGATTGTAAAAGATCAAAACTTTTCCATAAGCGATATGAACGAGTTGTATGTTACTCCACAACTTAATTTACAACGTACTTGGATCGAGAGAGCCGAAATACAACGACTGAGATCAAAGGAATTACGTGATAAACGTACACACGAATCGCTCCAACGAAAGATTACGGACCATATTTGGCAACGATATCAAGAAAATCGTATGTAATTTTCGGGAATTTTTTTTTTAAAAATTCGGTAATTTTTTTTTCGGTTTTTTTATTTATTTATTCGGTATTTATATTTTTTTAATTTGTAGTTTGTATTTGTAGTTGTATTTGAGGGTTTTAAATGTGAAATGTGAAATTGTGATGTGGCGCAGATGTGACGGTTTGGCTTAAGCCACCACGAGAACTAAATTCAAACTTTTAATAAATCACAGGGAACTATCCATGTAATTTACCTTTTAGTTATTAATGCATAAATGAAAGCAACTACATATATGCTTAGACCCGTGCCAAATTTGATTTTGATGAACTAAAACCACCCACTTTCAACAATTAGCCAGAACTTGACCCGAAAAATATGTTTATTGGAAGACCATTTTTTACAATAGGTGTACAGAAAATTGTAAAATATTTATTCTATGCAAGAATAAAGATGCACAGAAAATAATACAAAATACTTCGGCTTAAAGAAACATGTACTTTGAGCACATGAGAATAAAAGCGACAACAAATATAGCATTATTTTAATAATTATAAGATCTAAAACCTTACATTAATTAATCAATTGAAAATTCACATAAATTGAACTTCTTGTCTTTGGGTGTTTGAATAAACTGATTTAGTTGGACAATCAAATTGTTTTATTATTAAAATATATAAATCTTTTTGAATATTCGATTAAATATTGTTTACTGTGTTTTTAAAGGCTAAAAGGTGTTTTTTCTCTCTTAAAAATTATATTTAAAATAGTTTCTCATACCCAAACATCCCTTATACCGGTGCCAACGGGAGCATCGGTTGGCTAACCGACACCATCGTCCATTGACACGGCCCATCGGTTCGAATATGAGAGGCATGAACTAGGGAAGAGGAGAAAAATCGGTGGGTGCCAATGAAATTTAATATGGTATTTGATATTTTGTGTCTGTATATTTTATAATGTTGTGGCCAAAAAATTGAAGAGGATCAATTGAATGTCACTTAGAGTGTAAACTGACATAATACTGATTTGAAAAAAAACCTATAATACACTAAGGATATAATTAGACAACCTTTTCAAAATGACTTGAGATATCAACTTTTATTCAGAACTCAACTTAGAAATAACTGCTATTCATTAACATCTTGAAATAACAACTTTTATTCAGAACTCAAACATTTTTTTAGGGGTGAGCATAAAAACCGAAAAACCGAATCGAAACCAAAAATACCACACTGAAAAAATCGAACCATTTGAAAAACCGATGTGAGCGGTTTTGATTTTGGAAAAACCGAATGTTTGGGGCGGTTTTCGGGTGCATACGAAAAACCAAACCGAAAAAACCGCCCCGCCCCGCCTTATATTTTTTTTCATATTCTATAAAAATATTTTTATCTTTATAAAGATTTGATGGTTAACTATTTCAAAAAACACGAGTATATATCATTTGAACTTTTTGACACAATTTACTTGTATATTTTGTACGTTTCCATGACTATAATCGTAAAAATTTGGTATATTTGTTTTTTTTTATATATAAAGGAAATGAGTTAAAGTTTGTAAGTTTGGATCATAACATTTAAGTTAACAAATTAGTAAATTTTAAGGAAAACAAAAAACCGAAACCGAACCGCCTTATTGAGAAAAACCGAAACCGAAACCGAACGGTTTGTAATTCTTAAAAACCGAAGTATTCGGTTCGGGGTTTGGTTTTAGTCAAAAACCACCCCAAATCGCCCCATGCTCACCCTTACATTTTTTCTTATTATTTTAATGTAGTAATATATAATTAATCGTTTCAAGATACTGCATGAAAAGGGTTGCAAAATATTTCAAAATATCTAACTAATATTGAATAGAGCATATATGATTATTCTATAAAAAAAATGGACCATGTTTTTTTATTTGAAAGGCTATTCTCTTTTTAATGGTTTCTCTATGTGGCTAAAAATTTCCTGTGATATACACAATTTAATCATTTGTCTTAATTGTCTTTGAACTTTCTCAGGGTCATCTAATAAATATTTACTAGATAAGAGATCAAACTAATGACCCCTAGAAAGCCTTCTGGCATATATTGGGTTTGAGTGTGTGCTTGAAACAAATTGAAGATCTGTCTAACGATGGTTTTGCGATGGTATTTATGGTGGTCGAATGATGGTGCTCACAAAGACACTGAATCCCTGTAAATGAGATGTATGAAGAGGTAAGATCATTATGTAGACAATTATACTTGTATTTGAAGGAAGAAATATTGTTTAGAGAGAGACCTCCGACAAAATGTGAGTGAGAAAAAATGAGTATAAATACTAAAGACATAGACAAATATATACATGCAGATAGGAGCAGAGTTGGTATATGGAACAAAGTGTTCACGTGCTACTACTCAAAAAAATTCCAGTATGATAAGTTTTTAAAATTGTTTTGGTGTTAAAGCGTCAGATTAAAAAAAGTTACCCAATAGCCGAAATCAATCTTAAATAAAAAAACTCAATTATTAGCTAATAGTACAAACTCAAAGACAAACCCAAAATTGGAACCAATAAACCCAAGGTGTTTCTTGTAGGCTTTTTTACCTTATAGGCTTATGAAATCAGTAATTTTTTGTAGGTTTATGAATTAACTACTGAAGACTTGTTTGGGTATGTTATCAAACAAGATGATCTATAATAAAGTTTCTTGCGTTGAATTCATTTATGTTTTGAGGCTTTCCTCTAAGACCCCGTTTCTTTTGAGGTTTTATTACCTAGTGGAAGTTTCTAGTTCGCCCCCGCATGCGAGTATGATTACATGAACAAAATGTGCTTTGTGTGGCGTGTATGTGCGAGAGTGTTGTGAGTGTGCTTTAGAAAGAGAGAGAAATAGAAGAATATGAAATGAAATTTTATGGTTTGGCAGCAACAATGGTATTTGATGAGACAGAACATATAACCGATAAAAGGGGGTATGCAAGTTTGCGATTTAACACTGGGGGGATTTAAAATTATAATAATGAGGTAAAATGTCCAAAATACGTTCACATGACAATACTTCTTAACGCACGTCCACTCGAGGAATTGTTCGAGAACGAAATATAGAAGATAATGGACCATCCATCATACTTCCTCCGATTCAAATTAGGTGATACATTGTTAGTTTCACGTTTTTTAGGCAAATAGTTATAATTAGGGTTAAATTAGATTAAGTTGAATAGTTATTGGGGGATGAGCCCCACAACATTTAAATAAATTAAAGTTAATGATATTTAAAAGTAAAAGTATAGGTAAACGAGTCATTTCATTACATAAAAGAAGATAATTAGTGGATGTTGGTCTTACTAATTTTTACTAAATAAGATAAATTATTAAAATGTATCATTTATTTTGATATATTCAAAAATATATAAATGTAACACTTATTCGATTGATAATTTAAAAGGTAAGGACCAAAACTGTAATTTTGACTAAATTACATAAACTTTTTTGTTAACTGATAAAAATGGATGAAATTATAAATTTTTAGGATAAATTAGATGAAATTGGAAAATTGATATTGTTATATTTGATCGCAAGATAATTTAAAATAAAAACATATCTTCTACCAAATTGTGTACGAGTAGGACACTAAAATGACTTCGAAATTCGAGGAAAAAAAGATAAGAATAAATATATTTCTGGCGTATATATATACATCTTGTCTCTTTCCTTCACTTGCTTCGCCGATAATATTGTCGTTTTTACTCTCTTGCTTCGTACTCATTCATGTCCCCAAATTCTATGAGTTTTTGAGGCTTCTAATATCCTTTAATTTTTAGTTGGGTTTGCATCCAACAGTTTATTACCCATAAATCCACCTAAATCAAGTTCAGATCTTTACTTCATAAACATAAATAAAATCAAAGGGTATCAATCTTTTCAACAAAAAGTTTGAATCTTGTCTTTTTTTCCCGATCCGTGTGATTTAGTTCTGCAAATTTGATCATATGGGTAAGGTAACGGTGGCTGCGGCGGTGGTGTGCGCCGCCGCTGTTTCTGCAGCGGCTGTCCTGGTGGTCCGTTACCGGATGCGAAATTCCGGTAAGTGGGCAAAAGCTATGGATATACTCCGGGAGTTTGAGGACAAGTGTGGAACTCCGATTGGAAAACTCCGGCAAGTTGCCGACGCCATGACCGTCGAGATGCACGCCGGACTTGCTTCCGATGGCGGAAGCAAGCTCAAGATGTTGATCAGCTATGTTGACAACCTCCCCACTGGGTATATATACATATAATTTACAGTAACTCTATATCTATATATTAATTATTGATTTAGAATATTCATAATTGATCTCATTCTGAATTTTCAAGATTTGCTTTGAATTCGGAATGGTCGGAGTTGACTTTTTCCGGTTTTATATGGTTGAATTTGATCAGTTCTTCACTGTTCATAAAAATTCGTTTGTGTTATAAAATACCAAGATTTGGGTATTGCATTTTTCTTCAGATTCATAAATTTGTTCATACAAAGTTCATATTTTTAGGTTAATTTTGACTACATTTATTTGACCTTTACTTTTGATTTAGGGTTTGTATGCTAAAGTTTTTGTGAGTTTTTTTTAAAGATTTAAAATACATTTGATCACTTATGAATGTGATTTGAATCGATTATTACGATCTTGAACTTACAATTACCAGTTTTATGTGCTTAATTGAACTGATTATGATTTTCTATTATTTTTAGGGTAAAAAGTAATGAATTTTGTGGTCTACTTTAGTTCTAGACTTATTACATTATCTAATTCTAATGGCTGTTCGAAAATAGTTATGTGGAGTTAGACATTTACTGAATTGTTCTTCTTAGTTTGCTCTTTTGGTCCGTGATTAGAGTTTTTTAGACATTTTTCTTTTAACGAATTCCCGATCACCACTAACTTTTATACCCAATATACCATTAGTCTGGTATTTTAATAGGGATACCAAAAAGAAAAAGAAGTATTTACCTTTTCGGGTGTATTTCAAGATTCTTTTGTGTTGATATATGAACTACACTTTTCTCTAACCGAACCAAATTTTGATTAAAAGCTTGCAAATTTATTACTTTAGTGTACTTTATATAATCTTTTATCATAGAATTTCATAAATCCATGTGTTAATTTTTTTAGGGACGAAACGGGAATTTTCTATGCGCTAGATCTTGGTGGTACAAATTTCCGTGTTCTTCGTGTGAAGTTAGGTGATGTAGAAAACGTTAAAAAGGAATTTCAAGAAGTTTCAATTCCTCCAAATCTCATGATCGGGAAATGTGAAGTGAGTACTTTTAATCTCATTTCGCCTTTTAAAAAAGCAAACGTTTTGACAAGTTTCTAATGTTTTGAACATTACTAGACTTTATGTGATAAAATGTTATTTATTTAATTTTTGTAGGATTTATTTGATTTTATTGCTGGAGAACTTGCAAAATTTGTGGCTACTGAGGGTGAAGATATGCAAATTCCACCTGGCACTCAACGGGAATTAGGGTTTACTTTTTCGTTTCCCGTTAAACAATCATCAATTGCGGGAGGGACACTTGTCAGATGGACAAAAGGGTTCAACATTGAAGATGCTGTAAGTCTTTTTTTTTTACTATTTTGCCCTTTTGTATATTTTCAGCATAATTATAAAAAAGATGAAACGAAAAATTTACCGGTTATTTTTTAATTCTCATTCTTGGGCAAGCTTTTAAAGTTAAAGTTACATTTTTTACCCCTTGTCATCGTTAAACACTACCAAAGTACACGATATATGGAAGGGTATTTTAGACATTTTACAAAATTTAAATTTGTTTTATAACAGGTTGGGCAGGATGTTGTAGAAGAGTTAACAAAAGCCATGGAAAGAGCTGGACTTGATATGCGTGTTTCCGCTTTGGTAACGTGATTTCATTTTTTTTATTGTTATTAGTATTACTTCTTGTTGCAAAATCTTTTTTTTCGAACATTTTAATATCTTATTTTCATTTTAGTCCCTGTAAAACGAAGAATGTTAAAATAGTGGTGAAAATGCAGGTGAATGATACAGTTGGAACTTTAGCAGGAGGGAAATACAGTAATAAAGATGTAATTGCTGCAGTTATTTTAGGTACTGGAACTAATGCAGCATATGTTGAACGTGCAAATGCAATTCCTAAATGGCAAGGTTTACTTCCTCAATCTGGAGTAATGGTAAGAAACTTGCAAATGGCCCGTTTGGGTCATGTTTTTTCTCTAACGGGTCGGTCAAATGGGTAACATAAAAAGATAGCTTAATAGGTGAAATGGGTCGAAACTTGAAAGTCGCCCAAATGGTATTTTAGATTCATAAATAGTTTTATTCAAGAGATTAGCTTGTTAATCAAACAATATAATATCTGTATATCAAGTTTAACATATTAATTATTTATTAAATATAAAAAATCTTTGACAAAAAGTGTTCACTGTCAATCCGTACAGAACTTTACCAAATTTTGACCCGAAATTTATTTATTAAAAATTAAATTTTTTTGGACATAAAGTTTTTTTGTTGACCCGCACAAAATTTTACCAATTTTGACCCCTTAATTATATATTAAAATATAAAAAATTATGGACATAAAGTTTTTGTGTCAACCTGTACAATAATTTACATTTTCTGACATGTTGATTATTATTATAAAATATTTTAATTATGTCTAATAAATAACGTTTATATATAATTAAAGGTTATAAACATGGAATGGGGCAACTTCCGATCATCACATCTTCCTTTGACAGAATATGATGAGAGTCTTGATAGTGATAGCTTAAATCCCGGAGAGCAGGTAAATATATTTTATATATTTATTTAATGTTCTTCATTTTATGCGTACATTAATATTATCACAACCGTTATTTTTTCTTAAAATTAAGTGTCGGTATTGTAATTGTGATTGAACAGATATTTGAGAAAATAATTTCGGGAATGTATTTGGGAGAAATCGTGAGGCGAGTTTTGTTAAAGATGGCTGTAGAAGCTGAGTTTTTTGGAGACACTGTGCCATCTAAACTTGAAAAACCCTTCATATTAAGGTACAACTTTCTTTAATGTGGATTATGATCGGGTCGATTTGGGTTCTGTTTTTAGCTTTAAAGGGCCAAATGGGCTAAATAAAAAAATTGCTAGTTAGGTAACATTTCAAATGGGTCAACGAGTGGATAACTAACAAATAGTGTTTTATTGTGCACATCCTTTTAAATAGTTTTATTTAAAAAGTCAGATTCTTGTTGTAACTCTACATATTTTTTGAATCATGTTTATGACACTAATAATTAATAGAAAATTGGACAAAACTGTTCCGGGTCAACCCGTTTTCAACCGTATATAACCCGTTTATGATCTTATGCATGCAGGACACCCGACATGTCTGCAATGCATCATGACTCGACTCCAGACCTAAAAGTGGTTGCAACCAAATTGAAAGACATACTCGAGGTATACATATTGTAACTATAAGTTTATCAATTTTACGCCGATTAAATAAATAAATAAATATGTATATTTAAATGTGATCATTTGTAACGTGCAGATATCCAACACTTCTCTAAAAATGAGGAAAGTAATTGTCGAGCTGTGTGAAACCGTGGCAACTCGTGGGGCCCGCCTCTCGGCGGCTGGAATCCTAGGAATCCTCAAAAAGATCGGGAGAGACACAGTCAAAGAAGGAGAAGAAAACCAGAAATCAGTTATAGCAATGGATGGTGGGTTGTTTGAGCACTACACCAAATTCAGGGCCGCAATGCAAACTGCAATGAACGAGTTGTTAGGTGAAGAAGCTTCTAGAAACATCGTAATCGAGCTGTCAAATGATGGGTCGGGTCTCGGGGCTGCTCTTCTTGCAGCTTCGCATTCTCAGTATCGCGAATATAACGAGTCCACATAGACTTGTATCATTTTTATTTTTTTTAACATTTATTTTGGATTTTATGGTTTTGAGAACTTTTTGGTTTTTTTTATTAATGTTCAAGAGTTTCCCATACGTTATGGGGTGTATGCAAATGCAAAGGGCTTTTGATGAGAGCCTTTGTATGGGATTGTATGTTGTTTTAAGATATATTAGCGAATAAAGTGGCACGTTAGAACTCTATATGTCGAAAAGGGGTCATATATTTGAGTTATATAAACTGTCTTTGCAATTTGGTAAAAGGTAAGGATAATTTTATCTTATTACATTATGTGTATTCGAACATGAACATTTATAGTCAGTTACTGTTTTTCGTCCCATATAAGCCCAAGCATTTGGCCATTCAAAGTGAAATGTTTTTCCGGTGTGACCAAGAAATATAAGGTGGGATGGTAAAAATGGTTAGAAGGAAATATGCAACCTATGCTTTATGCTTTTATGTTGATTTGTCAAGCATTTGTTTGGTAAAAATGGTTAGAAAGGAATCCACAACCTATGTTGTATGGTTTTATATTAGGTTTTGATAATGACAGTCCTTAGGTTGTCTTTAAGCATATAAAAGTTATACATTAATTCATAGAGAAAAGTAGTTCATAAAATTCAGGAGGTAGTTATAGATCAATGTATACATTTCTGATGCATGTCTAGTGACAATCCTTAGGCTGTCATTATCAAAACCCTCAACTCGTGCTTTATGCTTTTATGTTAATTTGTCAAACATTTGTTTTTTTTTTTGGAAACCGATATGTTTTATTGGTTCTAAATTTGGATGAACTCGATTTTATGTTTGACGAAGTTGTTTATTAGTATGAACTGATCTTAATGGACTTTGATATTCTAAAATTTATGCTGTAAAGTTGTATTTTGGATGAAGATAATTGTTTGCTTTTCAGTTTCTGAAGTTTATTTTTTATATTATTTTTATTAATTTAGATTATATGAAAATAAAATTTTATGACATTATTGTAACTAAAATCCATTTCATTTCTTTTATTTTTGCTACCAAACTATTATTCTTATGTTTTTACTACCAAATAAACAGTGAAATTCATTTTATTTTTCAGCCCATTTAATTTATCTCCTCAATCTATATCTAAGAATTAGCATATCCATAAAAAACTAAATCTAACACTCAAATTCAACCGGTCCTCAATCTATCTCAGAATTAGCGTACCCTCGAAAAACTAAATCTCACACACTCAAATTCAACCAGTTTTATGATATATGCTGTAATCAAAACACATTACATTATGATTAGGGAAATAGATAACACATTATAATTGAAAATTAGTGCTGATTAAGGCTCGAATTGTTGAGTCTTTCAAGTGACAAAATTAGAGCTTGTGTGCCCAAATCACCTTCACCATGAGCTTTAAGAGAAACATAAAGCTGTTGAGCAAGTGCTAACCCAGGTAAAGCAATACCCATATTTTCACACTCCTTCAAACAAATTCCTAAATCTTTAACAAAATGATTCACATAAAACCCTGCTTCAAAATCCCTTTTCAAGATACGTTGACCATACAAATCTAGGGATTTTGACCCTGCTGCACCTGTTGAAATTGCATCTAAATAAAGTGGTAAATCAAGTCCAGCTTTATGTGCATAGATCATACCCTCGATTAATCCAACCATCGTTGAAGCAATCGTGATTTGATTAGCTAATTTTGCGAATTGCCCTTTTCCTGAACCACCCATGTAGTTGACTTTCCCTAATAAAGTCAAAATTGGCTGCAAACGGTTCACGATTGATTCATCGCCGCCGGCGAAGATTGATAGTGCGGCGTTACGAGCGCCACGGTCACCGCCGGAGACTGGAGCGTCGACGGCGAAACATGATTTCTCGGAGGCAGAATTTGAGATTTCGATAGCGAGTGAGGGTTCGGAAGTTGTCATATCGACGAGGATTCCGTTAGGTGAGAGACCGGAGAGAGCCCCGGAGGTTGGGTGAAGGAGGACGTGGCGGACGTCGGACGGGTAGCCGACGATGGAGAAAACGACGTCGGATTGGGAAGCGACGGCGTGAGGGGATGAAGCCCAGTGAGCTCCGGCGTCAATTAGGGTTTGGGCTTTGGATTGGGTACGGGTGAAGATGGTGAGAGTGAATCCGGCTTTGATTAGGTGAGAACACATGGATTTGCCCATAACGCCGGTGCCGATCCATCCGATACGGGTGTTCGATGGTGTGATGGGTTCGGCGGTGGACATGGTGCAGCGAAGGTGGCCGGCGATGGATTTTAGGAGGATAGGGGAGTGAAGTTGGAAGTGGTAGAGTGATAGGAAGAGTAATTTGGTCCTCATCTGTTTTATCCGAATAATACAGCCACAATTTTGTCTTAATTTTGTTATAGTTTTGTCATATTTTTGTCACATTTTCTTATACATTTTTTTTTTAAATTATAACTATTTTATAGTTTATGTTTTATAAGAGGATTAATTAAATTTTTTTTAAACCGTATAAGTTAGTGCTTCGAGTAATGCAGTGAAATTCAAACACGTAATATGTCTTCTTCGAATATATCTTCTTTTTTCTCATACACCATACTCCTTTTTTAACAACTAGCATACACATACACTAGATCTATACCAATTGTATCCATAACAAGATTTGATATTGTAAATACTCCTGTAAATCACTTTTATGTCCTCTATCCTTCCACTCTCCATTTTCCAAGTTATTAAAGCTAATTTCTTTTTATACATTATATTTTAGAAATGATATTTTATATTACTCTAAACATTACAATTGAAAAAGACATAATAATTATTATAAAAATGTTATTTAATAATAATATGAACATTTACATAAAGTAATGTTTTGAAGGCTAAATCACATGAAGTATGCACATTGCAATTACAAATTACTAGATTACAAACATATTTTTTTAATGCCATTAATTATATGATATCTATAATAAATAATATAGTTTTATATGTTAATTTAACCTTTTACTTCAAAATGTAGTATTAAATTAATTAACTAAAGTATGATAATTATATAGAAGGAAAAACAGTTAATAGAAATGATTAATGTGTGATATTTTTAAGTTTTGATATGATAAATAGTTTACACCAAATTTAATGCAATTCAGATACGGAGTATTATTATTGTCACACAAAAATAATGTTAATATATAATCAATGAATCATTACGTTATTTCGTATGATCAATAATAACACTTAAAATAATTAAAATATTCTTAGACTAATAGTATGGTATTCATCCTCATGGTCGAAGATAAATCTTATTGTGAATATCGGTAAATGTTCAAGGTAGTACAGGAATTTTAGCTAGTTCCAAGAGACAATTAATAGTCGATGGATCAAGAAAAAGTCAAAGGTCAAGATCAAGATTCAAATCATACAAGCACATGTGCTTCAATACATCAATACCCCACCCACCTCCGGCGGCCGGAGACGGCGGCCGGCGGCGATGGGCGACGGTCGGCGGCGGACGGCGGCGATGGGCGACGGCCGGCGGCGGCGGACGGCGGCGATGGGCGACGGGCGGCGGCGGACGGCGGCGATGGGCGACGGCCGGCGGCGGCGGACGGCGGCGATGGGCGACGGGCGGCGGCGGACGGCGGCGATGGGCGACGGCCGGCGGCGGCGGACGGCGGCGATGGGCGACGGCCGGCGGCGGCGGACGGCGGCGATGGGCGACGGCCGGCGGCGGCGGCCGGCGGCGATGGGCGACGGCCGGCGGCGGCGGACGGCGGCGATGGGCGACGGCCGGCGGCGGCGGCCGGCGGCGATGGGCGACGGCCGGCGGCGGCGGACAGCGGCCGGAGGTGGCCGCCGCCGGTGGTGACCGGTGGTGGTGGTCGTGACTGGAAGCACATGTGTTTGAAACACATGTGTTTTGAAAATAAAGGAGTGTATATGTACAGCAAGCACATGTGTTTCATGACTTGAAACACATGTGTTTCGTTACTAGAAGCACATGTGTTTCACTAATAACAGTTGTTTTTGAAGATAAAGGAGTGTATATATGTATAGCCAAGCACATGTGTTTCAAGTAATGAAGCACATGTGTTTGTAAGCTAGAAGCACATGTGCTTCACTAATAACAATTCTTTTGAAAATAAAGGAGTGTATATGTACAGCCAAACACTTGTGTTTCATGACTTGAAAGACATGTGCTTCATATGCTCCCCTGTGTTTTAGAAACTCGTGTGTTTTAGTGACTTGAAACAAATGTGTTTCGTGACTTGAAGCACATGTGCTTCGAAGTAATATGCTCGTTTGTGTTTTAGAACACCTGTGTTTTAGTGAAACACATGTGTTTCAATACATCAATATCACAACACCTTCACTGTCAGCCACCACCACCGCCGCCGGCGGCCGGCGATGGTGACCGGTGGTGGTGGTGGTCGTGACTGGAAGCACATGTGTTTGAAACACATGTGCTTGAAACTCTGTGATTTGATCTTGACCATTTTGATTCAATGACTTTAATTTGTCATTTGATAATATGCAAAATCTTTGGACTTCCTTGAAGACAACTCTGTGAATATATATAATATTTAAAAATAAATTATTACATCAAAAAATAATTAAATTTAATGTAACATTATTTATTTTACCAAAAAATAATTATTTATCTTTTTAACTTTCTATTGTCAAGTTTTATTTTATATTTGAAAAATAAATCATATACTTCTAAAGAAAATCAATTTTAACAAAATAGTTCAACATTATGGTTTTGATACAAAATTGGATAAACCCTAAAACGATGACATATCGTGACTTATCTATTAACCTTGAGGCCATTTCAAAGACTCAACAATGGCGGATTGAGGCTGAGATTCAAAACTGAGTCCGATTTAAACCATCAATCACACTTCCTTACGCAGGTTAATTTAATTTCTTCATCTGTTGAAATTTACACTTACATAAAGCTTTCAATTTCTCCGAGTTTTGACACATAATCTGTATAACCTAGCTCGTTTAATTACTGTTATCATGTACTGTAATTTCACTAAATGCCATGCTTTCCCTATCGCCATTAGAGCTTCTTCGCAACAACCAAAATGCTTGTTACAATTCTACATAAACCCTAAAACCCCCAAATATACACCTACTTCAGATTTGGGGAAACCAAGGAGACATAGAATTAGCTCAATTAGGTTAATTGAGAAAACACACGAGTATTGTCAGTTATTAAGGCCTGCAGATAGAGATACTGCAAATAGAGAATGCTTTTCAAATTCAATTTCAAATTCTAGAAAATTTTCAACTTCGTATTCTCGCAATGCGGTTGAAAGTAGTGATTCTGTAAAGTCTCTTCCTTGGTTAGCAAAAAATAAAGATAAGGAAGTGAAAGACTATGAAAAATCCCCTGAACGGTTTACAAAAAATGGTAGAGAAAAGATTAGGAGAAAAGATTTTAAACAAAAAAGTGGGAATCCAGTAGATGAATCTGATACAAGTAAACCCGTTCGATCTACATGGGAAGAATCAGCAAAAAAGTATGCAAAAAATGTTGTTGGAAATAGTGAAAATGGTAGACGATTAGATGAACGGAACGATTATCGGGAAAGACGGAAAATTTCTGAAGATGAATCAGCTAAAAAATTCGTGAAAAATAGTGTTGAACGAAATGGTTACAGGGAAAGAAAAAAGGTTTCTGAATACGAATCCGATAGTGAAAACGAAGAAACTGATAATCCAAAATGGTACAAGATTCAAGAACGATTCGATAGGTTTGATGAAATTGATGACGTGGCACGAAACGGTAACGAATTCCGTAAGTTTAATCGGCAAGATAATTTCGGGAAAACAGTATGGAAAGAAGCAACTGAATCCAGTGTCCCGAAAATGGTTGGTGAAAGCGTGTACGGAATCGGGCCCGTTTTGGCTGCATTATCAGCAAACCGAAGAGAATTTTACTATTTATACGTTCGAGAAGGAATTGATTTAACCGGAAATAACCGAAAGAAAAAAGACAAAAAAGGTTTTGAAAAAGTGTTGAAAGTAGCCGAAAAACTAGGGTTACCGATTAAAGAAATATCAAAACACGATCTTAATATGATTGTAGATAGTCGACCTCATCAAGGTCTTGTTCTTGATGCTTCACCTTTGGAAATGGTGAATATACGCGAATTAGATCGTGTAATTAGTGATGAAAATGAAGATGAAGATGAAGATTCGCCTCTTTGGTTAGCTTTAGATGAAGTTATGGATCCGCAAAATTTAGGTGCGATAATTAGGTCGGCGTATTTCTTCGGTGCATCGGGAGTTGTACTTTGTGCAAAGAATTCAGCACCGCTCAGTGGTGTTGTGAGTAAAGCGAGTGCGGGTTCACTTGAGTTGACCGAACTTAGGTCGTGTAAGAATATGATGCAGTTTTTGGTTTCTTCAGCTGAGAACGGGTGGCGGGTGGTTGGCGGGTCGGTTTCTTCACGGGCCGTGGGTTTGGGTGAGGTGAAACCGGGTCGGCCCACGGTTCTTGTGTTGGGGAGTGAGGGGACCGGGTTGAGACCGTTGGTTGAACGGTCGTGTACTCAGTTGGTTAAGATTCCGGGGAACATTCCGGTGCATGTGAGTGCAGGGTTAGATGGTGTGGAGACTCAGGAGTTTGAGTCTTTTCTTGCTGTTGAGAGTTTGAATGTTAGTGTTGCAGCTGGTGTGATGCTTCATCATTTTGTTGGAAACAAGAATGTAGTTGGTGGTCAAGGGGTAAATGAGTAATTTTGTGATTGTTTTTCTGAAGTTTTAGGTTTGAGTTGAGTGCAATTGGTGATTTGGTATTGACGTATTTGGTTTCATGTTATTGATTTATAGATCCATATATGTTACTAGCTACATAACCCGCCCGATGGGCGGGTATGCTTCAAAATATATTATGTTGGAATATCCCAACAAAGATTAATAATTTTAAAAATGACATAATAATGTTGTAGCTCTAATGATGAACTGATGCAAAAATCGATACATTAAAAAATGTTACATAAAAATTAAAAACGAAATAAGACTTCTTTGTAAACTACATTTGCTGTTGAATTAGTGTAATTCCCATCGATGTCACAACAAATGACCTTCAATCCCTTCTTGTTCTTAACTCGTGATACGGCCACATAAAGCTGGTCATGTGAGAATACCGGTTTTTGCAGAAACAACCCAACCTGAGACAACGTCTGGCCTTGACTTTTATTAATGGTCATAGCAAAGCATACCTGAACAGGAAATTGCCTGCGATTCAATTTGGAAGGCATCTTGTTGTCGGAAGGGCTAATAACCATTCGAGGGATAGCGCAAATTGTACCCACCTTGCCGCCAGATATGATTTTACCCTCGATTATATTTACCCCCATTCGTAATATCTGAAGTCTGGTTCCGTTGCACAATCCAACAGCAACAAGACAAGACTTTCAATACTGAATTAAACAGATACATTGTTTGTTGCAAATTCATATCCAGTTTTGCACAAATTAGGAAGCACATTGGTAAATGATGCAAAAGATCCCAATAGTTTATCATCATAATCAACATACGGAGCATCTTTTGTGACATTTGCAAGTAATTTGAAGATTCTTGTACAAAATGACAACTTCTTCCTTAAATTGATGCCGTCTATCTTATCATCAAATGTATCTAAATTCTCAATCAATCGTGTGGAATATGAAACAAGACGTTGTATGCATCCCAGATGAACAAATGCCCAATGCTGCAAAAGTGGGACCAATTTGTTTGAATCATGAGAACTCCTTCCAATTGTCCATGAGTTTGTATTATCATGTTGTGTCCATTCAGAAGATAATGTCATAAGAAGTCGGTCAACATGCTTTTTATCCTTCGAGCAACTATTCCCTTTTAATGACATAAAAAACACAGATTTAGGATAATTTGTAAGTAAATCATGAATCAAACGATATATGAGAAAAGAGAGAGAAAATGAATACCTTGAACTATACACTCAATATGGTCTTGTAATTCAACATTCTCAGTTCTTGTTGTGATTGAGTTCAATGAGTCTGTGAGAAGATTTACAGAAGAAGGATGTGACATCTCAGCCTCTTTAATCGTTCCATCAACCAGTGCAATCTCCAATAACTGCAAGATGTTTTCGAAGAAATAAATTATAACAATAGGGATGAAAACACGAAGTATAGTGATAAAAGTTTTTCCAGGTAATCATCAAACATAAGCTATTATAATTTCACGAAAATCACTGGTTCTAATCATACAGGTCATTTCCATGCAACTTATTTGTGTAAATGAACAAAGATATGTTACATCAATTTGGCAAAAAGTGGGCGTGTTGTAGTTCTTCTGGTTAATATGATAACTAAGTAGGATGGCAATTTTGCAGTTGTCATTAAGGAGTAATATCCGTGTAATCAATTGTAATTATGCAGGTTGCTAATTAGAAAAAATATGATTCACCAACTTCCTGATCAGTTCTATTTACTTAGTTTTGCAGTGTTGAGGATCCCTTACTAATCTAAACTTTAAAAAATCTCAATTATATCCGATCCTGTACCACTCAAATAGCATAACTCAACGGAGATTGCATATTGAACCATAAAATGAACCATAAAACAAATTACAAACCTGTATGAAACTTAAATCATCACTGCTAGAAACTGACTTCTCCAAACAACAGAGCGCAAACTCTAATGATTGCTCCATCACGGCAACAATTATCGGTTCTACTTGCTCAACTGTCAAATCAGAAGAAAACCACATGTAAACAGAGCACACTTAAACCACCACAAAATCAAAATACAAACACCATAAAATTATAACAGTAAGTACCAGAAATGGATCGGGTTGAAGAAACAATCGCGTATGCTACGGAAATAACGGCTTGAATCTGAGCCTGGTCCCAGCGTTGTAGCCCTAATTTTCCATCACTACTGATTTCAACGCCTTGTTTAAGGATCAAAAATAGCTTCTCGAGCCCTAATTTTTCAGACCACAGTCTAATATCGATCGATGAAGATGTTGCCTTGTCGTCGAAGAGAACTCCGACGAGCTTGGCGATTTCTTCAGCCATGGCCGGATAAAATGATCTGATAACCGATGATTTAAGGAGTAACTTTATCATATATCAAAGAATTAACATGTGAAAAATATCAAAGGAATAAATTTCTTGTGAAAAATTGTTCACAAAGTAAATGCTGAAGGTAACAACAATTCCATATATGTTGCCTTAATTTGCGGTTTTTCATTAAATGACAGTTCGGCATATTCGAATCTTGTTGAGGAATGGTTGAACAGGTGGACCAATGAGGGATTTACGGGTGGCATTATTGTCCAATGAGAATCGTCCGTTGTGCATAGGTGGCAAAAATAAAAATTCAACATGTGTAGCCTCATATATAGGGTAGGATGTGATACGATATAACTCGTTTCTATGAGCATTTTAGACAAAATTATTCTCTAGATACAAATTGGATGGTAGAAATCATATTACGTCTAAAACTATGAAAATGTTAGTTAATACATTTTCTCATAGTTGCAATATCTTTATAAAAAGAAGGAAATAAATAATGAAATATAATGGTAAATCGATGAATTCGAATCACATCTTTTATTTTCTAGTGTTCGTGTTTTTTTGGTAGCCGCCAGCGAAAACTTGCCGACAATGAAAACTTGGAAAGAGATTCTTTTTTCGAAAATAAACGCTTTGCTGCCACCTCTGAAGATTTCCTACGCTTCTTTATCCTTTCGATCTGACAAAAAAAAAGAGTAAATTACATAAATCGTCAAAATATGATTTGGTGAAAATTACAAATTTCGTCCCTAAAGTCATCGTTTGTTTTCACTTTTGGTCATCAATCCAAGTAAAATAAACAAAAGACAATATTGTTATTAATATAATCAAATCATACCTTTTGTATCTTCCCATTCTTCAAATGATATCGGATCCCAGACCAAATTATTGACTGCGATAAATGGGAACAAATTGCCGAAATTGGGTATAAAAAGTTACCCACCAACGTTGCAACAAACACCTGCTCGTCGCTAAAATGATCAGTACAATTATTAAAAAAAAGAAAATGATAATGACAGCTTTTATGGGGCTCTCAATAACAAAACAAAATTAATATAAAAACCTACCCTTAATTTTAGGAACACTACTTTATCAATGAATGTAAAATTGTTTTATGCATATTAGAGACAACACTTAGGACTGCCGTTAACATTAACAAAACCCTTAAAAAAAAGTATTTCAATTCATAATATTTAAAAAAACAAAAAATAGTTTATAATAAAAATAACTTACTAATCCAAAATTATAATTTTTAAGTGACAATCGATGTGCTTCAGGAGACAACATGTTGCATAGCTCAACTTCTATTCTTGTCACGTTCCGCATTAAAAGAAGCTTAATTACAGTGCATATGAATAGACAACCAGCAAGTACCAACCCTAGATATAAGTTACAAATATAAATAATTAATAATTATAGTATTTAATTAAAAATAAAAACACATACTCACCATTAGGATTAAAAATATGATCTTCAAGAAAATATTCATTTAACCATAATCTAAATGCAGCTGCAACATGAATAAATGCCATAATATATGGAGCTACCAATGCCCAAGAAAAGTAGCAACGGGTACAAAATAATACACGATTTCTTAACCAATTGTCATATGTTGTATATGACTCCAACACAAATGTTTGCTTTCTCAAATAATTCCAGTACCTATAAAAGACATAAATATCATGATATTTGATGTTTTTCATGATTATAATTTGCTTTTTTTTTTTAGCGTTTCTATAAATAACAAGTGTTTTTTCCATGATTATAATTTGCTTTTAGTGTTTATTTTAATATTAAGTAAATGGGTCAAAATTGCCAGATAATGTTTTCTAGAGACCTTGAAAACGTAAGACCGTTAGCATGAGGATGAGGAAAGACAGCAACATGAGGTGATGTTATAAGCCTGTTATTTGCACCTGTAAAAATATATATTTTTTCATTTTTAATATAGATATAATTAATTAATTGGGTTTTTTAAATGTTTGGAGAAAATGATTACGGGCTATAGCTGAAAGAGTCATATCATCAGAATATCCACCATCCTGAAGAGTTGATACAACACCATATTTGTCATTTCTTAAATCATCTGCATGCATCTAATAAACAAAATTAATTAAAAAAAGGTTTAATTAATTAAAAATAAATAAAAGAAAATAATATTAATAATATCAATAATAATTAAGCAAGAGTAAAAGCTATTTTACCATCATGCAGCCTCCCCACAGTAAGATTGTTCTTCCACCAGTAGCAAACCCTATCGAACATGGCTGTAAACAGTAATTTGAGTAAATAATTAGAGTCAAAATGGGTAATTTTTAATACAGGTCAAACGGGTCGGGTCGGTTTGACCCAAGTCAACCTTTTTCTAGGTAAATTGGTATAGAAAATTTTACCATGTGAGATTGATATATACAGTAGCTGCCTAAACTCCCACATGGTAAATCGAGTGGGTAACCTGTTTGAATAAATATCTGCATACATTAGACACCAAGTTAACACAAATGAGATGTTTAAAATATATAAAAATCAGATAAAAACTATATTATAATTATTATTAATATTAAAATAATATTTAATTAAATACCTCGGGATTTTTTTCCATCTCAGCAGTTAAGGCTCCAATTGATCCAGGATGCAGTCTCACATCATCATCTATAAATAATACATATTTGCTCTCTTCACTCATTTTCTCCACCCCAACCTGCCACAATATGGGTCGGGTAACGGGTCAAAACAGGTCATGTTGTACTTGTACTGGTCGGGTTGACCCGTTCATAAGTAACTTGAATATTAGGGTAAATTAGCAGCAGAAAAGGGTTCAAAATACCAACTGATTATGAATTTTCTGACTACACGTTGTAGATGGGCCGCCTACAATTATGCTTGCATCAACATCATCCTGCATATAAAACTTAGGTTAAAAACACCGATTTATGTTTAAAAAAAACAAATTAATATATTATTGGTGCATTAAACTTACTTCAAAATCAATAAGTAGATGAGATAGAGCATGATAAGCAGGATTTTCAGTACTATCAACAATGAATAAGAATTCCAATGGGCCACCATAAAGAGATGTTATCTGTATCGAGTTAATCCATTATATATAAACATAATAATTACTCTTAAATAACACCATAATATTTTACTATTATTAAAATAGGGAAAAAATGCTATATTCTCATTCTCTATATACATAAAATAATATATCAAAAGACATACCTGTGATCTCCAATTTTGCAGATTGTGTTCCCCAAATCCTTTTATAGGCATTACAACTGTCACTGCTGGCAAGTTGACCTGTTTATAATGGTCAAGATCTCGAATATCATGACAAAGAAATGCAAAACTGTTGCCACCTCGCATACATTTTATCATATTCAATATTTCTCTTCTTCTGCAACAAAATCATTTATTTATTTTCGTGTAAATGTTTTGTTACATATATGGATATATAATTCGTTTAACAAATTATGAAATTACAAATAAATGTTTGATACCTGACATATGCTGCAGCAGCCCATCCAATAGCTAGGAGTAAGCATATAACACATCCCTGTTGCATGAATGAAATTATTTATTGTTAAACATGATCTTGCAAAATAGAAATAAGAAAAATCTCCCAAACAGCCCCAAAGTTTATACTTTTATACTATAATAAAGATAAATGTTGTTTTGAAGTTTTTAAATATGCTTTGTGAAATTGAAAAACGATAGGTTTGACTTCAAAAGTCAAAAAGTACCACCAATTGTTTCAAAATTCTTTGTGTTTCAGTTTTACATTTCCAATTTTTGTAAATGAACAAAATTATCAATGGCTAACAACATCAATCGAGAATCACAAACAAATTATTTGCACCGAATCGCATTATCGTAAAAGAAATGAAATGGAAATTTGGAAACCCTAACCTGGATCTGAACAAAAATGGCGAACGGACTACAAAATGTTCGGTTAAGAAAAAATAGAAACCCATCAATTGAATCGATCACCTGGTTAATGTCCATCGGTAAAGTTTATTCTCAATGTTCATATGGGTAAACAATTAATCATGTCAGATTGAAATCTTCAAGCTCGTCAATACAACATTTTGATTTTTTTTTTCTTCGAACAAAAAAGAGCCTATTGGAAGAACATGGTAATGACCAGTCGTTTTGATTTTCTGTTATGGCTTTGCAATTTGCATGCATAAAAATATAAAATATCTTACCTTTTAATTTAAGTTTACTAACGGATATCTGTATATAGTAGTGGATAATCATTCAATTTTCTGTAAGTATTTTAATTGAATATGTGGATATTTTTCATCGGTGCAGATTAGATGTTATTTGTGTTAATCAGTCTACGTTGTATTTAAAACTTAAGAGGTTAATTATATTGATGAATATTTAATTATATTGCGATTAATAAAACTAATTTGAGTTTGAGTTATGCTTTATATCAAGGTTCTAATTAACGTAAGGCGCGGTGTGATAGTATGGTTAAACTTTTAGTCTTGGCGACCTATGACGAAGCCTTGACGAATCGTAGCGTCTTCTAAGACGTGATGTAATGTGCTAATTTTGTACAGAAATTATGATTATAAATATACAATTATACATATAAAGATGAAAAACACATAATTATAAATTTATAATAGAACTATATCTCATAAATCTTTTTCTTTATACTCGGCATATCCAACCATTTTTATAACTAAATAATTGTATATATTTGTTTCATAATTGTTTTAATACGGTTAATAACACAGCTTTATTATGGGTAAATGAGAGTCGAGTTGGATCTCAGTATATGCAAGCCTTACGGCCCGAGCATTGAATCATAGTGTGACGACATGGTCAAACCTCGAGCCTTAACGTGCAATGACGGAAGCCAAACTGAGCCTTTTAAAACCATGCTTTATATAGTATATGAAAACTTAATTTAACATTACATGCATTTTTAATGATATGCTCATTATGAAAGTATTAGTTAGTAATTTTTTAATGCTATGTATTAGTAATTACTCGTATAAGATATTTAAAATTTAAGGAATTAAGATCTGTTTTTAATATGCAGTCATGCATTACTCTTTAATATATATGAAACACGGAAAGAAGAGAAGATATACATGATGCATCTCTTTAAGAAAAACATACATACTTCTATAACCATTTAACCAAATTGAAGTTAATAATCTATTTATTACATTAAAACTATATAACAAAGAGCCAGACCGAACTGAACCAACCCGTACCGACTAAAACTGATAACTGAAAAAATGGTTTTGGCCGGACCGAGGACCGAACCGATGATGCTCGGAACCGAATCGAACCGGCCGGAACCGAACCGAGAACCGAAGTAATTTGTTCAACCTTTTTTTGTTTTTTCTCGGTTTTGGACCGAACCGAACCGCTCGGAACTGAACCGGTTGGAACCAAAAACATATTTTTCATAAAAAATAGAACTGAGAACCGAATCAACGTAGCTCGATTCGGTCCGGTCCGCCCAATTCTGCGATTCTCTGTCCAATTTGCACATGCCTACAATATTAGTTCGAGGGCTGCATGTTCTGTTTTGACTTATCCGCTTGCTTCCATATTTTCCATAAATTATATTTTCTTTCATATATTTCATCGTGTTATAATATTTGTTCTGCTAGGTTTTTTGTTGTCACAGTGGTCTGTATCTTATGTACGTTAGGGCTCTCTTGTCGTTGTGTTTTGTTTTCGTGGGCTCTTATTTTCACTTAATTTTATCAGAAATTTGCTTTTCGATGAAATTAAGAAAGTACCAACGTGATGTCATTACTACAGAACATGTCTTGATGTAATCATCTTTCGAAACAAAAATATACACGTGTACCAGGAGAAATACGTGTATGTAAATGGTTTGAAATATAAACAATAGAGAAACGTTCAAGGAGGTCCATCATCTATAGAAAGTCTCAAGGAACAAATCTCAACAATTGATCAATAAGATCTAATGGTCAAGATTAATCACATATTTTATATATTGAGGGGTATTTTGGTCATTTTTTAAAAAATAATTTTTTTTTATTTTTTATTTTTTATTTTAAAATTTTTATTATTTTTATTTTTTTTTATTTTTTATTATGAAGGGGTATTTTGGTCATTTGGCACTTAAAAAAAATTTTGATTTTTTTTATTTTTTATTTTTTATTTTTTATTTTAAATTTTTTAAATTTTTTTTATTTTTTTTATTTTTTTATTTTTTTATTAATTTTTTTAATTAAAAAATAATATTTATTTGATAATTACGTGTATAACTTAATCACATATGATTTTAGTGTAAAATCACATGTGATTTTAGTGTAAATCACATGTGATTTTAGTGTAAAATCAGGTTTTAGTTAAATCACATGTGATTCAGAATGCAATCACATGTGATTCAATATGGAATAACATTATGTGTCATTAATGAAAATTTAATAATTTTTAAAAAAATAATAATAATAAAATAATTTTTTAAAAAAAAATAATTTTTAAAAAAAAAAATTTTTTAAAAAAAATAAAAAATAAAAAATAAAAAATAAAAAAAAATATTTTTTTCAAAATGACCAAAATACCCCTCAGTTAAAAATTAAAAATTAAAAAAATAAAAAAAAATTAAAATTTTAAAATTTTAAAATAAAAAATAAAAAATAAAATAAAATAATTTTTTTTAGTGCCAAATGACCAAAATACCCCTCTATGTATAAAATATGTGATTAATCTTGACTATTTGATCATATTGATCAATGGTTGAGATTTGTTCCTCGGGAATTTGTAAAAATCATGGACCTCCTTGAACGCAACTCATAAACAATATACAAAACAATCTTTCGTCTGCAAATAATTATCTTTACTATCCAATATTTTATGGGGTGTAACACGAAATGTAATATCAAATTGACAATATACACATATTAAATAAACATGTCATTTTCTTGATAATTAGATAACTAGGTGCTAAACGTAAAAAATTCCACAACATTTTCACAATCATTCACCCTAATTATATGCTTTTGTTTTATTGTAATTAATAATTGTATTCCACGTGACATTCTTTTCACGTTGTTCCGGCTATTTCAAAATTTACACGTCTACCATATATTCAAAGTAATAATGATTGAAAGACATACAAAAACAAATAAATAATAATTTAGTAAAAAAAAACTAATACTAGCTATTAACATCAATCTTACGTTAATTGATGTTTGATTTACCAATTAATTGAATGACTACATCTGTTGCGACCAGGGGTGAGAAGAAAAAACCGCTAACTGGAATTGAAACCGGAATCGCTTTAGAACTGTCGGTTACGGCTCTTAAAATAATGGAACCATCTTAAGAGGTTCTGGTTCCGATTCTCAAAATTTAGGAATCGGTAACCGCCATGTAACGGGAAACGCTGATTATTCGGTATATTTTTGTTAAAATATTATATATATAAGAAATTCAATGTCTAAAGTTAACAACATGGGAAATTTGGTGTAAATTTTAATGAGTTTAATCATTACTTAGTCTAAATAAAGTACTTTATCAATATAATAATTAGACAATCATGTGTTTTAAGTGTTTGAAAATTATGTATTCAAAGATTAATAGATAAAATGACACAAAATAATTAGTATTTAAGCTTTACATTTTATTTTAGTTTTATGATTTTAGACACAAGATAACCGGAACCGGCGAATACCCGACTATGTTCACACGTAGTTGTAACATATTTCCAGCGAACTGGGCCGAACTGGTCCAGAACAAGTGTGTTTGTGGATGGACCGGATGAGATCCAATATACCCAAGTGTTTGTTCCTATTAGGGCTGTCAAATCGTACTATCGTTTCGTGTTTCTGGATAACACGACACGAAAACGTTCAACACGAAAACGACACGACACGAAGTCGTGTTTTATTTTGCTAACACGAACACGACACGATTAAAAAAACGATAACACGATAAAAACGACAACACAAAATAAATAACAAATTTCTTACTTATTACATGCTAAAACACGATAAACACGACAAACACGACAAAATCATAACTATCGTGTCAATTTCGTGTTAATCTCTGAACACGAACACGACACGACACGACTTCGTGTTTGTTTTACACAACACGAACACGACACGAACACGAATTCAAATTTCAGTTTCGTCCCAATTTCGTTTCGTCCCAATTTCGTTTTGTTTCGTTTCGTGTATTATTGTCGTGTCGTGTCAGGTTTTGACAACTCTAGTTCCTATGAAGTTGGTCCGGACAAAATTAACCGGTCTAGATCAATATGTTGTGGCTGTATCCAATCATTGGTGGTACATGAAATAACATCATAGACATGGTATAAATAAAAGTATTAATTAAACCATTGTAAACGTAATTGACTTTTGGGATTGATTTGAATTAATTACTTAGAAAAATCAATAAAAAATAATATGTACACATTATGCATTGAAGTTATAAGACACTTGTCTCAAATCAAGTCGGCTTGAGGAAAAATAGAGTTACCTAAATTTAAAAACTTGTGATCATTTAGGACAGGTAGATTGGTGCCTAAAACAAGTATTACTTCCACAATTCACATGTCGAGTTCTCAAGTATCGAGTTAATTATGTGTATTCTATCATTGTGGGTTAATTGTGTCAGTTGACGATGACATAAGTCAACTTCATAAACTACAACACAAATAAACTATATTTTATATCACATATCATATTGTTTATTTTAAAGATAAAATTTATTAAAAATGTCTTATTAGTTTTCATGTTTCACATTTTAACCTTAAATTTTTTTCTCCATCTTTTCGTCCATGTGTTAATCTTTTTTATTCCCTCGGTCCCACCAAAAAATTCTCATTTCTCTTAGGCACAATAGTTTAGAAGATAATTAGTGATAGTCTGGTGAGTCCTTAGTAATACTTTTGATTAAAATATAATGTTAGATTGGAGAGAGAAAATGTTTTATTGGTGGAATCATGGATAATAATATTATTTTATTAAGTAGACCCCTCACATTTAAGAAATAAGAACTTTTTTGTGGGACAAAATTTAGAGGAGAAATAAGAACTTTTTTTGTGGGACGGAGGGAGTTGTATTTTCGTCTATATAACCGAGATACCCTTGTTATTCTTTTCAGTATTTTTACGTCTTTTTGTCCTCGTATTTGAATTAATTTCCGTGCATAATATTTTGATTTTAAAATCATATGAGTTACACGAATTCAATAATAGGATAATTTAAATACCCGCCAAGTTTTTGATATTAAATCAAAGCAAACCACAAAGAAATCATTAAATGTGCGTAAACTTCTTCAAGATCGAAAGTGTTTATTTTATAGACACAAAATTGATATCTTCATATATATACATAATTTTTTTTAATAAAATGTATAGGATAGTAGGATTTAACTATAGATCAAATTACTAAAGTGAGCAATTGGTAAGAAATGGCTTTCCCAACCACCATTTGACAACTATAACTACCATGGAAAACAACCATCTTAAAGTCCCAGTCCCAAACAAAAGTAGTGAACATATATACCAACCTATTTTTCCACAGTAAATGTATATAACCTATCTAATAAATGGAATACTTTGAGTAAAATGTAGCTTAAATTATTTACCAACCTATCTAAAGTAAATGTATATAACCTAACCAATAAATGTATACCAACCTATTGAAAATGTAGCTAAAATTATTTACGATATTCTAAATATTGTTTATTAAAAATATTGACCCTATGTAATTTTTTTTCTTGAGCTAGATTAATACTATTAACTAGAAACTAGCAATATGTAATGACCTTAATGTCAAGAGTATGTAGTGATATTACAATCAATATGGGTTCAAAGTTCAAACATTATCAAGACACGTGATGTTACATATTATGTTTGTTAGTTATAGTATTTGTCTAAAAAAACATGAAATTAGCATAAAAGATGTTACATCAAAGACTTACATGTAACTCTAGGATTTGATGTTACAAAGGTACAAGCAAATTCACTTGATCATTTTTATGTTGTTAATTCTATTGATATATTTACAATTATGAGAGTGTCTACGTAGTGAATAACTATTATACTTCAACTCTGTTATAGGCGGTTGAAATTAAATTTGTATATGTTAATTGATTCGGGTTACAAGCATTATAATTTTATTAGTTTGTGTTATATGTAATTTTCACAATATTTCAAATGGTATTTTGGTTATACATGTTTTGTTAGAAAAATATTTTATATTCATTTGTGTGTGTTACTAAAGATCACTATATTAAAGAAAGTTGTTTTGTAAAAAGATGTATGTCCATTTACATATTTGCCCTCTAAATTTAGATTGCTTGACTTGTTTGGCTTAGCAAAGATGGTCATATTAGTAGTTTTAACTCCTATAAAATGGAGATTTAATATCAATGTCCAAATACTATAACATAGTAGAAAAATTAATCTATTTTGAGTAAATTAATCACAAATGTCCTACAACATAATTTAGCCACGCAAAAATATAACCAAAACTTTCATTATTTATAACATAAACATTACCAAATAAAAGTATGACAGAATACAGAATTAAACTAAAATTTAAAAAAAAAAAACACCAAAAACTCATCGGACATGACCCCATGTATGACATGGAGTCGGCGACGGCGGTTCCACGGCGGCTCTTTTCTTTTCTTGCTTCAATTCCTTATAAAAATTCTTAATAAACTCCTCCGCCGCCTTATCCACCTGAATAGTATCATCCTCCGTGTTATTCACCGGGAACGGCGAGTCCGTCACCCGTAACTGCCGTACATTTGGGCTCTCTCCAAATCCTAGCATCGTTAACGGAGATTTTTCCGGCTCCATAAACGTCGTCGTTTCGTAGTTGTTTAAAATATCAAACACCCTTTTGACATTACTAACGGTTAGCTCAGGGTTCTTATTCGACCGGCGGTATAAACCACCGTCACCGGTGGAGTGATGACGGCGCTTGTTTTTACGTTTAGTGTAAAAAAGGGGGGTGTTACTGCAACTGAATTCGTATTCGCGAGGGGCGATGAAGGTGGTGTGGATGTCGTTGGGGCGGCAGGTGAGGGCGGAGGAGAGTGTCGTTTGGTGGTCAAGAAGGAGGTTTCCGATGGCTTTTCCGGCGATCTTTGTGGATCTTTTTAACAACATGTGAATTTCAAACCATGGTATGTTTTTTGATATGCCTTTTTTCATCATGTAGAGTATTGCTCTTAGCATACCCCAAAGCTTCTTGGCCATCAATGGTGTCCTTTGTTCGATTTCCATTGTTGAGAGAGAGAGAGAGAGAGAGAGATGGGTAGGAAAATAGATATAGAAGAGGTGTATATATAACGTTGTAGAAAAGGAAAAGAAACAGAAAAGAGTAATTAATTTCATTGATAGGATGTATAAATGCCAATAGTATGAATTACAATAGTTCAATCCTCATCCTTATTTAAAATAAATAACAAATGGATTTGGGGATTTATAAGTGTGATTCTAAAATGATTATTTGGATTATATTAAGATCAAAGTTTAATAACAAGATAAATTTTTAATCGAAATTGGTTATAGTGATTAGTGAGGTCATTTTTGTTGATCAATTCGTGTACGTGTTCATGAACTCTGTATATTTCGGCATATTAAATCTCCGAATATATAACATTCAACAGAAAAAACCATTATATAAAGTTAAAAAAATTAATATGTAAAAAAGAATAATTTTATTAATTTATATGGCAAACCCACATAACAAACGCTTGATACCACCTCAAGGCCGAGATCGGCGACCTTTTCATCATTTTAGACAAGCTCCATATATACCATCACTAGGGGTGAGCGCTGTCCAGAAACCGAACAGAACCGTAATTGATGAATCGAAACTGAAAACGATGAATTTACAAAACTAAAACCAAACCAATTACATGTTTTTTGTTTTAGTTCGGTTTCGGGCCGATTTTTTAACCCAAATGCTCTTTCCTTTCGGAAAACCGAGCCGAACCGAAACATCGGAGGAGATTCTCGCAACATAATAAGCAAGCACGGGATTTGGAATGCCACACCCATTTATAAAATTAAAAAAACACAATTTCTAACTCTAAACGAAAGTTCTAAGTTCTAACTACGAGGTAATTATACCAAACGTACACTTAATACGTTCAAATCTTGTTATATGTTAGTTTATTTGTTCTATAATAGTATAAAATATATTTAAAATTATATGCAATAGGTTGGTTTATGATAATTTCCACATAATGGTCCACCTAATGATAGGAAAGTGCGTTTGTGAAGATAGGAGGAAAGTCTATTTCACAGACTTAGAATATTAAAAACTTACTTGGGTCCCATTCTTTAATTATGAGTTTTTCTTCTCAAGAGTATTTGGAGTTAAAAGTTTATAGAGTAGGCAATGTTCATCGGACGGAGTTTAATTACCCCTGAACGGTGTTCCTGCCAACGTTTTGAAGGTGTCCCTCCCCTATATATTTATTTATTTTTGAAAAAGGTAAGAAACTTCCTTTGCCTCCTCCATAAGCAAAACTATACGATGCATTGCTTTGTTATAGAACCCACACCTTCTTTTCCATGAAAATATATGTTCGATTTAATATATATTTCAGAACATCATATCTAATATCGCGAATGTTTTTAAGTAATTAAATGAAAACTAAAAACGATACTAAGCATGATAAAGCTCGGCTATATATGTTAGCAAAACATATTATATAATTATTTATGATTTAATCCGTACAAATATGTACACTCATATAAAAATAAACATCCATTTAGAATTCATATATCGTATAACATTCATATAATATTCATTTAGAATTAAAAAAAATACCATAAACCACGAGCAATTTAAAAATAAAAATAAAAAAAACATCTAACTCGATCGCAAGTTTGACACAAAGTGACAAAGACCGGTGTAGTTTGGTGGTAAAACTCATTTGACGTGGCTCCAAACGAGCCACAACTAGCTACTACTCTAGTCACTAATTATTTCTCCAAACAGATAACTCGTAATAATATATTATTGTATATGAATGTTTGTCAAATACGTAATGTTCTCTTGAATCATAATCTTATACTGATGTCAGTCGTGATCGAAATGGTTGGGACTAAAATAGCCATGTTATTTGTTAACATTGAAAAAAAAATAATGATTGTAGTAAGAAAATACATATATATAATAATAAAATTTTGACAATGACTTTAAATGACTTACTAGTCCCCCCAAACTAGGAGTAGAAGATTCCTATATCAAACTAATAAATCATAAAGACAAATGATATCAATCATAAATAACTAAGAGAAATAATATTACTATTATTTGTGTGTATTTATGTGTCTACTTACATTATTAAGATACATGTCAAAATCAATGAAAAACATGAGAAAAGATAATCAGTGAATTACACTTGTCATATTATAGTAAGTAGGAATATGAAGTAAACACAAATATGTACCGATCCTTAATTTGTTTATTTTATACAAAACTGTTAACTATTTATAAGGTATAATATGTTTTTTTTGCATTTGCTAAAATGATGATTAAATTATAATAAACTTACAATATAATGATTGAAAAATCAATTGGTGATACACAATTAAGAAGTCATGGCTGGTGTGTCAAAGCTCAAAATTAAATACAAAATGTCGATTTCGTAATTGAATTGTGTGATTGTCAAGTTTAGTAGCCACACAAATATTTGTAAGAGCATTAGGTGCGGTAACACAAGTCGGAGTGCCACCTCCGCGCCACATCACTATTTCACATTTTACATTCAAAACCCTCAAATACCCCCTCTACCATCACTAAAATACCCCTCACTCACAAAATACCTTAAAAAACACCTCAAAAACCTCACCCACTCACGCCGGCCTCGCCAGTGGTCCGGCGCACACCCCCACTTGCGCAGCGGACGGTATGGTGGCGAAGGGAAAGGCTCGCCAAAACCATGCCACATGGGCAAAATCAAACCAGCGGAGGGGGGTCTCGCCACCACACCCCCTCTCTAAGTACATCATGAGTTCATGACACAAGACCACCGTTTATAATTATTCCATTCACAAATACTCCAAAGTTTGTCATGTATCATGTTAAATAAGTTAACATTCAAGTGACATACTTCAACCAAACAATATATATTCATTCAAGTTTTTAGGACCCATGCATTTTAATATACACAAAAAAAATACTAAGACTCGTATAAAATACTCGGTATTAATCAAATGGACCTCACATTTTGCGTGTCTTCTTCCATCGGCCATACCAAAGCACCAATTGCCAGATGCTTACGCACGTCACGGCGCCAGCGGTGTCAGTTTACCTAAGGACAGCGGAGTTAGCCGATGATACCGTTGGTACTTGGTAGTTGTCTAATATGACTACATGAGTGGTGAGTTTGATTGTATTTTTTTATAATATCTTCTGTGATACTGTAAAATTATACATACATCTTACCTCCTTCATATACATCCTTTAAAGAGTTTTAGCAGTGTTGTTGTTTAAGATTTATACACAGGCGAACTTACATTTTCATATGCTCAAAGCGAATTTCACGAGAATGACGTGATTTGTGTTCAACCGGATTTTGTGTTACTCCCTCTAGCCACATAATTATGTGTTACCAACATGATACAAATGATTAATTGTCATTGCATAAGAAAGACTGATATTTTAACATCCATCTTTATTTCTTTTCTTGCTTAAATATAGGGGTACGTTTGGTACAGAGAATGAAATTGTAGGGAAATGGTTGCAGAGAATGGAATTGCAGAGAAAGGGAATGAGTCTGGAGAAAGAAAATTGACTCCTCTGTTTGGTAGCACAGAGAATTCAACAGAGAATTGCAGCAGAGAATCATTTCTCTTGTTTGGTATAAAAAAAATCAGCAGAGAATTGTACAAACTTTATAATTAGCAAACATATTTTTTTCCCACAACAATCATTATTATAACATACAAAATTCATGGAAAATTAATAATGAAAGTGCATTAATAAAATCAATAATAACATCCAAAAACATAAACTATTGTCACTTTCAAAAACATCAGTTCAATCAACAATGTAACAAAAAAAAAACAGTTCTAAGTACTTAAAACTACAATGTAACCAAGAACAATATTTGAACCATAAACAATTATTAAATGTAACCAAAACTCATTTATGAACTACTCCCTCCGTCCCACAAAAAACTTCCCATTTGACATGGGCACAAGTTTTAAGGGGATAGTTAGTGGTGGGGTCATTGGTAATAATTTTGATTTAAATATAAGATTGGTTTGGAGAGAGAAAGATGGTTAGTGGATAGTTAGTGGTGGGGTCCTTAGTAATAATAGTATTTTATTATATGGAGCCCATCAATTGGATGAAATGGGAAGTTTTTTGTGGGACAAAAAATTAAGGTTAAATGGGAAGTTTTTTGTGGGACGGAGGGAGTAATACCAATCAAATGTACTAAACTCAATTTATGAAATCAAATTTATGTACTAAAATGAATATATGAAAGAAATTGACAGTAACCAATCATATGTAATTATGAATTAAAACCAAATAAACTATACAAACAATTCAGTTACCAATCGTGTGTGCTAAAATCAAATAAACTATACGAACAATTCAATGAACCAAAACCACTTTCTGTTCGATTTATGCCCAAGAATTTGGATTTACGCCGAAGAATTTTGTGTTCTATTCAATTTGGATTTACGCCCAAGAATAGAGAGCGACATGTTGTACGAAGAACTAGGTCTTAATTCTGAGTCCAGGGAGAGGTAGAAATCGACACAAATAAATACTGACAGATCGAAAGAGATAGCCCATATCGTGAAGAGAAGTTGTGGAGAAGAGAATGGCTATGATGGAGACTGGTTCGATCGTGCGGCTGGAGGATTCTGTTTTAGAAGTCGAGAATTTTTTAATTCTCATTATATGATTCTCCCATTTTCCCCTTGTTTAATAGAGAATGGAAACTAGAGAAAAGAAAAAGATTTTTTTCTCCATCTTCTTTTCTCAATGTAACCAAACAAGAGACTTTACTTTTATTTCCCTTTCCCTGCCTTCAAATCTCTGTACCAAACACACCCTAGAGGTTAATTGTAAGTTTAGTAATTGTAATGATTGATTAAAATATCATTTGTAATTTTATAGTTTTTTGCAAGATTTTTTCTAATATAATTCTCCGTAAAAAATAAAATTAATAAATAAAATGTTATTTTCGGAAATATGATCACAAACTAAAACTTTATCTAGCTGTATGAACTTAACTCGAGTGAATTATCCAATTTCACCTAATGATTTTGATAAAATTTTCAAATAAAATTACATGGTTTATAATGAGATTATATTAGGTTCTTATTTCTAACTAGATTCTATATATATAACCCATTGTTGAAATTAAAAGGGGTATTTGCTATATAATCCTTGTATAGGTGTATGACTGTCCATATTTCATATCTTTATACCTTATATTTGACGGGATTGGATATTGTTATTGTTGTATGGTAACATACACACAACTAGTTTTTGACGATCGAAAGGATAATATACTTTGCAATGAAATGGGAAGACTTAACATTTTCCTCAAAGTATCAATGTGTTTGTTTTCTAGTTGTTGGAATGAAAGTACAAATAAATGGCCAAAAAATGAGACATTAATTCTAAAAATAGTTGTAGAAAAGGTAGTTGAAAATGACTTTAAACATTTCTATTAAAAGAAAATAATTATCTAATCTTACAAATCATTAAATACTTGCAACTTGATTATATAGTGTTTAAATACTAAACATCAACAGATTTCCTATAATGATTAACGGATTAAGTTAATACTAAATAGATAGTAGATGAAGATATTTCATAGTTACTAGATAATAGTTCACATCCATTTCGTTGGTTAATTTGTTTAGTCATTAGATTCGCTATAAGTTAATGTCTTCTAAATTTATTATTCATTGTTTAGATATTAGTTACTCCGATTAGCATATGGAGGCATTTTACCCTTTAGAATCTACCGATCTTGGTTTTTTTAGTTGCATATTTGTTTGCTCGAAATCATGCACCTCGGTTGTGATTTTCTTGTTATACGACTCACTTTTAATATAGTTATTTGGGTGAAAGCTTTTAAAAAAAAAGGTATTCTTGTTTTAACGAACTCCCCCAATGTGGCCAAGCTTATGCTCGAAATGTATATGACCTAATCATTATCGTGATGACCGCTTTCGAAAATTCTCCTGGTCATCTGGTAAATGCATGTTTACTCATAGAGAGATAGAATTTATGACATTTACGAAGTTATTCAGAAACTATTACCACTAGATGGTTATCTAGGTCAAAACCATTTACCCTAATTTGTTTAGTCCCTTGATTATACAAAGTTAAATTTTGTTTCTCTGGTATGAAAGTTATATTGTCAGCAGCATGTAATGCCTTATAAAAAAAACTTTATGATAGATTTCATATGGCAGTTAAGAGGGGTTTTAATTAGTTTAGGGTAAAATAATTTCCCATTTGATATATATTAAAGGGTAAATTACAGTTTTTGTCCCTGACCTATGGCTGATTCGGGGTTTTTGTCCCTAATGTTTTTTTGTCGGTTTTTTTGTCCCTTAAGTTTTTCAAATTCTGGAAATTTGTCCTTCCGTCCAATTTTAGCCGTTAAGTGACTAAAAACGCAAAAAAAATAAGGGTATTTTCGTCTTTTTTCCTCACTCTTCATGTTCTTCATCTTCTTCCCTCTTCTTCATCTTCTTCCCTCTTCACAATCTGCAACCACTACCACCTATTTGATGAACCCTAACCCTAACTTTCAAATTCATAACAAAATTATTCAAAATAAAATGAGTTGATCTGCAACTTAATCTGTTACTGAAAAGTGAAACCGTATCTTAATAAGAAATTTCAATTACGTAACACGAGTTATAAACTTAATTTGATATCACAAGTTTAAAACTATGTCACTAACCATAGCAATTGCAATTCCTTGTGAAACTTATTGATGTCTTCCGAAGTCGACAAAATAGGTTTCTTAACAGCAACTCTTTCTCCATCCAATTTTGCATCATAAACAACACTTTCAGCTCCTGTTAACATGAAATTGGGGGGTGGTTATGCATTAATTGTTATAATTCCAGTTGAAAATGGAATTGTTGGTAACATACCTCGAGCGATAGGATTTAAGAGTGAGTAGGAAGACGGCGGGAGATGCAGAGGGATTGAATCGCTCCGGCAACAGCCCCAAAAAAGGTCAAATCGTAGATCTATCAAAAATCCAATGACTGTACATCAAAAAAAATTATATCTATCAAGAATTGGTATATGAACGTACATCAAAATCAGGTCGAATTGAACAAATGTAATTGATTTTTGGAGCTTGAAGCAGTCGGCTATCGACTGCCGGTTAAGGAAGCAGCCGGAATATGACGGAGGGAAGCAGCCGGAATATGACGGAGGGAAGCAGCCGGAGGGGAGATTGAACCAGTCAGAATACGACGTCGACCCAGAACCATCTCGATCGAGCACTCTCAAGTTCTGGTTTTCCGGCAAGATTAGAACCACCACAGTCCATTTCCGCCGCTGCTCTCCGGCCGCCAACCGATCGTCTTCTCCGGCAAGACCTGTTTAACTGGAAACTTCATCTTTTCAGTCAATCGTTCACAATATTCGATCTCTCGATGTCGTCTTCATCACCGATGACGACGATCAGAATAAAGATATGGGCTTTCGATATGGGCTTCTGCCGTCATTAATCAATTTGAAGATTTAGTATTTAAAATTCATCAATTTGGAGGATTAAGGTTCATCAATTTGGGGATTAGGGTTCATTGAAGGAAGAAGAAAGATAGAACATGGGTAATTTGGTAAAATGGACAAAAAAACCGTCAGTTAACGGCCAAAATTGGACGGAAGGATGAATTTCTAGAATTTGAAAAACTTAAGGGACAAAAAAACCGACAAAAAAAAAAAAATTAGGGACAAAACCCCCGAATCGGCCATAGGTAAGGGACAAAAACTGTAATTTACCCTATATTAAAATACAAACATTAAAAAAATTGAAGAAACACTTCATCATGAAAAGTAAAGCAATTGATCAACATCATTAGGGTACATCAATTCGCCATTTATAATCCAAGACGAGTGAAGACCTTTTCTCCTTTTTAAGTAGTTAATTAATCATTAAAGTTATAATTTGTTTTGTTTAATTACACACTTTTTTCTTTTATTACATTATTTAAAAAAAAAAAACTAGATTTAATATCAATGCTTACTAAAATTATGAAATAACTGATTTTTAAAGTGTAATTATTGGAAATCACCTTGTTTTAACGGTGAAAAGTTAGATTAGACTGGGTTAAAAATATATAAGGAAGGGTAGAAGAGTCAATTTGTATCCAACAAATTAAGAAAAGTGTGCCCCCGTTACAAAACAGAGAAATTCGGGGGTAAAAGAAGTCATCTGTGAAAAACAAAACCATTGGAGCGAAAAAAACTTTTGCAAATTGTTTCTAGGGTTTCTGAATGCAGTATCAATGGAACCAGAAACAGCCAACGATCCGATGATCGGAGATAATAACCGCGAAGAACCTACGGAGTTAACTATCCTCGATGCTTCCAGCTATCAGCTCCATGATCTCGACTCAATCGAGTTCCCGCCAAGCCTCATCGAAATCGATTTGACGGCAAATCGATTGAAAAAGCTGGATTCGCGTATTTCTAATTTATCTAATCTTAAAAAGCTCTCTCTTAGACAAAATCTATTTGATGACGCCGGTGTTGAGTCAATATCGCAGTGGAACGCCATATCTGGACTCGAGGTATGCTTCCCTGTTGCTTTCTTCTTTGATTTCAGTATCCTTTTTATTTCATGATTTGATTTTTATGTAATTATCTAAGAGCGATGCAAGTTCATTTAACTTCTGAGTAACATTTCACTGTTTCTGATTAGTTTAATAAATTAGGATTCAACTCGACAAAACTATGCATTTTTATGCGACTACATGTTTTATTTTGCACATTAAGGCACGAGGTAATTTAACGTGTTCTAGAATTAGATATACATGTCATCTTTTACTAGGTGATATACATATGATGCAAGTATATATGAGTGTTCGTATCAAAATTAGGAGGTTTAAACTTTAATATTGTTTGTGATGGTTATAATTGTGCTTACTGCGATCAGAAAGAATCATATGGTATTCGAATGTTATGATTTTTAAAAGTTCTCTCTTTTCTTTGATTAAACAGAAACTCCATTTGGATGCAATGAATGAATTTTCAGCTTCATATAACTTTTAGGGTTTAGGGTTTAGCTTCGTATAACTTTTGACTAAATAGTAAATAGAGATGCATTTGTACGTTAAAGAATCAATATTTAATTCATTATAATAATCAAGATTGATACAGCTTAATGCAACTTTAAAGAGTTATGATTGCTAAAAATTGATGTATGAAAATCAACTAAATTTGTATCATCTTTTGTAATTTTTGTAATGTTTGTGCAGGAGTTAGTTCTCAGGGATAACCAATTAAAGAATATTCCTGATGTAAACATATTTAAAACCCTTCTGGTATTTGATGTTTCATTTAATGAAATTTCATCAATGAGTGGACTATCAAAGGCATCAAGCACTCTCAAGGAACTCTATGTCTCCAAAAATGAAGTTACCAAAATTGAGGAAATTGAGCACTTTTATCAACTACAAATTCTTGAACTTGGATCCAACAAATTACGGGTTAGTCCATATATTAAATTATCAACTAAAACATACTATAATTACAAACTTTAATTATCAAATTTATAACTTTGCTCTTGTAGGTGATCGAGAATTTGCAGAACTTACAAAACTTACAGGAACTATGGTTAGGTCGCAATCGTATAAAAGCCATCAATTTATGTGGATTAAAATGCATTAAGAAGCTCAGTTTGCAAAGCAATCGATTAACTTCCATGAAAGGATTAGAGGTAACTTTTTTTAATTACAAAACAAGAATAATTAATGCAATTATTTATGTGTTTTTTAATCATTTCCAGGAATGTATTACTTTAGAAGAACTATATTTGAGCCATAATGGTATTGCGAAAATGGAAGGTTTGTCAACCTTGGTTAAACTACGGGTTTTGGATGTTTCTTCAAATAAACTTGCAGCAATTGAGGATATCGAGAAGCTGACATGGTATGTATAAATTATTTATTTATTTATTAATTTGAAATTGTTTATTTTATTGGTTTATTTTATTGTTTTGCAGCTTAGAAGATTTATGGTTTAATGATAACCAGTTAGCATCATTAGATGGAATAAGTGAAGCTGTTTCTGGTTCGAGAGAGAAACTGACCACTATCTATCTTGAGCATAATCCATGTGTAAGCATATCTTGTATACTTATTTTATAAATTTAAAGAATAAAATACATAATTAAATATTTAAATATAAAAGTAACCTTTTTTTAAAAGATTATTTGAGAAAATTTCTTTTACATTTTGCAGGCGAAATCTGCGGGCTATTTAACTACTCTGAGACAGATCTTTCCAAATATTGAGCAAATTGATTCAGAGGTTTTTTCTTATTAGATTAAAAGGTTTTGGTTTCTCGGTTGATCAGGAACAAAGTTATGAATGTTATTTAAATCGGTCATAATTATTGGAAAATTCTTTGGATGGATGATTTCTCATGATCATGCATACAAGTACAGTGACTGAACGATGTGACAGGTGGTGACCCGTTGGCTTTCAGGACCCGCTTGTGTTTAAATGCAACCGAATGTTGTGAAGGCTTGTACTTGATAAATTTTGAATCTTTAGATTGAATTTGAATGTTTTTTGGTTGTGATGTACTTAACATTCACAATCTCTTCAAGAGCAGTTTTTGTCTGTTTCTTGTTTCAAGTAACTGGTCAAGTACACATCCAGCCTGTGAATTAGGTTACCTTTCCAAAAAAAAGCTACAATTTTCTATCACCAAACTAATGTCACAATTGTTGGAAAAGATCATTTAATCAAAAAGATAATATAAGCGTTTTAATTATACACATTTGGACTAAGTTTATTCAAAAGTTGCTGAATCGGGAGAAACATATGTGATGAATTGATAAAAGATTTATAGCATGTACTCGTGTGCCAATTTGGCATCGTTCCAAGCTTCATAATTATTGAACTGTGTTGCAACACCATGCGGTTTATGATACACAACAAAATTCATGCAAAACATAGGCACAAAAAGATCGGATTCATCAACACAAAAGCAATATGAACACTAATAATATGCCCTCCAAAGAATTTAAACATATCAAACTTCCCTCATTATTAGGTATCGTTCTTCAACATATAGTCATTGGGTTTCCCCGTGACCAGCGGGAACATTTTACCCGAATCTGGTGCAGATTAGGCGGGGTGAGGGTGGGTGGGTGTGTGTGGTGATCGAAGTTCGGGTGCGGGTACACTTATTGCGTCCTTCACAACTGTCCGCCCCCTTTTGCATCCATATCCATAACATATAATTCCCAAAAGGCTTATAGTCCAACAATAACAGATATTTAGGTGTTCCACAATCGTGAACTTGTACACCAATCAATAATCAACCTTTGCATTTTAGGATTATCCACTAGTAATAAAAATTCAAGAATAAATTACTGAAATTGTCCTTATGGTTTTCTCAATTCTGTTTTTTTATCCCTAAACTTTTTTTTCCTGGAATTATGTCCTTGTACTTTTTAAAATTCTGGTTTATAAGACGTTTTATGAACATTAATTATGTTCTAATTTGGATTTATAAATTTTGGAGAGTGAGCATGCACATATACAAGAACTTGTCAATTTCATCTGCGTTATAAATTACTCGTTTATTGAAATTGTCCTTATGGTTTTCGAAAGCTTGTTTACTAGTCTCGAGCTGAACGAGGCCGATGATCTTAATCGAGCTTAGTGAGTCGAACAAGCTGAGCAAGCCTACTTTATATATGAGTTTTGTGTTCTGAAACTTGAAATACCTATTTGAGTCGAGCTTACTGATCAGTACATTTTATATTACATTTTTTGTCTTTATTTTCTAAATAAATGTATCGTTTTATTATTAAATCTATTACTTTAATGAGTTTTATTGTTTTGTAGGTCAGAAAGTAAAAGAAGCTAATTTGTTGCCCTTTAGCGCAAAATGCTTGGGACTTGATTTTTTCGTGGTGTGGTATTGATTCCTGCTCGCAATACTTTGAGAAGGTTAAAGATGTTATTGACTTTGCTACTAACTGGAGTATCTGTCCTATTAAGGAGCTTCTTGTGACTATTATGGCAGAGGCGAAACGGTTCATCTGTGTAACAGTTAGTTAGTTAGTTAGTTAGTTAGCTACTAACTGATTGTGAGTTAGTTTGAGTTAGTCAAGTCGTTGGAATATAAATACATTGTAATGATCACTTTTATAGATATGAATAAAGATTACACTTACTTTCTCCTATCGTCTCTCTAATTCTCTCTCCCGATCAATGGTTTCTATTCTTCTTCTTCATTTCCCTAAATTCTCTTTCTCTCTCTCTCTGATGAATCCTACTCTTCTTCTTCTTCAGTTCATCTGATTGAGTTCTTCCGCTGTTACAATCTGGCGAGGATTATTGTAACATCCCGAGACCCGGCCTATTATTTTATTACTTTTGGTAAATAATATTCTATTATTTAATATTTTATTTAATTTTATTTGGTTTAATTGTATTTTAACCAAGGGGTTAAAATTAGTGAAAACTGAAATGTTTTATTTAATTAATGATATTTATATATTTAGATTCATTTTTGAATCAAGGTTCCGAATATATTTTCGTTGTGTAAATCAGAATTCGTTTAGGCTTTAAAGTTAATTAGTGTATAATTAGATAACAGGTATTTACACTGTGATTAAATGAAATTGGGCATTTTGGTCTTTGCTTGACACGTCTCAAGTCAAAACCTCCCTTCTTTTGCCTGCTTACATCGATACACACACATACATACATTATGAAAGTTTTGTTTTTGGAGAAATTGAAGAAAATTGCATGTTCTTGGTTTCTCATTCAAATCAGATTAATATCTCTTAAACTTCAGCCCTAAATTCGGATTTGAAGCAAACCCTAGGTAAGTTTCCATCTTTTAGTTGTGTTCTTAAAGTTTTAATTAGGGTTTATAAGTTTTGGTGGGTTTCTTGCATAAAGTGTGAAATTGGTGAATTCATAGGATATAAATGATGCTTATGTTTGATTATCTTGTACAAGATGTCTAAGTATTGTATGAAACCTTGTTTTTGAGTAAGAGCTCTCAAGCTCCATCAATGGAGTCTGTGAAAGAAGGTCAAATCTTAGATTTTTACATGTATGAGATTTTTATGATCAAAAGGTGTATGATTAGGTTTAATAACATATTAGAAGTTATAAATGTTGTTTATGTTGATTGTGATTTAAATTGGAAGTATTTAGCATGATTAAATTAGTGTTTGGGTGAGTTTTTGGTAAAAACCCGTAAGCATAAAAAAAGACAGCTTTTGGCCAAATTTTGGTGATCTTGCAAAAATCATATAAAATCAACCGTAACTCCGTTTTGGGCGTGCGACCAGTCGTTTCGAAGGTCTATGAGTCTACTTTAACTATATCATATTTTATTGAACTGTTATGGTCATAAAACTGTTCAGATTTCTGAGTTAGTACAAGAGGTCGTATGTATCTTTTTCGGGTCAAACATGTATTGAAAACTTTGGGTGTTTCGATGTATAATATGTAAACATGAGGTTTGTCATAAAATGGTAATTGTATGTTTAATAAATGTTAATAAAATTATGTATTTGAAGTATTAGAACTTTGTTCTCGGTTTTGACCCGTTTGGGCCTATATGCTAAAGTTGGATTAAAAATGCATTATTTGGTATACACTTGACTTTAGAAGTATAATTGTGATAATTAGTCATTAATTAAGATATGGTAGCATAATACAACTAGTTGTTGAGACTTATGAGAATTGGTTGTCGATTTGGTAATTTTGACCCGTTTGAATTATAATTGGGATAAATGCATAAAGGTTGATAGACTTTCACTTGGAAGATGTTGGTATGACCATTTCTTGGTTGGATAAGTTACAAGTGTATTGGTCATGTTAAAATTATGCAATTAAGAACCTTTTACCATATTTGTCTTGTTATCTTTAATTGGTGGAATTCGGTTCTAATTCGGTATTCATTTTATGTACAGGAATTGGGAAGCAAACTCAGTGATATAAGACAATTGAGTTTGGAAGGATTGCGGTTGTAGGGTGAGTGGATTTAGCCTTCAATCTATATGTGTACAATTTGGATAGAAATTGGATACTTTGGTAAAAGTGCAGGATTTTGGTATTTGGGTAGTTCGCGACGCGAACCTTTTTGGGTGTAGGTTTTTGGCTGCATTGTTTATTGCAAGCCCACACTTCGGTATAAATAATTCGGTAATTAATTATGTGCACATTTGGGGAAGAGGTCAGTAATCGGAACATTCTACTGGGCAGAAGTTTACTATTGACAAGGTGTATCGCCCTTAGAAGCACTGGTTGTTCTAAGGGGGTACACACTATCTTTGAGTAAAGGACCATCGGTTATCATTGTTAGGCCGACAATGATTTAAGGTTCGGCCGAACCGCCGTTACTCTTCAAAATTAACTAATCGGGAAAGTGTGAATTTATATCGGTTGTTCTATTATATATTGTTTGATTAAGTTCATTCACTTAGCTATTAGCTAATCCCTCCCTCGTTGACTCTTTTGCAGGTTCGGTTGTTGGGCGGGTCAAGGGGTGCTTGTTAGGAATGGTTGACCAATGGATGCTCTGATAGTATTTTGTAATCGAGCCGTTTTGTAGTAACACATTAAACCGATTCGATGTTTTGATTAATATTATATTTGAAGTTGTATTTTCTAAAATGACTTAACTATTATGGTTTAAATATTACGCTTCCGCTATGTTAGAAAAAAAGAATCGGGTTTAAATTTGCGGTGTTACAATTATGGACTCCATCAAAACCTTGGTCTTTCATTGGAAGAAGTACGGTGGCCATGGTTGGTGTTTTAGTTGGGAGATTTGGTGTTTACATCCCCTTTTATGTATTTAGTTCGTTATTCATCTTCTTGTTTTTTCCTTCTTCTTTTCTACTTTGTTCTCTAGAGTCGTTTTCATATTCCATTTGCCGGTTCCCAAAAAAAAAAAATTTGATCAAATTAATCAAGGAATAACAAGTGAAATAAGCTAGCTTTGGATTAATTAGTGGTATCATCAAAGCCGGTTATTAATAATGCATATTCTTGAGGGGAGTTGAACATTTTATTAAAACAAGCACATTTTATTAAACATCATGGCCACATATAAGGCAATTCGGCCCATGTCTTTTACGACAAGCAAGCAACAGCCAATTGAAGATTTAATAAGAGCCCACACAAATATTAGTTAATAACCGGCCCAGGTTTTAAAAGGGAGTCGGTCGGAGGGAATGAATTCTTTTTTCATCGAAAATACCCCAAGAATTAAATTCTTTTGGGTTGATCGAAAATACCAAAAACTAATTCGTTTCTCTTGGGGTTGATTTGCAATTTCGTCAAGGTTGAACAGACGTACGAACCAAGGTTAGATACCATCATGCATTCTTCTTTTGATATGTTTGGTTTGATTTTCTTTCCTATGTTAGGCTAAATTTCTTCTTATCATTATTTGGAGTAGGTTCTAATCTTTCTCTTTAATGCATAAACATTATAGTATTGTTTGAACAATTTAGGGGTTTATGAATTTGAACTGTGCATGATGTCTCTCCATCATGTCTTGATAAATTTCTCTCGGGATGATTTTTAGATTTCTTGCTGATTTTTGGAACGAAAGAGTTGCATAAGTTACTTACTTCAAATAAGATTTCTAAGATGCATTATACAAATAAAAGAAAAATCACACCTGATTCTTGTTTAAATCGAAATTGAATTTGTTATCATTATATTCCTAGATTCAATATAAGTATGGTGACTGTGTTTGGTTTGATTTTTTATGCGATAATTACTCGTACAGACTTAGCATATTTTAATTTGTCCCGAAAACAGGGATCCACTTTTGATTTTGAATGTTGAATGCTGATTGTGTACATGAATTAGTTAAATTTGATTGTGTAAATGATAGTTTGAGGAAGCTGCCGTTTGTTGTTTGACGTTAACATATGTTTATTTAACTATAGAGATATCTTTTTAACTATAAGATATACACAATCTAATATATTTACTAATAATGTTAGATGTTATAGACGGATCATAGGGTGTTAAATTCAGGTCAAATGCAAGGAACTTTGTTGTGATATGCATTGTTAATTGCTTGTGTAAAGGTTTTATAATATAATATCGTTGTTTGGAATGGAAGGTAAAAATATTGCAGGAAACTGAAATTTGAATGATATGGTGTTTACAGATGAATGATGATATAGTTGGGGATATGCATTCAGTGAAGATAGAGGCGAAAATGAAAGATAGAGTAGATGGAGGTGACACTGAAACCTTAGTCTCAGTAGGCATAAACCTGCTGGAACATCGGCCTCGACCCTATAGGGAATTATGCAGGCAAGAATATTGGAAATTGCTATCGAAAAGAGAAATCAACATTACCAAAATCACACCCACAACCAAAACCAAAATCAGAACCACACTGGAAACCACCACAACAACCATAACCAAAACCATAACCACAGATAGTGGCGAAACCCAAACCATAACCACAGTCACAACTGCTAACACAACCCCTGAGATGAAGAAAGAAGCAGCAACCATCGCTCGCTACCCGGATTATTTTGATGAGGTTAAAGCTGCTCGTGATGCTGTTTATGATTAATCAAAAAGATAATATAAGCGTTTTAATTATACACATTTGGACGAAGTTTATTCAAAAGTTGCTGAATCGGGAGAAACATATGTGATGAATTGAAAAAGATTTATAGCATGTACTCGTGTGCCAATTTGGCATCGTTCCAAGCTTCATATTCATTACGGTAGTTGTTTTATCAACTTTTGGGGTTTGTTGCTGCTGTTTTTTTAATGTTTTCTCACTTTCTTTTTAAACTTCGAATTAATGGGAGCTTAACCTTGGTCTAAGACCACAAAATAGGAAAATGACTTAGGGCTAGCAATATCAAAACATGCTTTATAATGACAGCTTTTAAGGCTGTTATAAGACATGATTTATAAACTTGTACATTAATTTATAATAAACTCCTTAATTTTAGGAATTATTCCACCGTACAATTTTTTATGCGCTTAAAGACAGCTTTATAACTGTCATTATCAAAACCCTTAATGAAAATACAATTTACTAATCAATAACTAACTCCCCGCATTTTAGGAATTATCTATCATTAATAAAAATACATTTTTTTGTGCATGCAAAACATCGTAAAAATATTGTCATTAACAAAACCTAAATATAATTCTCAAAATACCTTAACATGCTATGGCAGGACAATAACACTCGTAGCTACTTAAAAAACCACCACTTTTACCATAGAAAAAAAAATGACAATTCCAGAAAATTCCAAAAAGTAGTTGCGTGCAGGAACATAAGTCGCAATTGCTACCTAGCATGTGACAAAAACCCAAACATAGTCGATGATTATGGGTTCTTTTTCTACCAAAAATACAACCGTAATCCAAAATGGTTTTCAAACACTTTCCAACACTAGTTTAAGGAATGGTATCAAGCCTCACTTTTAACCAATTTCAACGTCTTTCTAACATATCATATCAAATATTACCTCTAGCTTTTTAGGTGAAAAATTAAAATAGAGGCTAAAATATATTAAATAGATAGTGCATAATGAGTCTCACTTTTTTTGAAAAAAGTAATATTAATGAAATTTAAAAGTAATAATAAGGGCATAATGATAATTTCACTTTATTAAAGTGAATAATTAAATACCTGCAAATAGAATGCAATTTAATCCATACAGAAATTAGGAGTTTACCTCAAAATATCCAACACACACTCAAGATCTTAAAAGTTAACCAAACAACAAACCCCTCCTGAAATATAGATTTATAAGTCGATTCGGTTTCAATATAACAAGAATACATAGTCATTAACTTCAACTTTAACGCCCCTTTTCAAACCCAATACGGGACCGACCCGACCCTTCATAACCTTCTCGTGACGACCCGCCACTTGCCCGCATGGTCCCACCACTTCCCACTTTATCCAACGCCTTCTTACCCCCCTTCACCTGTGTCAAAAACTGGTCCAACCCAAACGGGTCAGCTTCCTCCGCCGCCTCCTTCTCAAACTCAACGGGCCCGCCTCTCGGCCCGCTCTTCTCACCCGCACCCGTGAACCCCTTATCGGGCTTAAACCTCTCTGTAACACCTCAATTTTCAAAACATCTTTTAAAACATATTTTTAAATAAAAATATTACAAAGTCCAATATCCCAAAAACACGGTTTATCAAAAACCTTAAAAACATTTATCAGAGTAAGTAAATCCGGTGTTACAGAAATAATATCATAACCATAGGATAAACGGGATCTACCTACGAGCTCCCGAGCTAGTCAACACTAGGCCACTTCTATCGCGACCCTCTAATCCATCGATCCCGAACCTGAGTACATAGCCAAAAACAAAGTAGTACGTGAGACAAAATAGTCTCGTGAGATACATGGGTTTTAGACCCGACATTAATATTTATAAATAGTCACATTTATTAATAAACATATTTATTAATAATCACATTTATTAGATATATAAATATATCCATATATATATACGTCTATATACTTTAGTTACCTCCGTGGTAACCCTATCTCATTCATATACATCAATCACCTCTTCGGTGACTCTATCACATTCATTTATAGCCTATTCGACCCGTCAAGTTGTTCGGAATGCCTCCAAACCAACAAGACCCCATTATTGTCCTACTAACCAGAATGCCTCCAGTTCAGTAGAACCCCCATTGTCACAGTGTTCAGCCAAAGTGACCTATCATCATCTTACTAACCAGAATGCCTCCAGTTCAGTAAGATCCAACATCTTGTTGGGTGATCGGAATGCCTCCGACTCATCAGCTTTATTCAAGATACCATGATAATCCAGAATGCCTCCAAATCTATCACGTACCTGCCCTATTTCAATCTACCCGTCATAACTATTACACGTGACTATATGTCACATCAATCATCAATGCCATAAGGCCATCATACAATCTATCCACATGCTAATCTTAACTAGCATTCACATAATCGGATCAACTAATTTCGTTATTAGTAATCACATATTATAAAGGTACACTCTTTTAAGTCATATCAATAGTTAGTTATTAATTACTTTTCATTATCATGATCTCTTTCAAAATCATCAATCACTTTAGACATACTTAGATAGTCTACTATTTATCACTTTCTCATCTTTTCAATCACACCTTTATAAAATTCATTTATTAATAAAGACTCACAAATCATCATATATATATTTTCAAAAAAAAACCATTTGCTATGTACCCAGTTTTAAAGTTCACATGTACTCACCTTAGCCAAGCTAACTCCAAATCGTGTCTAACAACACGAATCTTTGCTTTCCAACTTGCGAAATGTCACCAATCTTTAGGTCTTCTTGACCTATCATCCATATCATCATAAAATCTAGTTATTATCTATAACTAGCTACCAATAAACCCATAACAACATTCATAACCACCAAGTTCATCCAACTTGGTGAAACCCCAAAACCCTAGTTCCAGATTTCCATCCATAAACTCAAATCCAACTTGTACACATCATTTACAAGCTTACAATGAGTGTTCTACACCCATAATTAGTCACCTTCCCCAAAGATGACATGGATGTTTCCCCAAACCACCATTTCTACCCATACAAAGTTCACAAACTAGCTAGATAACATCAACAATCAAGAAATCTTACCTTTGATGTTTAGATCCTTCAAGATGGTGAAGATTTGAGCTCAAGAACACCAAATTTGACCTTTCTCTCTCTAAAAACGGCTGCACCACGATTTGGGGAAGAAATGACCAAAACCCTAGCTCAAACCCGTTTTAATACAGAACCAGACAGTTCGCGATCGCGAACTCAAGTTCGCGTCGCGAACTTTGCGCCCCTAACACACTTCGCGATTGGTAACTGGTCGGGAACCCTTCACGTCCGATCACCAAAATCCCTGCCTCGACTTAGCGAACGCGAACTGGAGTTCGCGTCGCGAACTCCTCCAGCAGACCAGGCTGCACTTTTTCATCTTTATCTCAACCCGGTTTCGCCCATAACTTCCTCGTACGATGTCCAAACGACACGAAACCAGTTCCTACGGTTCTGAAATGAATTATCCTTATTTATCATATTTTTCCCAAATTTTATTTCATTCAAATTTCGGGTCGTTACAACTATCCACCCCTTAAAAGGATTCCGTCCTCGGAATCAACTCAAGGATTTCCAATCCTCATTCCACTTCCATATTATGATCCAATACTACTTATGCATTTAATCGCCCACTTGACCCGTTATACCCCAACGGGCCAAAAATTCAAACTTTAGTTCCAATTATCCGAACGGGTCAAATTTTCACAATTTGACCATAGCATTTCTCATCATTTAACCAAACTCTTTATCCCCATTGGGATGATATGACCCAAACATTACTAATAACCATTTGACCAAAATGATAGTCATCCCACCGCTTTGACCAAATTGTCAACATTGTCCCATCCTTGACTTAAGCACAAAGTCAACAATATCTTGGAAACTTTCCTTATCCATTAGTGGTTCCATTAATCATCAATTCCTTAACCATCAATCTTACACTCATGGTCCGACAACAATCATACTCGATTTCTAGGTTCCATTCGAAATATCCAATGGTCAAAGTCGCACCCTTTGACTACAATTATTTTCATTAATCAATCAACCACTATCATACACACATATATGCGATACATTATGCCCTTATCCTTAATTAACCATTATAACCCAAAAGTCAAAACCCAATTTTTGACTAAAGTCAACAATCTACTAGTTGACTAACGTTGACTTATGAATAAAGTCAACTTACCTTGCTAAATTCCACATATTCTTTATTACTAAGGCATCTTTCCCAAGCTTTTCATTCCCGATTTCCATATTTAAATTTCCTTTCTCATTTGTTTCTTTTTTTTTTTTCCTCGGTTTCGATTTCCACAACCGATTAACAATTTTCATTTAAATCATTTCAAATCTCTATTACTTTTAATTTTCGTCCAATTATCTATACCATTTATAATTTCCTTCTAATATCCTTATATCATACTTGTAATTCTCGATTACCGGCTTTAGAGCCTCAGTCATATCCAATTGTGGCCTAACCACCCATTATACATCTTTCACCACTCATGGCTACTAACAAACTTTCCTTCCCATAAGCATTCCTTTTCATAAACCATGAACTTGTAGGCATCTCCTACACCTACTTATACTTAAACACTACCCGTGTTTTCAACTCAAGTTCTCATTTGCCATAAAATCATATCAATAACTAACCATACGGTTCTACATACGTCAGGTACAAACATCATATCCCCTTATAAAACAAATTATACTTTAACTATCACACCGAGATGATCGGAAAGCCTCCAATCCATCAAGGTCCAAACTGTCACAATGATCGGAAAGCCTCCAATCCAATGTGACTCATCCAATCTCGTTAACCGGAAAGCCTCCGATCCAACAAGATCCATACAATACCATTCTATCTTGCATACAATTCATGTACGCATCATTCACTTAGCATCATGCTAACGTTTTCTTTCATAACTGAACACATTTTCAATGCAATTTACATTTCCTCACATTTCATATAACATTACTTTCTAAAGTCATATTCTTTTCATAGGCAATTACTCCCACTTATACATTTATACCACACGGTATACATATAATCATTTCTAGTGCTTTCCACCAACCTACTCATTTACCAATCGTCTTTTGTCGATTTATTTTCTCATTATTAAAATTTGCAATCTTTCTTTCACCACCTAGGTAACCACCATTGCATCTAATCATCCATATTTTGACCGGATCGCGCGGTCAACTCGAGTCAACCAATTGACTCCGATCCATAGTCTATACATAAGTTATCACACTTTTTCCTATGCCCCTTCTCCAACCATTAATTGTCACCCTTGACTTAGCATACCATATCTAGGACATTCTACCATTAATTAACCTTTTTCACTTAGCATCGCATTCATCATCCATGATACAACCTTTGGTCAATCATTCAATCAATCACATCCAATTTCTAAGTTCCATTTTATAGATATATATGTATATATTTTGTACCTTCCAATTCTCACTAGCACCTAGTACTTCATTGTACTACTATCCTCTTGTTGAAAACGTTTACCACTTTCGTGATTCACCTTCAAATAATCCATAATAACATAGTCCTTCTTATCCTTATTTCTCGCGACATACCGGTCGCCAACCCATTCGACTATACACATAATAACCCGGGGAGACTATCTCCCAACCTTATCCCTTTTCACATCACCTACTTTACCCCTACCTTACCCTGTTACTCGTCCATTTATTCACCATGCAATTCAACACATTTTTCATAACATCGCGTTATCATGTTCTTCCATATTCACACATTTCTCGTCGGACATACTACTTAATACGTTTCATATAACACTACCTTTTTCATTATCACATGCCTTTAAGGCCATCATATAATGCACAAGCATTGTACCTCGCGGGTAGCCCATAAAATTTCCGATTCCCATTTACCGTCTCACTAACACACTAATCACCCTTAAACGGTTCATTTCCCTATTAATCAACTTTCCAAATCTTTTGTCACCACCGAGGTAACTATCAATCTATTCCTTCAACCATAGTTCACCGGTCAACCCGGTCATCTTAAGTCGACCAATCGACTCCGGTCCACATTTGTAACTCATGACTTGGCACACATTGGCCCAACTTTCCATACTCTCGTCTTTATACATCGCGATACTTAAAATACTTATTTTCCATTCGTAGTCTCACACTACTCCATGCTCCAAACCGTCATGCCATTACCATGACATGTAACCCCTAATTGTTTTCTTACCGTTGATAACGACTTCGTCATTATTGTCACAAAACTTGACATGGCTATATGCCAATTTTTACTCAACCATTTTCAACGATCAAAATTCGTCGTTCCCGACACTTACTCTTTTCCACATGTTTCCCATTCATAAATTCTAAGGCATCACCATACCTTAGTCATTCTTTCCTTTACCGTTCACGTATAATATTACATTGCTTATCCGGATTCCCGTCGAATATCCAAATTCCATTTCCAAGGATCCATATCTTGCGTCTCATCCTTTTTTTATATATTAGTATCAACCCTTATATCCTTACAATATGCGACACACTTGTCTATAGTCCTTTCCAATACATGTTTCCACACACATCACTAGCCGGGAAGACTATTCCCAAAAAAATAAATCCCCATGTCGTACTACTCGTCTCCAATTTCTAAAAGCACCAATTCGTGCAACAACCAAACAATTAAGCCATAACCACATAACATCAATCTTCACCTAAGATCTCCGAGGCTGCATCATGAACCCCCCTCTAGATTCCCTTCCGGGAAGACTTCCCCTTTCAACTCACTCGTGAGTTCCTTTCACAACATATTGTACCACACTCTCTTTCCAAGAGTTTCATATTACACGTTCCACCGTGTCAACGCCTCCCTCTTTAATTATATGGATGTCAAACCCATCATATCTTTCTTTCTTCGCTTGCTACTCTCTAGCACTTGCTCAATCCACCGAATCCACCAATCGTGACCTCCGGTTCAGAACTTCCGATTTACTCAACGGTTTCACCTGCTATGACAACCTTATACAACATCCTTCCATTTCTTCCGACTAGGTCCGGCTACCTCTTTATGTAGCTACTTCTCACTACAGATTTCGCCATTCGATGACTCTTCCTTCGTACGGGTATTGGAATCATTCCTCCTACCCTTAATCATACGGTTATCAATAGTCTAGTTTCCATTCTCATCCATAACTCTTCCCAATTTAGTGGAGTTCGTCCACTTTTCACATTCATTCTTTCGCCATACCAACGTATTCAACAAACAAGATTCAAACGGTCTACTCAACAGTCAAAAACAACACAATTAGATCAAAACATGGCACTTCTCATAGGGGTCGACCCTATCATACTAGTGCCCTACGGTTTCAAAAAACTCACATTGCACACTACATGACAACTTCTATAGGTCCCCTAGGTTCAACCCTAAACTTAACATAAGGTCTCAAGGTCAACCTATCGATCTCAAGGAATCTTATATTCCTATTGCTACAGTCTAAGACTAGGATGGACATCCAACCTAATTCACTTAAACTATAGCTCTGATACCAAGTTGTAACACCTCAATTTTCAAAACATCTTTTAAAACATATTTTTAAATAAAAATATTACAAAGTCCAATATCCCAAAAACACGGTTTATCAAAAACCTTAAAAACATTTATCAGAGTAAGTAAATCCGGTGTTACAGAAATAATATCATAACCATAGGATAAACGGGATCTACCTACGAGCTCCCGAGCTAGTCAACACTAGGCCACTTCTATCGCGACCCTCTAATCCATCGATCCCGAACCTGAGTACATAGCCAAAAACAAAGTAGTACGTGAGACAAAATAGTCTCGTGAGATACATGGGTTTTAGACCCGACATTAATATTTATAAATAGTCACATTTATTAATAAACATATTTATTAATAATCACATTTATTAGATATATAAATATATCCATATATATATACGTCTATATACTTTAGTTACCTCCGTGGTAACCCTATCTCATTCATATACATCAATCACCTCTTCGGTGACTCTATCACATTCATTTATAGCCTATTCGACCCGTCAAGTTGTTCGGAATGCCTCCAAACCAACAAGACCCCATTATTGTCCTACTAACCAGAATGCCTCCAGTTCAGTAGAACCCCCATTGTCACAGTGTTCAGCCAAAGTGACCTATCATCATCTTACTAACCAGAATGCCTCCAGTTCAGTAAGATCCAACATCTTGTTGGGTGATCGGAATGCCTCCGACTCATCAGCTTTATTCAAGATACCATGATAATCCAGAATGCCTCCAAATCTATCACGTACCTGCCCTATTTCAATCTACCCGTCATAACTATTACACGTGACTATATGTCACATCAATCATCAATGCCATAAGGCCATCATACAATCTATCCACATGCTAATCTTAACTAGCATTCACATAATCGGATCAACTAATTTCGTTATTAGTAATCACATATTATAAAGGTACACTCTTTTAAGTCATATCAATAGTTAGTTATTAATTACTTTTCATTATCATGATCTCTTTCAAAATCATCAATCACTTTAGACATACTTAGATAGTCTACTATTTATCACTTTCTCATCTTTTCAATCACACCTTTATAAAATTCATTTATTAATAAAGACTCACAAATCATCATATATATATTTTCAAAAAAAAACCATTTGCTATGTACCCAGTTTTAAAGTTCACATGTACTCACCTTAGCCAAGCTAACTCCAAATCGTGTCTAACAACACGAATCCTTGCTTTCCAACTTGCGAAATGTCACCAATCTTTAGGTCTTCTTGACCTATCATCCATATCATCATAAAATCTAGTTATTATCTATAACTAGCTACCAATAAACCCATAACAACATTCATAACCACCAAGTTCATCCAACTTGGTGAAACCCCAAAACCCTAGTTCCAGATTTCCATCCATAAACTCAAATCCAACTTGTACACATCATTTACAAGCTTACAATGAGTGTTCTACACCCATAATTAGTCACCTTCCCCAAAGATGACATGGATGTTTCCCCAAACCACCATTTCTACCCATACAAAGTTCACAAACTAGCTAGATAACATCAACAATCAAGAAATCTTACCTTTGATGTTTAGATCCTTCAAGATGGTGAAGATTTGAGCTCAAGAACACCAAATTTGACATTTCTCTCTCTAAAAACGGCTGCACCACGATTTGGGGAAGAAATGACCAAAACCCTAGCTCAAACCCGTTTTAATACAGAACCAGACAGTTCGCGATCGCGAACTCAAGTTCGCGTCGCGAACTTTGCGCCCCTAACACACTTCGCGATCGGTAACTGGTCGGGAACCCTTCACGTCCGATCACCAAAATCCCTGCCTCGACTTAGCGAACGCGAACTGGAGTTCGCGTCGCGAACTCCTCCAGCAGACCAGGCTGCACTTTTTCATCTTTATCTCAACCCGGTTTCGCCCATAACTTCCTCGTACGATGTCCAAACGACACGAAACCAGTTCCTACGGTTCTGAAATGAATTATCCTTATTTATCATATTTTTCCCAAATTTTATTTCATTCAAATTTCGGGTCGTTACACTCTCCGTCTTCCTAATCTTCTCCAGCTGCTCATCAGCACCGCCATACATCTCATCATCCGCATCTTTCTTTGGCCTATATAAAGTGGATAAAGTCGGTTGTGCGGTGAATAAGCCTTTGTCATACACGTTGTATTGATCGTCGGTTGCAAAACCCGAATCCATCCCTTTTTCTTGGTTGAATAAACGTTGGTCGTACATAACCTCACCCCCGCGGGACCCGCCCGATGCCATCCCGAGGGCCACTTTTTCGCTGATGTCACGGTCTCGGTCTCGCGTGATTTTACTCTTTTTGCCCATCGCGGCGTCTTTCGCTTCTAACCGTCTCTCTCGTTCTCTCTCTCTGCGTCTCTCTTCGCGGATTTTCTCTCTCTTGACCCGTTCTTCTCTCTCCTCTTTCGTTTCTCTAGACGTTTCCCGACCCGACATTTCCCGACCCGTGGCCCGTTTGTGTTCAACGGGCTCGTCAGATGGTGTAAACGAGCCCGCATTGGCACCAGGCCCGATAACGGGCCCGGTGCCTGTTCTTTCGGATCGTGCTTTTTGGGCCAAGGCCCGTAACTCTTGCTCTTTTCTTTCTTTCTCTTTCATCATCATTTCCTTTTGAACTTTGGATCTTGTTGCAACCGCTTCACGGGCTTTTTGTTCCGCTACATATAACGCTTCGGATAATTTTGCAAAATTATCGTTAATTTGAACCTCTTGAAGCCCTCTACCATCAGCAGCTAACCGTTTATCAAGTGGGATAGTGTACCCTTTCGGGTTTTTCCAATTAGAAATACACGGGGGAATCTTCCAATCTTGTTGGTCTTTAACCGTCACGGGTCGTGGAGGCGAGTGCATGACGGGTACGGGTGGCGACCCGTTAGCTTTCGGGACCCGCTTATGCTTAAACTTTGGCGGGTCCAACGGGTCAACTTGCATCTCCACCATTCTAACAATCCTCTCTTTTGCACCCGAGTTAAATGCAGACGATTGTTGTGAAGGTGTGTATTTGATCAATTTCGAACCTTGAGATTGAGTTTGGACGTTTTTCGGTTGTGCAGCACTTAATCTCACGTTCACAATCTTTTCAAGAGCTGCTTTTGTCTTTTGTGTGACATCATCAATCTCTTTCTGTTTCTCATCTTCTTCTTCTTCCTCGTGTTCTTCTTCATCATCTTTCAGAAACTTTGGGATGATATCTCTGTGCTGTGAATAAACAATCTTTTTAGAATTTTCGTTTTGTTTCACAATTGCATCGAATGTTAAATTCCCGCGATCATCGACGGTTACGGGCAGTGTTTTTGGGCCAGATTTATCTTTCTTTCGGCCCATATCGAGAGGATATTGTGCATAGTGGATCTCGGGGAATGCTCCACCATCACCAAAATCTTGTGGTTTTGAAGGCCGGTATTTTAATCGTTCTGGTGTGTTGTACAATGGGATTTGATTGGTTTTAACAATCTCAGATCTTTCATCCTCAGTTGGAGCACTGTATCTTTGTTTAAACCATGGATCACTCGAGTGATCATAGAAGGTTGCAGCAGTTGATTTTGCAGGTGGCAAGATCTCCTTCAAAGCAGCCATTGTGACAAAAACCTGCAAATAGAAACAAATCAAGTAAATCAGCTGATATAGCATTGCTAGTAAGTAATAACTTTATAATAATATCGACTAAACATATTCCGTTAATACAGAACAAATTACAAAAGCATTTTAGTGAAATAGTTAGTACGTAAAGCATCAATAGAGGGCTGTTTAACAAACCCCCAAACCAAGACTGAATGCAAAAAGAGGTTGACTGTTCAATATTTATAAGTTTAGTTCCAAATAAACTGAATCAAGAAAACTTTATCTTTAACCTTATTAATGAGTCAAGCCCAAAGTTTATTGTTAAAGGATTTAGGTGGTTAAGTAAAAAGTACCACCAATTAAGCATAAACAATCATTCTTAAATAATAGCCCTTTTTTAATCCGTTTAAACATAATATCAAGTCCTTTGGAATTTGGATGAAGGCGATTAGTGCATAATATTTATTGACAACGCAGATTAGCAGCAGAGTTCAGCTTTCCAGCATATTATTAGGTTAAATCCAAAATTTCGTAAATATTTATCGACTAGCAACTTAGATCAGCTAGAACATAGCGGATGCCGGATGAACAAACCAATTAAGCAAAGCTTATTCATATCAATCGCACACGGGAGAAAATTAATTAAGATTAGGTCGGTAAAAGTAATCAGCAACTAACCCAGATATTACTACATGACGACGAATATGAAATGTTTATTTGACTACAGCGATGAGTTTGAGTAAATACCTGATCTTTATAGACCCTGGATCGATGGAATTGATAACATATAAGCGTTCACGCTTGAAATTAAGAAATCGAAATTGATCCAAGACGAATCACGTCTCCCTCTGGTTGAATGAATTTGGGGATCGTGGTTCGTTCGATGCTTATGTCAAAATTATCTATCCTCATTACGGGCATCTTTTCGGAACCGCTTATTACGTTTGGCTTTTTTTTTTTTTTTAAAAAAAAATTAATACTTTTTAGATTTTAGATTCTCAAAAATCTCTACTATATTATAAAGAGTTTACCCTTTCTATAATTAGCAAGGTTGAAAATTCAGCCAACACACTTGCTAATTATGAAAATACAAGTGTTAATAAAAAAAATGCGCCTTAACGAATTCGAACATGGGACTTGCGTCTATATTGAATACGTCTAAACCAACTGAGCTAACAAGCTCCGACGTTTTTTCTCTAGGAATATAAAGTTTATCAATAAAGAGTCACCTCCATGGGCCAATAAAATCCTCTTCTAAAAGCCACCGCCTCATGCCATTGCGTTTGCATGCGTATCCTTGGGCAATGAACGGTTTTTTCATATTGGGAAGTGGAACGATTATTGGAAGTCACAACTCACAACCATGATTTGAAATCAAGCAATGAGCTTCAGTTCTTCTTCTTCCATCAAACCCTACGTAGACGTAATATCTCAAACTTGAATTCTTCCACTACCAAAACTGTTATTCATATGTGTTTCTAATTGTTTGAATTCCTCAAGCTTTACATCGTTTCAACAATAATCCCTCCATCTATCTCTCTTAAACCCCAAGCCACCGGCCGGTCTTCAGCTCTGGCGTTTTATTCTTCTGAAATTTGTTAATTTCGCCAATTAGCAATTGAATCTGTTAATTCCGTCAAACTGCTTCTAACGAACATGTCAAGTTTTGGGATCCGATTATGAAACATGCTAGTATGAGTGGATACTTGTTCAATATTATGATGTTGAAGCTTGTTTTTCCCCCAAATTTTCAGCTCCATTGGGTAAAACATGTTATTTAATCAAATATTATAAATGTGGTCAAATTAATTGCATAATTGTGCTTCTTTCTGAATAGACTGGAAATTATGAAATAACCACAAGATGGACACTGCATAATTGTACTTACATTTTTTTTACTGATTAATAATCCTATTAAGGATTTAGATTCATGTTTACTGTTTTTTTGTAGCTGCGGATTTACAAGACCCCAGATTTGGAAACAGCTACATATCAGATGCTCAAAAAGAACTGCAATTGATGAGGTTTTTTTTATCCTTTTGACTCATATGCAAGAAAATATATGTGGTATTTAATCAAAATCATCAAAATTATTCATCTAGGTAAGAAAATATGACCATTTGTTTTGTTTGTTATGATTTCAGAACACAGATATACGGAACACCCTAAGTCCTCAAAAATGCCGGCTTAGTCACAAGGTCTAAGCACAATATTGTTTCAGTTTATCTGGATTTGGTATAGAATTTGACTTTTGCCTCAAATAGTCAAAATATTTCAAGTCACAATGTAAAATATAGTTTTTATTAGAAAAAAATGTGCTTTATGTGACTTGATGTCGGTATTCTTCTCAATATTTGTGAAGTTCAATATTCCAATGGTGGTCATAGTCAAAATCCTGTTATACAAATTAATGCATGCTTGATTAATATATCTGTAAATGTTTGCAATATCAGTTTCTAAGATTTGATGTTTAAAATCCTTTTTATTTGGTTTTGCAGAATGACGTTGTTATAGGAAGAATGCCTATTATGTTAGAGAGTTTTTCTTGTGTTCTTTATGACTAATGTGAAGATGAACTCACATAACTTGGCACATAAGTTATACAACAAATGAAATCCAATAACAAATATTTTGCATTTAAATTTATTTCATTGACTTATGATAACCTTAATATGTGTAATAATTAATTTTGTTCATTTTTTGGTTAGGTGAATGTCCACTTGATCCAGGTCAACTTGTGGTTAACATGGAGTATAAGATGTCTTGCAGGTTTTCAAAGTTACATGCATCTTTGCTATTATATACAAAATCTTTAAAACCGATTTAGACTTTAATTGGATCTAAGATTGTGGTACGTTCTAATATGGTTAATACTTAATAGTAGTGAGGTTGTTATTCTTGATATGGATGTAGGTCAATGCAGTATGACGCAGCCATCCAAAGTTAACATTGGTGAGTAATTTCAAAATTTTGTTTGTGATGCTATTAATTTTGTTTTATTTTGACTTTAACTCTTATTAGAAAGTTAAATGTGAAGAGATTGTTCTTATTTGTAATTTTAGGGCTGCCGCAGTTATTATTGAGAGTTTTTTATTTTGTAGGGATACGAATTGGGTAATATATATTTAAATGACTGCATATTCAATTTGTTGGAGGTTGTCACACTCTGCTGTTGTTGCTTTTTGGCCGGTGTAAGGGGGACTGGTATTGCTGTTTTTTATCGGTGTGGTTACCTTGGTGATAGGAGAAAGGGTCAACCATTTGATTTGATTTTTTTGGAGAAGGGTTACATGGTTGCAGTACAAAGTAATTTTAGCAAGTTTGTAATCCAAGAAGTAGTTAGGACTGGAAAGTAATTAATCAATATTAAATGAATTTTTATATATTTTTTTAATTAATTATGTTTATTAAAATTGCTATTTGCTGTCTTTTATTCCTTTTAGATTGCATTGAAAAGAGATAAAATGGGTAAAAATGCTCCTTTTTGACGATTTTCAGCAACTTCATATCTTGATCTTGAAGAAATTAATAAAAGAATTTTTTAGAAATGAGTGAACTGCTACCACAATCACTACTGTTGTCTCTTACCACAATCACTACCGCTGTCTCTCACCATTTGCCTGTACCACGTCCCAAATGTTTACTATTGCCACCGCAATAATTAGAGACAGGGTACCCGTCGCCGCATTGCGCGGGTACCTGCTAGTCTAATCTAAAAAATTAATAAACATATTTTGAAAATCAGTCTCAAATACTACTATGTCCTATAAGATCACTTGAATCCTATTATATTATTTTATTTTCAATTTTTTTCTAAATATATTTTCAACATTGAATTTAAAAAACAAAAAAACCTTAATTAAAAAACACATTACAACTAATTAAAAAAATCACAATACTTGAGAATAAAAACAGCATTACATTTTAAATTAAATGTCTATAGCGTATAACTTAGATGGTAAGAAACGGAGAGACTTGCAACTTTCAAAAATAAATCATTCTTTAGGGTTATCACATTATAAATATCATCATTGAAAAAAGTAGCTTAAAACTATGATATTATCATCTGAACATCTACATTTATATTCATTCGTCGTCAAAATAATCTTCCTTGAGACGTTCCAGCCCAACTCTTTCACGTGTTATATAATTTTTACCATGTGAACTATTGGCTTCAGCTTGAGCACATAAGTGATAGCATTCGCCCCCACTCGTAGCGTTTTACCAATTTTCTAGCTCGCTATTCTTCGGACAAGCTCGTTTTAGACCGTTCTTCGTCGGATGAACTCATCACATTTGAACGTTTTACCGGTCAACTGTAGACGAGCACACTAACCTTAACCTAACGCACAATATGATGGCACCGTGAGTGTGCGATGCCACTATAAAGTTCTATCTTAGAAGACACAAACCTAGACACCCTAAAAAGTAACCTCGCATAATATATGTTTCCATTTACTCTTTTTATTATAGATTCAAATTCAAATTCTAGCAACTGTATAACGTTACGTGACCAAATTTCTAATTGAATCATGCGTGAAAATCTTAAATATTACTAATGAATAGCATCTTTAACTATTTTCAAAATGCCATTAAAAAAAACTATATTCAAATTAATAACCTGTTAAAACTTAACGTAAACCTTGATTCTAACTTATTATACACTCATATTATACTGCTGAAAGTTGGGGACTTTGGGGTATTTTTTTTCCTTGGTAGAAATTCACGTAGCATGACCAATAAGCACCTTACACGTGTACTAAACTATGGCTTGTCCAATCACACACATCTGACTGTACATCAAGGGTAAATCGGTAAAAGAAGACCTTCCGCTCTGTGTGTGTGCATCCATAGTCGTCTTCTTTGTAAGCTCGATTGACTTGAGATCTCTACCACTCTCAGAAAACCACACACACTAGAAGGTTTTCGACGGCCGTTAATGGCGGTCCCCGTAGAGATTATTACCAAGCAAACGCCGCCGGCATCGACGCTACGATTCGCCTTTGGAAATGTTCTCGCCTTTTTCATTCTCTTGTTGATCGGAGTACTTGCATTCTCGATCCGTCTCTTCTCGGTAAATTCAGTGGATCTAAATATTGATTGATACGGATGTGTGAATCGAATTGTGATTCTATTGTACTGATCTGTTTCGGTGCGTTTCTGTTGCAGGTTATCAAGTATGAAAGTGTTATTCATGAATTCGATCCGTATTTCAATTACAGAGTCACTCAGGTTTCCATTTCATTTTTTGTAATTGGTTTATAGTACTTCAGGTTTTTTCTTTTTTGTTAGTTTGATGCAATTTATATGTTTTTGAGCATAAACATATGTGAATTTTAACATGCTGGATGTTAGGGCAGTTGTTTCATTTTTTAGATTACAGATGTAGTTATTATGCTAGTTAAAGACTTAAAGGAGAATATGAATTACAATGTCACTTCGATTGATGTTTTCAGAGTGAGTGATTGTATAACAAAAAATAGGGGTGTATTTGGTTAGGAAATTTGAGTTGAAGCTAATGGCAGGTTTCTTTTTCGTTGGAATAACAAATCATTTATGTTTATCCACTAGTTAAACTTTTTTTAAAACAAATTTATGGTCTATGCCACTACCACCTTAACCTGTCAGTTGTAAATGTTTTCTTGAATTTAACAACTATGACACACAAGTATAAAAAGCTTCTTCATTTTGGCTGTTGATAACCACAAGTGTGACTATGCTGTTCTTTCTGGTGAATCCAAGTATCTAATCTCTTTGATCCTGTAAATTGGTGCTGAATTAAGTGATTTATTTTGTGTTTATAATGTATACTTTTATCATTTGCTTATATTTCTATTCTGATTGCAGTTCCTCACAAAAAATGGGATATATGACTTCTGGAATTGGTTTGATGACCGTACATGGTATGCAGATAAGGTTTTGTTTTCATTCTACTCATGATTATGTCACTGATGAAGCTCAATATATCTTATTTATCCTAAGGTATCCTCTTGGACGAGTCATTGGTGGAACCGTTTACCCAGGGTTGACTTTGACAGCTGGAACTATATGGAAGTACGTATTGGATATAATTTTTTTTTTAATTTTATTTTCTGATAGCATTCATGACACAAATAAGTAATATTCCATGATTTCAGGGTGCTTCATTCTTTGAACATTCCTCTGTCTGTGGAAACTGTGTGTGTATTTACTGCTCCTGTTTTCTCTGCCTTTGCTGCATGGGCAACATATTTGTTGACAAAGGTTTGTTATCTGATTACTGGTTTGATTTTTATGCTGTAACAAATAGTTTTAGATTCAGTTATTGTAAAATGTTAATAATATCCCTTAATCTTCTTTAATTGGTTTCATATAGGAAGTTAAGGGAACAGGTGCAGGACTGACTGCTGCAGTTCTTCTGGCCATGGTAATTACATAATGGGTACTTCTAATAGTTCAGTTTTTTAATGAAAAATAGATAATAACTGACATAACATAGATTATTTTTTATTTTATTAATGATGATTTTATACTTATAGGTACCATCGTATATATCTCGATCAGTAGCTGGGAGTTATGACAATGAAGCAGTGGCTATCTTTGCTTTAATCTTCACATTCTATCTATACATCAAGGTTTAACATTAATACAAAGAACAAATATTCATTCACATTTTTTAATTTTTAACAGTAATTTGTATGCTATAGTTAATCTACTCTCTGACAGAAATAACTTAATTTTGCAGACTTTGAACACGGGATCCCTCTTCTACGCGACATTAAATTCCATTTCATACTTCTACATGGTATATTACACTTTTCATATATTTTTTATTATTATATTATCTTTTTTATTCCTAATATTAAACTTTCTGTACATTTAGGTCTGCTCTTGGGGAGGATACACATTTATTATCAATCTCATACCAATGCATGTTCTTCTATGTATAGTGACTGGTCGATATTCATCTCGGTTATACATTGCATATGCTCCACTTGTAAGTATATTGTATCTTTTACTTGTATATTAATAAAGAAATTAATTATTCTTTTTTTTTAATGTAGGTTGTGTTGGGAACATTATTGGCAGCATTAGTGCCTGTTGTTGGTTTTAATGCAGTCATGACATCAGAACATTTTGCATCATTTTTGGTGAGTCCCAGGTGCTATGTTGGGCATGTTTATAATTTGCGATTAATCAATTATAAGTTGTTAATTATAATGTTATAATTACAGGTTTTCATTGTTATCCATGTGGTTGGTCTTGCATATTATATCAAAGGAATTCTCTCTCCAAAAATGTTTAGAGTAGCTGCTACTCTTGTGGTCTCTGTTGGCCTGTAAGTTTAATTCATATGAACAAGATTCAACATATTTCTATTTATTTACATAATTATATAAATGTTTTATGTCATTTAGGGTTGTATGCTGTGCTGTAGTAGCAGTACTTGTAGCAGTAGTTGCATCTAGTCCTACAAAGGGCTGGAGTGGAAGAAGTTTGAGTCTTCTTGATCCGTAAGCTTCTTTGTTCTATACAAAACATTTTTACATAACTTTTTGATCATGAATTATATACTTTATGATATATTTATTGTTACAGAACTTATGCAAGCAAATACATTCCAATTATTGCAAGTGTCAGTGAACATCAACCTCCTACATGGCCATCTTACTTTATGGATCTTAATGTTTTAGCATTCTTAGTTCCTGCTGGAATTATTGTAAGTTCACAAATATTCATCTGAATTTATGTTCTTGAAATTATGTCGGTTCTGATTTCTAAATTATTAATTATTTATAATTTGATTTCTCAGGCATGTTTTGCGCCACTATCTGATGCAAGCTCCTTTGTAATCCTGTATCTAGTAATGTCAGTTTATTTTTCTGGTGTCATGGTAAGTTTTTACTTTATTCAAATATTACTTTGAAGTTTATAATCCCATTATTTATTATTTATACCATTATTTATTTTTAATTTTATTGCAGGTACGGTTGATGCTTGTGCTTGCTCCAGCTGCATGCATAATGTCTGGAATTGCTCTTTCTGAAGCTTTTGATGTTTTTACACGATCTATTAAATTCTACATATCTAGCCTTTCTGAGACTCTACAGACTGATGTAAGTACTAAATTTAATTAACCAATCACTCATTTAATATTCATCATTAATTTTTTTATTTTTTTTATTTATGAAAAAAAACAGGCAGGAGAAGTTGTACCTGGTAATATTGCTTCCTCACAAAACGAAGTGTTGAAAACCGAAAAAAAAGAAGAACGACCTTCGCGTAAAAACAAGAAAAAAGAAAAAGAAAACACCGAAAAGCCGCCTTCTGTCAAATCCAAACCCGAAAAGAGGCCCTTAGTCTTGCCCGTTGAAGCATCTTTTTTTGCTCTTTTTTTAACTGTCTTGTTGGCTGCATTCTATGTGGTAAGCACACTTATATTCAATACATTATTTATTTATTTATTTCTGATGGTAAAATTTAGGGGTGAGCACAAAAACCGAAAAACCGAATGTTTGGGGCGGTTTTTGGGTGCATACGAAAAACCGAGCCGAAAAAACCGCCCGGACCCACCATATATATATTTCAAATTTTATAAAAATATTTATATATTTATAAAAGATTTGATGCTTACTTATATAAAAGAAAGTTTTAAGTATATCATTTGTAATTTTTCATACGTTTTTATCCAATGTTTTCCAGGTATTATAACTTTATAAGTATTAAAGTTTGGAATAATAACTTTTATGTTAACAAATTGGTAAATTTTAAGAAAAACAAAAAACCGAAAAAAAAACCGAAACCGAACCGAGAAAAACCGAAAAACCAAAAAACCGAAACCGAAAAAACCAAAACCGAACGGTTTCTAATTCTTAAAAACCGAAGTTTGCGGTTCGGGGTTTGGTTTTAGTGAAAAACCGCCCCAACCCGCCCCATGCTCACCCCTAGTAAAATTACTAATTTGCCCTCACAGGTACACAGTGTTTGGGCTGCAGCTGAAGCATATTCAGCTCCTTCAATTGTGCTCACATCCCATTCGCATGATGGACTTCATGTATTTGATGATTTCAGAGAAGCCTATGCATGGTTAAGCCACAACACTGAAGTTGATGATAAAGTAACTTTCTATAATACATACATACATATTTGTCTCTGTAGTCTATAAATAATTAAATTAAAAATGAATATTTTTAGGTTGCATCATGGTGGGACTACGGTTACCAAACAACCGCAATGGCTAACCGTACTGTCATTGTTGACAACAACACATGGAACAACACACATATTGCTACTGTCGGTACTGCCATGTCATCACCCGAAAAAGCTGCTTGGGAAATTTTCAACTCGTTAGATGTGAAATACGTGCTCGTTGTATTTGGCGGTTCGTTTAATTTTCTTTTATTAAAAAAATCATAAAATTAAATAAAATAAATTTTTCGTAAAGGCTTGAAAGTTTTCATATTTTGCAGGTCTTGTAGGGTACCCTAGCGATGACATAAATAAATTTCTGTGGATGGTGCGTATTGGAGGTGGTGTGTTCCCTCATATCAAAGAACCTGATTATCTGGTAAATTTAATTTTCTACTTTAAGTCTCATATAAGTAATAATGATATAGATAAATACTAGCAGGGTACCCGCACAATGCGGCGACGGGTACCCGTAACTAAATTGTAGAGTTTTTTTTTGCAATAGTCAAGACGTTACCTTCAATAAGTGTTGAATAAGATGAGTGGTAAGACCTTCTAGAATACATATTAAATTGTATCCAAAATAAAACAGGGGACGATTTCGACGTTTTGCAGTGTAATGTTGTCTGTTTATTTGGGATTAAACAAAGTGTCATTTAGATCAATCGGTTAACACACAATCAGTACTAACAAAAGGTCTTGTGTTCGAATCATGTAAGCAACATTTTTTTATTTTTGTGGTGTTTAAGATGTTACTAAAAGTAGAAATAAGTTTAAGTTTAAGTACTTCTATATTTAGTAGTCCTAAACACATTATAAAGGAGTAAGATTATGTTAATTTCGTTTTTTTTTTTGTATAGAGAGATGGTCAATACCGAATCGACTCTCAAGCCACTCCAACCATGCTTAACAGTCTCATGTACAAACTATCCTATTTCAGGTAAGATGTGTAAATACGTATACATATAGACACAAGTACATCTTTCTTAAATGATTTATTTTTAGGAAAATGATCATTATAATGTTAAGACATGTAACAGAAACTTGTACATCAATCTATAACAAACCCCTGAATTTTAAGAATTACTTCTTCATAAATTAATATACAATTTTTTATGCATTTGAAGACAACTTTTATGGTTGTTATTAACAAAATCCTTATTTTTATAGGTTTGTGGAGACAGATGGTGGTAAAGGATACGATAGAGTAAGGAGGACTGAAATTGGAAAGAAGTACTTTAAGTTGACTCATTTTGAGGAGGTAAATCAAAACAGTTGACTAAAATAAATAAATAAATTAATTAAATTAAATTAAATATTTGTGGTTTGTATGTGTAGGTGTTCACAACTCACCATTGGATGGTTCGGATTTACAAATTAAAACCACAAAGGAACAGGATTCGTGGGAAGACAAAGAAATCTAAATCCGCACAACAGGTATGTAATCTTTATTCATTTCATATTTTCTTTTTACGTTTTTTATTATTTTTGTTGTGTTGTAGAAAACGAGTTCGCCTACACCTAGAGGTGGAATGCTGAAGAAAAATCCATGGCATTAGGAGTTAGATTCTGATTTTACAAGATGATACCGTTTTATTTATAGAAACGGACCCAAGATTTTGTAGCGAATTATGAAATGATGTTGGGGTGGGAGGACTTGTAAGAACCACAGTAAAAGAGATGAGTAGATCCTACATTTTCTGTTTCTTCAACTTGTTACTAATCCATTAATGCTTTCTTGTGACATTAAGTGAGATTTAAGTATAACTACAATATAAAAAAGTGATTTCTATTCACACGCGATGACTAAAGGGCTGTTGTTTGCTCAATTCCACGGGTTTGTGACTATTTGCGTGGCGAGATTTGTCAACAAAGTTGTCTTCTGTAACGGGTAAAGTTTTTGGGCCAGAAGTGTCTTTCTTTCGGCCCATATCGAGAGGATATTGTGCATAGTGGATCTTGGGGAATGCTCCACCATCGCCAAAATCTTGTGGTTTTGAAGGCCGGTATTTTAATCGTTCTGGTGTGTTGTACAATGGGATTTGATTGGTTTTGATAATCTCAGATCTTTCATCTTCAGTTGGAGCACTGTATCTTTGTTTGAACCATGGATCACTCGAGTGATCATAGAAGGTTGCAGCAGTTGATTATGCAGGTGGCAAGATCTCCTTCAAAGCAGCCATCGTGACAAAAACCTACATATAAAAACAAATCAGCTGAAATAGCATTGCTTTTTTTTTTTTCGATGAATCATTTCTTCGGACATAAGAAGATTATTGATTTTTCCCCAATAACAGAATACTTTTGTCAAAAAAAAAAAAAAAAAAAATTACAAAAGCATTTTAGTAACCAAACCAAGACTGAATGCAAAAAGAGGTTGACTGTTCAATATTTATAAGTTTAGTTCCAAATAAACTGAATCAAGAAATCTTTATCTTTAACCTTATTAATGAGTCAAGCTCATACTTTATTCTTGCATCAAGTCCCAAATCTCCTTCTTTAACCTTATTAATGAGTCATACCCAAAGTTTATGGTTAAAGGTTTTAGGTGGTTAAATATTCGGGTCTTATGTTGATACTGGGTTGATTTAACCCGACCCGACAAACCCGACGTGAATATTGGGTCGGGTATCGGGTTTGGATTGCTTTACTTTATCGGGTTTCGGGTTGACCCGATTAGACCCGAATGAAGTTTGAAGGTTTTTTCTCTTTAAAGTTTAAGAAATATGTTTTCTGGTGGGCTTCTCATCGTTACAAATCACAACTGATCATTTCGTCTTAACCTAAAATTTTAGATGTTTCCTTTTCTTGCTTCTCGTTCCAAGACAAATTTGTTCGTAATTTTAGGGTATAAGATAGGATATTTCAATTCTAGTTTGTGAGAAGGTAAGAGGGACCATTGTTGTTGTTACTCCAGACAAATAAATCACATTAATGCAAGAATTTTTACAAAAGTAATAACAACTGATTTGTTTTTAAGAAACCAAATTAACAATTGATTATGCAGTTGTTGATTAATTTGTTTGTAGCTTATAATTTATTATGTAAGTGATTAATAATTAATTAACTATTTATAATTCATAAATGTGTGTTTCTTGTAGATCAAATTATGTAACCCGACCAACCTGAACCCGACTAACCTTATAGAGTCAGGTTTCGGGTTAGAATTTTCTACTTCAAATCTGACAGACCCGACCCGATAATAAGCTAACCCGACCCAACAACTCAATTTGACACCCCTACGTGTAAGATCACTTGAATCCTAGTATTAATTTATTTTATTTCTTTTCAAAAAAAAAATCTAAATATGTTTTCAACATTAAATTTAAAAAACCACATTACAATTAATTAAGAAAATCACAATACTTTGAAAATAGAAACAACATTACATTTAAAAATTAAATGTTGTATAGCTTGACTGGTAAGAAATATGGAGACTTATAGCATTTTAAAATTAAATTATTCTACATGGTTAACAGATTTAATTACCAGTGTCATTCACTATTATCACTACTTAGTACCGTCACCCCACCGCCACCACAATCACTATCTTCGCCACCTACCATCATTGCTAACAACCATTAACCATAATCACCCGTTTCACTATAAAATATGCAATACATCATCCAAACACTTTGAAATATGCATCTTATGTTTTTTTTTTTTTCTTTTTCAGACACTTATTGGATATTCTTTTACCTATCAATGTGATTTGTAGTTGTGAGTGTAGTTTCAATTATGAAATATGTATGTATTTATAGAATTGTAAAAACTGAACTTTTTTTTTTAAGTTTCAACCACCGCTCCTCGATTCCCCCTCCCTTTCTTCCTTCTCACTTTGGTTATCTGATGAAGTCCACCGACAAACTTTTATCAACGGTATTGGTGGACCGACGAAACCAGTGGACTGACGAAACCAACAAGCCAAGTTAAACTACCGTTGACATAGGCCTTAAAGTTAGGCGTGGTGGCTCAAGACATTTCATTATCTCAGCGTCACATCAACATTTTACATTTCATATTCAACCTCCCAAATACGTCTTCACGCATAAGTCATCTCAAAATATTCATTTTGTTACTCACTAAAATACCCCTCAATAATAAAATACCTTAAATAAACATTCATTATCTCACCTCTCTCCTTCCTATTCGTCTGTTACCTTCACCAACCAACTGGCACTGAGCCTCACTCACTTAGCGTCCCATGCCACCATGTTTGGTGGCACGTAAGTTTGCGATGCCATGTCAATTTTTTGGAGTGTGCTTCACATAAAATATGTTTCCATTTACTCTTTTTATAAATTAAAGTTCTAGCAACCGTATAAGACTTTTCATAAGGGGTGATTAAATTTACTGTTACATCAGCGTCACATCAGCCCAATCAAATGTATGATAAACTCTGACAAAACTCATGTAGCAGAGACCAAGGCCTTTCATTTCTCTTTGTAATCAACCTCTTCCTCTTTGAGAAGAGGCGGCCCACAACGGTCATCGCAATGACCAAATTGTTTGTGGGAAGCGCCGCCAGAGGAGTTGCGTAAGGGGAAGGGATGTGTTGTGTGTGTGGGGAGGAGTAGGGATGCAAACGGGTACCCGTAGTAGCGGGTATTGCAAAACCCGTACCCGAACCGCTATCCCCATACACGTACCCGCCTCGTGCCCAGTCAAATCCGCATCGGGTTCGGGTAGACAAATCCCCGCCGGGTATGGGGAACCCGACGGGACCCGTTCAATAAAAAAATTAAACAAAATACCTAAAACATTTAATATTCTTAGTTCGTTCAGGCTTATTCGGTTCAATATGTAATAAAGTATCAGGATACGAGCCCGATTGTAACATCCCGAGACCCGACCCTTTATATTTTATTACTTCTGGTAAGTAATACCTTATTGTTTATTATTTGATTATTTTATATAATTTTATTTGATTTATTTGAATTAATTGTATTTTTAACCATGGGGTTAAAAATTAGTAAATCTGGGTTATTTAAATGTTAAAATGATTTTTACATATTTGGGTTCATTTCTGAACCGAGGTTCTAAAAATATCTTCGTTGTAAAAATTGGAGTTAGTTAGGTCTAAATTAATTATCTGTGAACCTAATATACTGTACTGTGTTTAAATGAATATACCTGTATTTGGGGGTGGGGGTACGTGTTATGGTGTTATGTGTAGGGGGCAGATGTCATTTTGCTCTTTCTTCCCTCTTGTTCATTTCCCAGCCACGACACAAACACACACTACACACACACTTGGAGTTTTTCTTGCTAAATTGAAGAATTGGTGCTTAAACCCTTTGATTCCTGCTGTGATTTCGTGATTAGAAGCAAGATTAAGTAAGTTTCCTTCCTTCTTAAGCTAGGGTTTCATGTTCTTGATGTAGGGATGAACTAGGGTTCTTGAGCTAGTGGGTTTTCATGAAGTTCTTGTTGAATCTTGATGGAAATCCGAATTTGATGCATGATTTGGTGTCTAATTGAGTTCTTGCAAGTATTGTATGTATTGTTGTTAGTTATAACTCATTTGGTGAAGCTTTCATAAAGCTCCATCAATGGTGGATTTGGGAAGAAGATGGCTTTTTCCCTAATTTGATGAATTGTGTATTTTGATGTTCTTAATGTTGTGTTAGGCTAATTATGTTTGTTAAATGATGATTGTTAGTTATGAAGAATTTCTAGTTGCTTGTAATGAAAATGCATCGGTATTGGTAGTGTTTGGCTAAGATGGAAATTTAGTCATAACTAGCTAAATTTGTAGATTGTTGACTTTGGTCAAACCTGGAAGTTGACTTTTAGTCTTGTATGGCTTGTAAGCTCTAATTGTCAAATTCATGTCAAATATGTGTTAGTTGTTTAATTGGATGCATGATTATGTTAAATGTCGGATTTTGACCCGTTTGGTTACAAATTGTGCAAATTGACCTATTTTAGGTCAATAGATGATTAACTTACACATGTATTCAAATGTTGTGCAAATTGCTTGGATTAATGTTAAGAAAGGAACTTGACAATTTGAAATTGTTGTTTGACAAGTATGAGCTCGAATATGTGTTTGACCCGTTTGGGCCTAATGTGTGCAATTTGTTGAAAATGCATTAAGTTTGGTTTAGAATTAACTTGATGGAATTCTAGACATGGTAAGTATTATGTGTTGAAATGCAAGCTTTTGTTGCCATTTGATTGACCTCAAATAATGGTGTTTGGCTTATAGTACTTGTTACATAATTGATGATTTCGGGTAACTAATTCGGTATTCATTTTGTACAGGAAAAGGGAAGGAGCCTCAGTGATATAAGATCATTGAGCTCGGCACGAAAAGGAAGCTAAGGTGAGTGGACTTAACCTTCTTTCTTGTGTGATGTACAAAATTAGGGAATGGTAGAGATTTGAGAAAAAGTGCAGGAATTTGGTATCAGAGGTAGTTCGCGTCGCGAACCTGTGTTTGCGATCGCGAACTCGAGTCAGAGAAGTTGGGGTTTTGTCGTGATGTAGTTCCCGATTCGTGAACTCTTAGTTCGCGACGCGAACTCTGAGTTCACGACGCGAACTTTGTCAGGAACAGATTTCTTGGCTGCAATTCTTTTTACAAGTTTATTCTTGGTCTAGGGGTTAATGGTAGTATGTGCACATGTTTTTTTTAGAGGTTAGCTATGGTGGTTTTCGGCTACGCTTCGTTACTCTTGGTGGGGGCGATCGGACTCCTTCGTATTCGTTATGTAAGGAGGGATCACCGTGCCTCTAGTAAAGAAGCCATCGGTTGACTGTTGTTGGCCGACAACAGTTGAAGGTCCTCGCCCGACCGCCGATCCTCTTATAACGTCCAATTGCTTGTGGAAGTTTGGACGGGTTTTCCCTATTGATTTCTCTTGATTTTCTAATTTGTTGTGGTTATGCAAATTGATGTTATTTCTATTCACTTAGCTTTGTGCTAATCCCTCATTTGTTGACTCTTTTCAGGTTGTGGTTTTGGCTTGTCTGGAGTCGGGTTTTGGAAGTCTGACCGTACTCTGATTTTGTATACCGGGTCGAGCCTGTTTTAGTAAAACCTTTAAATGATTTTTATATTTAGTTAATATGTAAAGGTTTTATGATGTGTAATAATTTAGGATTTATGGTTTCTTAAATCGCTTCCGTATGCATTTTAAAAAAAAAAATGGCTCTAGATTGTGGTGTTGCACCGATTTTAACCATTATTTGATTGGACTAATGAGAGATTAAGAGTTAGACTAAGTTTGGGTAGTGATTAGTGAGCTAAACCTGTATTAAAAAAATACACATTAATATATATATTCGGGTCGGGTAAAAATAGTGCGGGTATTATAAAACTCGTACCCGACCCGTATCCTCTCTCGGGTATGAAATTTAAACCCATCCCCGACCCGTTACCCGTTTAGACAGATAATACCCGTCCCGTAAGACTCTTTTAACTATATTTTCAAACTAATAACCTGTTAAAACTTAACGTAAACTTTAAATCTACCTTATTGCTCACTCATATTTTACTGCTGAAAGAGCGTTGCAGGTTGGGTGATTTGGGGTAATTTTTTCCCTTGGTGGAAATTCACGTAGCATGACCAATAAGCCCATTACACGTGTACTAAACTTTGGGTCGTCCAATCACACACATCTGACTGTACATCAAGGGTAAATCGGTAAAAGAAGACCTTCCGCCCTGTGTGTGCAGCCAAAGTCGTCTTCTTTGTAAGCTCGATTGACTCGAGATCTCTACCACTCTCAGAAAACCACACACACTAGAAGGTTTTCGACGGCCGTTAATGGCGGTCCCCGTAGAGATCATTACCAAGCCAACGCCGCCGGCATCCACGCTACGATTCGCCTTCGGAAATGTTCTCGCCTTTTTCATTCTCTTGTTGATCGGAGTACTCGCATTCTCGATCCGTCTCTTCTCGGTAAATTCAGTGGATCTAAATATTGATTGATACGGATGTATGAATCTTATTGTGATTTTGTTGTACTGATCTGTTTCGGTACGTTTCTGTTGCAGGTTATCAAGTATGAAAGTGTTATTCATGAATTCGATCCGTATTTCAATTACAGAGTCACTCAGGTTTCGATTTCATTTTTTGTAACTGGTGTATATTACTTCAGGTTTTTGCTTTTTTGGTAGTTTGATGCAATTTATATGTTTTGAGCATAAACATATGTGAATTTTAACATGCTGGATGTTAGGGCAGTTGTTTCATTTTTTAGATTACAGCTCTAGTTATTATGCTAGTTAAAGGAGAATATGGATTACAATGTCACTTCGATTAATGTTTTCAGAGTGAGTGATTGTAAAACAAAAAAATAGGGATGGATTTGGTTAGGAAATTTGAGGAGAAGCTAATGGCAGGTTTCTTTTTCATTGGAGTAACAAATCACTTATGTTTATCAGCTAGTTAAACTTTAAAAAAAAAAAAATTATGCTCCACGCCACTACCACCAACCTGTCAGTTGTAAAAGTTTTCTTGAATTTAATAACTATGATGCACAAGTATGAAAAGCTTATTTATTTTGGCCATTGGTAGCCACAAGTGTGACCATGCTATTCTTTCTGGTGAATTCAATGATACAAACCGTTGGGGCTTGGTCTACACTCGCAAGGAAAAGGGCCGAAAAGAAGCAAGCACAATTACAGGGGCCAAGGAGTAACAATTAATCTATTTTTATTAATTAATTAGTATTGCCTATTTTATTGTGATTTGTTTTGGTAAGACTCGTTGGCTATGTCTAGGGCCGGCCACCCTTGTTTCCAGTATCGTTGAATTGTTTTGTTTTGTCTCCTTTGACATTGAGAGTTTACCTGATTCTCGAATATCAGGATTATCGTTAATCATTCGGCTAAACGGTGTATTATCGTTAGTCTGTTCTATCTACTTTGTTCGATTCGTATCAAATTGGTATCAGAGCCGTCATCCGACGACCTGTGGCTACGATTGAAGAATGACGAAAAAGGTTTCTGAGATTGATGGCGAGCTGTCACAATACCGGGAAGAATCAAACGAACGTTTCACTCGTTTGGAGGGTGATGTGGGAGAGCTGAGAGAAACAATGGCAGCCATGAGGATTGAGGCAGAAAAACGACACGCTGAGATGCTCAAAATTATGTTAGGACAGTCGCAGGGGGCACCAGCAGCGACCAACAACAATGAGCCGAAGATGGTGCAGAGCGACAGGCCACCCGTCGGTCAAAATTCCAACATGGTTTTTGACGAGGAAGGGTTTCCGGTGGCGTTTGGGGACAATAGTGGGTCCAATGGCAAGACTAAACCACCCACTAACCCTACTGGACCGCCGAACAGCGGTGGAACCTCACATGGAGGGCCGAGGCAGCAAGCATGGGGAGGTTATTCGGGAATGACACAGGGGTCCGGCGGTGAGCGGCCGTGGAATGGGGCCGACCATCGTTTGAGGAAATTGAAGATGCCACTATTCGATGGGGAAGACGCGTACGGGTGGGTCTATAAGATGGAAAGGTTTTTTGACGTCCAGGGCTTCGTAGCGGCCGGTGAAAAGTTAAGAGCAGCGGTATTATGCATGGAGGGGGCTGCATTATCTTGGTATAGATGGACGGAAAGCCGAGAGCCTTTCCGACACTGGGAGGCATTAAAATCCCGATTATTAGACCGTTTCTAACCGTCACAGGACGGGGATTTACACGAGCAGTTTTTGTCCATTACACAGACAGGGACCGCCCGGGAGTATGTAACTCTGTTCGAATCCCTCGCCGCTCAACTGGTGGGCTTGTCAGAAAAGGTGTTGGAGAGCACCTTCATTAAGGGGCTGAAACAAGAGTTGCGGACGTCGGTCCGGGTTTTGCAACCTGCCGGGTTATCTCAGGCCATGAAGTTAGCAATTTTGATTGACGAGAACCGTTCTCGAAACGCACCGGGGCAGAGCAGGGAAGGCACCAAGGGCCCGACAACCCGACCGACCAATACGGGGTCACTACCAGGGGTCAATTCATCAACAGGGGGGTCACGGGCTGCAGTGGGTACGACCAAACAGCCTTTTAAGCGCATGACGGAGACTGAGATGGCAGAAAAGAAAGCGAAGGGATTATGCTTTAGATGCGATGGTAAGTTTGGTTCCGGGCATCGATGTCCAGAAAAAACACTACAGGTGATCGTACTTCAAGACGAACCCGAGGAAGAGGATGAGGATGAGGATACAACAGAACATCCACACCTAGACTCGATTGAAGTATCCGCACATTCAAGTATCTGATCTTTTTGATCCTGTAAATTGGTGCTGAATTAAGTGACTTATTAAGTGACCTAAGTTTTGTATTATGTGTACAATCTTAACTAAAATATGGTCTATGATTCTATGAACACAAATACTCCAGAATTAGCCTGTCTACTGTGAAATGCTTTTTCCGTAGGTTTTAAGTTTCATAATTATTTATATAACTCTAAAAATAAGTTATAAGCTTTGGTGACAAAGTTTTAATGCCTCATCATTTTGTGTTTATAATGTATGCATCTATCATTTGCTTATATTTCTATTTTGATTGCAGTTCCTCACAAAAAATGGGATATATGACTTCTGGAATTGGTTTGATGACCGTACATGGTATGCAGATAAGTTTTTTTTTAATTCTTCTTATGATTATGTCACTGATGAAGTTCAATATATCTTATTTATCCTAAGGTATCCTCTTGGACGAGTCATTGGTGGAACCGTTTACCCGGGGTTGACTTTGACAGCTGGAACTATATGGAAGTACGCATTGGAATTTTTTTTTTTTTATAATTTTATTTTCTGATAACATTCATGACAAATATAACTAACATTCCATGATTTCAGGGTGCTTCATTCGTTGAATATTCCTCTGTCTGTGGAAACTGTGTGTGTATTTACTGCTCCTGTTTTCTCTGCCTTTGCTGCATGGGCAACATATCTGTTAACAAAGGTTTGTTATCTATCTGAGTACTGATTTGGTTTTATGCTGTAACAAATAGTTTTAGATTCAGTTATTGTAAAATGTTAATAATATCCCTTAATCCTGTTTAATTGGTTTCATTTAGGAAGTTAAGGGAACAGGTGCAGGACTGACTGCTGCAGTTCTTCTAGCCATGGTAATTATGTAATACTTGTAACAGTTCTGTTTTTTTTTTTTTAAATTTAAAATAGATAGTAACTGACATAACATACATACATTTATTTAGAAAATTCTCAAATTTCTATGAAAAACAAAGATTACTTTTATATTTTATTAGTGATGATTTTATACTTATAGGTACCATCGTATATATCTCGATCAGTAGCTGGGAGTTATGACAATGAAGCAGTGGCTATCTTTGCTTTAATCTTCACATTCTATCTATACATCAAGGTTTAACATTAATACAAAGAACGAGTATTCATTCACACTTTTTAATTTTTAACAGTAATTTGTATGCTACAGTTAATCTACTCTCTGACAGAAATAACTTAATTTTGCAGACTTTGAACACGGGATCCCTCTTCTACGCGACATTAAATTCCATTTCATACTTCTACATGGTATATTACACTTTTCATATATTTTTTATTATTATATTATCTTTTTTATTCCTAATATTAAACTTTCTGTACATTTAGGTCTGCTCTTGGGGAGGATACACATTTATTATCAATCTCATACCAATGCATGTTCTTCTATGTATAGTGACTGGTCGATATTCATCTCGGTTATACATTGCATATGCTCCACTTGTAAGTATATTGTATCTTTTACTTGTATATTAAATAAAGAAATTAATTATTCTTTTTTTTTTGATGTAGGTTGTATTGGGAACATTATTGGCAGCATTGGTGCCTGTTGTTGGTTTTAATGCAGTCATGACATCAGAACATTTTGCATCATTTTTGGTGAGTCCCAGCTGCTATGTTGTGCATGTTTATTAAATTTGAGATTAATCAGTTCTAAGTTGTTAATTATAATGTATTAATTACAGGTTTTCATTGTTATCCATGTGGTTGGTCTTGCATATTATATAAAAGGAATTCTCTCCCCAAAGATGTTTAGAGTAGCTGCTACTCTTGTGGTCTCTGTTGGCCTGTAAGTTCTCATCATGAACAAGATTCAACATATTTCTATTTATTTATATAATTATAATATATATTTTATGTCATTTAGGGTTGTATGCTGTGCTGTAGTAGCAGTACTTGTAGCAGTAGTTGCATCTAGTCCTACAAAGGGATGGAGTGGAAGAAGTTTGAGTCTTCTTGATCCGTAAGCTTCTTTGTTCTATACAAAACATTTTTACATATTTTTTAGATCATGAATTAAATACTTTATGATATATTTATTGTTTCAGAACTTATGCAAGCAAATACATTCCAATTATTGCAAGTGTCAGTGAACATCAACCTCCTACATGGCCATCTTACTTTATGGATCTTAATGTTTTAGCATTCTTAGTTCCTGCTGGAATTATTGTAAGTTCCACACGTTTCATCTGAATTTATATTCTGTTATGCGTCAGTTATGAATTTTAATTCATTTTGACTTTTTCAGGCATGTTTTGCCCCACTATCTGATGCAAGTTCCTTTGTAATCCTGTACCTAGTAATGTCAGTTTATTTTTCTGGTGTCATGGTAAGTTTTTACTTTATTCAAATATTAGTTTGAAGTTTATAATCCCATTATTTATTATTTATACCGTTATTTATTTTTAATTTTATTGCAGGTACGGTTGATGCTTGTGCTTGCTCCAGCTGCATGCATAATGTCTGGAATTGCTCTTTCTGAAGCTTTTGACGTTTTTACACGATCTATTAAATTTTACATATCTAGCCTTTCTGAGACTCTACAGACTGATGTAAGTACTAAATTTAATTAACCAATCACTCATTTAATTATTTAATATTTATCACTAAAATACTTTTTTATTTATGAAAAATTACAGGCAGGAGAAGTTGTACCTGGTAATATTGCTTCCTCACAAAACGAAGTGTTGAAAACCGAAAAAAAAGAAGAACGAATTTCGCGTAAAAATAAGAAAAAAGAAAAAGAAAACATCGAAAAGCCGGCTTCTGTTAAATCCAAACCCGAAAAGAGACCGTTAGTCTTGCCTGTTGAAGCATCTTTTTTTGCTCTTTTTTTAAGCGTCTTGTTGGCTGCTTTCTATGTGGTATAACCATACTTTCTTCCTTCCATTTCTATATTCAATACATTATTTATTTATTTATTTCTGACAGTTAAATTACTAAAATGTCCTCATAGGTACACAGTGTTTGGGCTGCAGCTGAAGCATATTCAGCTCCTTCAATCGTGCTCACATCCCATTCGCATGATGGACTTCATATATTTGATGATTTCAGAGAAGCCTATGCATGGTTAAGCCATAACACTGAAGTTGATGATAAAGTAACTTTCTATAATACATACATACATATTTGTCTCTGTAGTCTTAAATTTAAATTAAATATTTTCAGGTTGCATCATGGTGGGACTACGGTTACCAAACAACCGCAATGGCTAACCGTACTGTCATTGTTGACAACAACACATGGAACAACACGCATATTGCTACGGTTGGTACTGCCATGTCATCACCCGAAAAAGCTGCTTGGGAAATCTTCAACTCCTTAGATGTGAAATACGTGCTCGTCGTGTTTGGCGGTTCGTTTAATTTTCTTTCACAAAAAAAAAAAAAAAAATCATAAAATTAAATAAAATATATTTTAATATTTATAGTAAAAACTTGAAAGTTTTCATATTTTTCAGGTCTTGTGGGGTACCCTAGCGATGACATAAATAAGTTTCTGTGGATGGTGCGTATCGGAGGTGGTGTGTTCCCTCATATTAAAGAACCTGATTATCTGGTAAATATAATTTTCTACTTTAATTCTCATATAATAAAGATATAAATAAATAAATGTCATGTTAATTTTGTGTTGTTATTTTTTTGTATAGAGAGATGGTCAATACCGAATCGACTCTCAAGCGACTCCAACCATGCTTAACAGTCTCATGTACAAACTATCCTATTTCAGGTAAGATGTGTAAATACGTATGCATATACGTATAGATACAGGTACAAGTTTCTTAGATGAATTGTTCTTACTTTTTATAGGTTTGTGGAGACAGATGGTGGTAAAGGATACGATAGAGTAAGGAGGACCGAAATCGGAAAGAAGTACTTTAAGTTGACTCATTTTGAGGAGGTAAATCAAAACATTTGACTAAAATAAATAGAAATAGAATAGAATAAATAAATAATTTGTGGTTTTTTATGTGTAGGTGTTCACAACTCACCATTGGATGGTTAGGATTTACAAATTAAAACCGCAAAGGAACAGGATTCGTGGGAAGACAAAGAAATCTAAATCCGCACAACTTGTATGTAATCTTTTTTTTTATTTCGTATTTGCTTGTTTTTATTGATTTTTATTGTTGCAGAAAACGAGTTCGCCTACACAGAGAAGTGGAATGTTGAAGAAAAATCCATGGCATTAGAAGTTAGATTCTGATTTTACAAGATGATACGGTTTTTATTTATAGAAATGGACCCAAGATTTTGTAGCGAATTATGATGTTGGGGTGGGAGGACTTACTAAAACCACAGTAAAAGAATTGAGTAGATGGAGATTCTACATTTTCTATTTCTTCAACTTGTTACTAGTGCATTAATGTTTTTCTGTGGCTTTGTAGAACCTAAGTGAGATTTTAGTATAACTACAATATAGAAAACTTATTTGGGTAAAAAAATATTTATGTTAAAATGAGCTCTATAAGATGGTGAATTTTGTTTAAGATTGTTTTTTCTGAATCTTCTCATAGTTATGTGGTAAATATTTATTTAAGGATGGATCGAACATGTGACCTTTAGGAAGTTATTCAGTGTCCTTACCACTGGACTATCACTAGAAACTGTTATCTGAATATGCGATAATTGGCATTTTTCTATAACACGTTTATCATAATGGAAATAGTGCTCATTAGAAAATCATTAGAAAAGCACATGAAACAGAGTAATGTAAAACGGTGCTTTATAGAATTTGACACCATTGTATGGTATTTGAATTGCTTCCACATTTCGAGGCACGTTTCGTTTTGATGTTTGTTAAACAATGCATTTTAACTATTTTATTCATTATTATAGTAAAAGATGATAATCATCTCAAGCCAAATTTCATTTTATTTACTTAAGTAATTTATTTACTGTTGTATTAAAAGATAATAATCGTAATCAACTGGAAATAAAGGATTCAAATATTCAGTAGAAAAGTTTTTACTTGAGATGGTTTAATTGAGAAAGTAGAGAAAATTTGGAGTGATATGATTGTAAATGATCGCTTGCTTAGTGAATACAGTCAATGGCGGACTCAGTAAGAAACTTGAGGGGTGTCACTGATTATACATTTTTTTCAGGGGTGTCACCTACACTAACAAAAATAAATTAAAATTTTCTTAACACTATTTTAATACTATTTGAAATCATTTGAGGGGTTGCACTGGCAACCCCGTGCACCATACTACAGCCCCGTGCACCATACTACAGTGACAACATCTTAATGGCCGCTTATTTTGATAACGAAAGAATGGTGGAAGCCATGAGAACGTGGGAAGAGATGGAAAAAACGGGCTTAAAACATTGGCTGATAAATTATTCAAAGAAATGGGATTAAATGGGGGAAGAGAGTACTTGTGTAACATATGACTCAACCCGATCAAAACTCGAGCCTGATTTCAGATTTGATGTATTCATGTCTCATGTTAATATCTAGTTTTTCTAGCCCGACTTCCTTAACATTTGTCAGGATTTAAAAGGTATTAATAAAAGGATCCTAATGTGTGTTCATAAAGGATTTACAATTCATAGCCCAAATTCATAAACCTGTACACTCGTAAAAACTAATTGACTATTACAAAGATACCTTTAAACATTATTGTAACATATTAAAGCTTTTATACAATTAAATATTAAATGAAAGTATTTTATGTAAGTTTTTATTATTAGATAAAAATCTATTTACTTTTATATAAGTTTGTAAATCGAAAAGAATAGTATAAATTTCATGTTTACTATATTTATTAACTTTTTTGTTTTTTAGGAAGTTTAATTTTATTTAATTTCATTACTTCAATTCTTTAAATTTTGACTAACATTGACTTACATCATTTAATAAGATATTATATATGTTTGGGGTATTTGAAAAGACACAGTTACCAAATAACTTTTAAACTTTAAAATTTTCAAAATCTATTAAGAACTTAACAACCCTTATGTGTGATGCATTTTCACTTATTTTACACTATATCTTAAAATTGTAAGAAACCACTCATAATAGTATAATTGTTGTTGTAATAATAATAAACAAGATCATACATCATTTTTTTTTTCATAAATTGGAAATAAGGAAATTAAATACAATCCAAACCGGATTGTAATGTAAAATTAAAAAAAATGTACATCTTAAAAACAAACAACAACGCAGGTAAAGTATTATGTTCGTTAAAATAAAAATCAATATGTTTAATGAATGGTGGCAAGTTAGTTAATCAGTCTCCATCTTATCAGTTATCACTAGTCAAACAAGTGGACAAATTGTTTCAATTCCACATATATATTATTTTCATCAAAATCATATACGTTGTTTGTTTTCCCGATATTTGTTTCAAATTCAATCATTTAAAATAAACACTTGCTTGTTCCACAACGTATAAGAAATAATTTGCGGGTTGAAAAGAAATCAGTTACATGACCTCATTAAAACGTTTCTTTCTGCTTAGTCTACAAGTTTGAGGAAAATATTGAATCTAACACATTAAACGTTTTAACCATATGTTGGTTGCCTACTCATAAGGGTAACTGAGCGACTTCCTACAGGTCTCGTTTTCAATCTCTCTCTGTATAAACATTTATCATATGTTCAAGGAAAGTTTCAAAAATGGTCACGGAAATAGTTATCTCAAGTACACCACGAGCATAAATTCAGTCATCCCGACCTTATAACAGGGATACCACTTTTTTTTTTTATAAAAAAACTCATTAATCTGTTTATCCTTTTAGCACTATATATATACTCGTAGTCCATTAGGACATCTATCTGATAACTTTCCAGATAAGGAAATCAAGCATCTAATTATTAAATGAGCCATCAATGACCATATCCTTTCATTCAAAGTGTTCCAAAATCAAATTAATTACAAAGAATATGCAACTCCATGGGATTAGGCCCAACTAAAGGGCTGTTGTTTGCCCGATTCCACGGGTTTGTGACTATTAATTTGCGGGCCAAAATTTGTCAACAAGCTAGGTCGTTTTCTGTGGAATTTCCATGATCATAAGAAAAAGACATAGCTTTAGCAGATGCATTGGCCATGTCGATTTATTACGCTTAACTAAAGTTGTGACTATCATAACGAGCATAAAAGGCTCTAAGATGTGTAAATACGTATACATATACGTATAGATACAGGTACAAGTTTCTTAGATGAGTTGTTTTTATAGGTTTGTCGAGACAGATGGTGGTAAAGGAGGATACGATAGAGTAAGGAGGACTGAAATCGGAAAGAAGTAATTTAAGTTGACTCATTTTGAGGAGGTAAATTAAAACATTTGACTTAAATATATAAATTAAAATAATAAAATAAAATAAATTTGGAGTTGTCATGTTATTTGTGGTTTGTATGTGTAGGTGTTCACAACTCACCATTGGATGGTTCGGATTTACAAATTAAAACCGCAAAGGAACAGGATTCGTTGGAAGACAAAGAAATCTAAATCCGCACAACTTGTATGAAATCTTTTTTCATTTCGTATTTCGTTATTTTTATGTTTTTTTAATTATTTTTTGTTTCTGCAGAAAACGAGTTCGCCTACACCGAGAAGTGGAATGTTGAAGAAAAATCCATGGCATTAGAAGTTAGATTCTGATTTTACAAGATGATACGGTTTTTATTTATAGAAACGGACCCAAGATTTTGTAGCGAATTATGATATGATGTTGGGGTGGGATGACTTGTAAGAACCATAGTAAAAGAAATGAGTAGATCCTACATTTTCTTTTTTGTCAACTTGTTACTAATCCATTAATGCTTTCTTGTGACATTAAGTGAGATTTTAGTATAACTACAATATAAAGAAGAACACGCCACAACTATTGCTTTAATATGTCGTACATTTTGCTATAACAGTTGTATAATGTAGTATGTGAATTTATTTAGGCTGTGTCTATAAATCACCTCCCATATAAAAAATTGTTTCTGAATTTGCAATTATTGGCATTAGGATAACAATCAATGAGTATGCGATAAGTGGCAAGTTAAACAGTCTCCATCCTAGCACTAGTCAAACCAGTGCCGGCCCTGGAAGAAGATGGTGTAGGCTTGGGCCTATACCCAAAAGAAAATGGGGGCCCACAAATTTACAATACCCTTATCTATTTTAAACTCTATAATATTTAAACACTTAATTATTTACTCATTTCTAAACACTGCTATCGTACGGCTGTTCAACATGTTAATGCCAAGATAATTTTCAATTGAATATTGTCAAATTTCTCAACAGCCAGGTTCAAAATTTTACCTTTTCTTTTTTTAATGTTTTGAGTTTTTTTTTAATTGAATTGTAATTCTAAACCATTTATAAAATTTTATTTTTAGGGTCTAATTCAATGAGTCTAATAAGAAAATACAAGTAAGGGGCAGGAAACTCGACTATTCAGATTTGATTTGTACTTTTGCGTCTAGAAATGCTAGACGTGTCACATTTAAATGACTAATTATTCGACAAATTTTTTATACTTGTTGCATTGATATTTATTTTTTAGAATTACAATAGGGCCCAAAATCAGTGTCCGCCTAGGGCCCCGATAAACTCAGGGCCGGCCCTGAGTCAAACAGTGGACAAGTTGCTTCAATTTCACATATATGTTATTTACGGGGTGATCCTTACATCGTAATTTTAAGTGCGTCTATTATAATTATCGTTTAATATGTTTGTACAGTTAGTTGTAGAACTTGTACCGTATGATGAATGAATTAAAAGTTTTGGTGTAAAATTGAATATTCATATTATTTTTATCAAATCATATACATTTCCCCCGATATTATTAATTTTTAATCATTTAAAATACTCAAGTGCTTGTTCCACAACGTATAAGAAATAATTTGTGGGTTGAAAAGAAGCTAGTTATATGATCTCATTAAAACGTCTCTTTCTGCTTAGTCTACAAGTTTGAGAAAAATATTAAATCAACATTCATAATTTATTTAACCATCTTGTGTTGGCCCAGTAATAACGGCTCCCGAATGAGTTCTTAAATGTCAGAAGTTCGATCCCTCCATGTGTAAACATTTACTAGATAACTAGGGAAGGTTTGAAAACGTACATAACGAATGTAAACTCGGCCACCCGGGGCCCCTTATAACAGGAAGCATTTTAAAATAAAATAAAATTCATTAATCTGTTTATCTTTTTAGCACTCCATAGTTCACTAGAACAGTAGAACGTCTATCTGATACCTTTCCAAATAAGGAAATCAAGCATCTAATCTTGCAAATGACCCATCAATGACCAATATATATATTCTTTCATTTTAAAGTGTTCCAAAATCAAATTAATTACAAAGAATATGTAACTCCATGGGATTAGCCCCAACTAAAGGGTTGTTTGTTTGCCCGATTCCACGGGTTTGTGAGTATTTGTCGGCCTAGATTTTGTCAATAAGGTCAACAAAATTGTATTATGTGGAATTTCCACGATCATAAGAAAAAGACACAGCTTTAAAAGATTGGCCATGTCACGTTACGCTCAACTAAAGTTGTGACTACCATAACGAGCATAAAAGGCTCTAAGATTGATATCTAGAAGTTCTCTTTGTACACGTCGATTTATTATATTTCCCTCATTTGTAATGCTTTCAACATTTTAATTAACGAATGGATCAAAATGAACCAACATGTCAATCAAGCCAACAACTTTTTGAGTGCCCTCAAATTTTGAGGCTTGCAGTTTACATCATGCTAATATCATACAACTATAACTCCCTTGTTAAATAATGGGGTGTTTGGAAGCTTATTTATGAGACTTATTAGTTTTTATAAGCTTAATAAGCGTAAAGAGCTTAAGAGTTTGTGCTTATGAGCTTGTTTAGAGTGTTTAGAGAAACCGTTTTGTAGAGCTTTTTAAAGCGTATCTAAGAAAAGCAAGTCTTTAACATTTTTACCATCTAACTAATTTTATACTTCTTATTTTCTCCACATCCTATTTTCTCCATAACTCATTTTTAATAATTTTACAATATCTTTGTATAAACTAAACCAAACATTTTAATTAGTAAAAACGTATTAAGATTAAATAACCTCATAAGCTAGTAAGCATAAACTCTTATAACTAAGCTGAAAGCTTATCTAAAGTGCTTCTAAACTAATATAAACTTACAAAATATAGCTTATTTATTTAAGCTTATGTAAGGCTATAAGCCCTTGTTTAATCTTTCCCAAATTGAGGAGATTTGTAAATTATTATCAACTCATGCAAACTTTTAAGGGATGGTAACTAACATATTAACTAGTAAATATGTTGGTAAGCTTAACAAGGTAGTTATTAAACACACTTTATATCTGTTCAAAACTAATACTGCTTAAAAGAATGTTAGTCTACTAATGAAGAGCTTTCTGGTTAGCGTTATCTAATATGAATAAAATATTGTTCTATCAGTCGTCTGGTTGTTACTTCAAATCGCTAGGGACAATGATGAGGACGTATGGGCTCATTGTTAAAAGAATGCGGGTCGGGTAAACGTCGTAATCGGATTTCTAAAGATGAAACTAAAAATATCATGTCTAGACAATAATATATGATTATGGACCTTTCATTAAGATTCTACACGTCGTATTTTTGTCTATTGTGGTTATTATTTTCAAACCAATTATAGGTAAGATCACACAACAATTCTATTTTTATATTCTTACTAATTTAATTATTATAAGTGTTTCAATTGAAATTAATAAAGAGAACTAGTGAATTTATATCTCAATTATTCTATATATAAAAAGTTGAATAAACTCTAAAATTGGCCGTAATGGGTCGGTTGCCGGACCTGTTCGCCAAATGGTCGCCCATCTACGACGCGTTTCTCCCAGTTGCTCAAGTCTTGCCCGACGTGTCCCCTTTGGATATTTGGTTGTTGTGGTGACCTTACCGGGTCACTTGAATTCGAAGGAAAAGCAAAGGAAGGGGTTGATTTCAAAGGGGTGTTTGATCGCCTGCTATATGGGTCTAGTCAGAGTTTATCACGTGTTTGGTAAGAAAAGAGAAAGCTGACGTGACGTTGAAATGACGCAGGTGACCAAACTACCCATTACAAATAAACTAATAGGAAAAGTGGTTATTTTTACAACACACTTTTTAACCTATACACTATAATAGTTACTTTATATATTTGTATAATCTTGAATCTACAATATTTCTTATACAATATGATATATACATTAAATGTATACAAATTAATTCCTTAATAGGAAGCAATGCAATTTTTCTCCCACGTAACAATGATCTCGTGGCGTGGCTAAAATTAAATAATCAATTTCAATAATACAAACCTGTCAGTCATATATTAATATGGAGTATAAAATTTAGCAAGATTATTAATTATTATAATTTATTTAGCCAAAACTTTTAATTGATTATATATGTGTTAAATTGCTTAAATGTACTGTTTCACACAACATATTATTAGCAAAGTATGATGCACAGATGCAGTAACAGTTGCTTGCGAAACCACAGATGTTATCGTATTATTAGTTAAAATAATAAAATGTTGCCGAATCATCGATCAAGTGACATATTTCTTTTTGTTTTTGTTTTAACGTCTAATTTTAATAATAAAAAATCCTGTTTTTTACATGTAAAATGGTAAGAAATACTTCCCACTTAAATATCATATCAATCAACCAATAGCATCGATAAAAAGTAATGGTTTTAACGTTGAGAACGCTGATCCGGAATGCGTGGACAGAGGTGTTTTTGAGGAGGTGCAGGAGGTATAACCGCACATGACCCATATTTTATAGGGGCCCAATTTTTATGTATGTCTTATATGTAAAATATTAAAATTTAAGTCAACTTAATAATTTAATAGAAAAAAAGTTAGAAGTCCAAATTTTTATAAAAGTCTTGTCTTTAGGGGACCCATTTTCATGTTTTCGCACATGACATTTAAAATGTCAGAGACACCCTTATGTGTGGACACGTTCGATGGCTTCCCGTTGATGAACGTCAGCTGGAACATTTACACTCCGTGTGCTTTAATGGCCTAAAAATCAATTTAAAGTCATATGAAATGCATTTATAAGTGCTATCAAAGGGTCCACTTAATCACAAACTAATAAATTCTTTAGTATTAGGTTGATAATTAGATTAGTTTTTTTATGCCTTCATATGATCATATCTCTTATGAAACATTTCAAGATGATAATGTTGCACTATCGTCTTAAAACAATTTAAAATATAAATTGTTACTTGTTAAAGGAATAATTGAGTTATTTGTTAGTCTATCTTTATTTAGATTTACGAAGATTATAACAATTACAATACACTAGTGGGTATTACATATTGCGAAGACGGGTACCCTATGATTATATTTGGTGCGATTAATTGATGGGTGATGGTGGCGGTAGTGATGCTGGCTAGTAGTGGTAGTGGTGGCGGATGGTAGATGTTGATAGTAAGTTGAACTTTTTAAGGTTTAAATGATTAATAAAGATAATTTATGTCAATCATATAATTAATATGTGAAGTTTTTTAAAAAACTTATCTTAAAATGAAAATAAATTATTTGTTATTTCTTTCTATCTTTTCGGATTCTATGAATACATTATTTGCATTTGCCAATACTATCAAGATCTCTATCAAAATATAGCATATGATATTGCATTTACCAATCTCTTGTCACATAAATAATGTTTGAATATTTTGTGTTGGAAATGAAATTTCACCAAATTTAGACCCATATAATTATATGTATATATGTTATATATAGTTAATGAGTTCTAGTTTTGCATTTCCTTACCGTGATTTATGCAACAAGTTTAAATATGTCTAAAATGGAATTATGGTAAATGAAATATCAATTGAAATTTCAAAAATGAAGAGTTTATAAGAAGAAAAAAAAATCAAAAAAAGTGAATGAATGTAAACTTGTCCCAAATTAGTAGAGATCAAACTTAAATCGGTTTTATAATCAAACATTTGAGAAGGAGGTCAAACTCATCTCTAAGTTAGGACATTGCGTTAATAAAATAGAGGTTAAAAGTTCAAATTTTGCATGATTTATATTTATAAACATATAATCAATAACGGTAGCGGGAGGTGGGCAGGGTAGGCACCTCCCCCTCCAAACTTTTCATGTTAGTGAAATGTTTTTTTGAAAAAAGTATTCTTTTTTGTGTTTAGCCTTATTTAGTTAAATATTATCAATTTAAGTAGGAGACATGAATGAAGTTGTAGCCAAGTCGATCGTGCTTTTGCCCCATTTCTAGAAGGTCGGCATTTCGAATCCGTTCAGATAATTTTTTTTTCTCCACCTTTTATTATGTTTCTTCTGTCTCTAATTTTCTTACCATGATTTTAGTATCCCAATATCATTCTTTTCTTTCTTTCCTTTCTCTTATATAGTCTAAAAGTAATATAATATCTAATTTAATTTTTTTCAAAAATAATAATTATTTTTCTCATTTTTTTACTATTATTTTCTGGTTAAAAGTTCATAAAAAATTTAAATTAAATTTTGTATTCTAAAGTTATACTTTTTCTTATAATTTCATATATAAAAATTCTAGCAACGTAGATAAATTAATTAAATTTTATATAAGAATTTGAACTAAAATTTATAGATGGCGAACATTTCAACTCAAATTCGTTTTTTGGTTTGAGGTTTGACATGGAAAGTAAAAACATCACCAATGATGTGACTTACACCCCTAAACTCTGTCCCCCTTGAATATTCCTTTGGAATAGCCCCTGCATATAATCTATACTAACTTATAATGCAGATTAGACATTTTTAATTGCGTAAGTCTGAATTCAACCCTTCCATTTTTGGAGATGTCCAAACCCGCGTAACTGAAATTTTTTAAAATAGTTGCTACCAAGATTCGAACCCGGGTGGGCATGGTTCCCAGGCAGATAACTTACCACTGAACAAGTAGCTACTTTGGTGACAAGGCTTCGTAACCGGCCTATATTGTCGGTCCTTTGACGCGTTTTTATAAAGCAGATTGAACATTTCTAAATAAGGAAGGTCTGAATTCAAACCTGCCATAATTAGCAATGTTCATTTTGCCTGAAAAATAATTAAAAAGCTGCTTTGGACCAGGCTCGAACCCGGGACCTTGCGCACATAAGGTCAATGTTTTACCATCTCAACTACAAGGGGTTTTTGATACTATTTCATTTTTAGTTTCCATATCAACTTCAGTGGTCATTAAACCGACCCTTTCATTCATTTTCCAATAAATGTGCAAACGTTATGTAGACCCAAAGATGACCGACTGAATTGAATGGAAATCCCCAAATCAAGCACGCTGCACGCGTATTGAAGATGAGCTACCAGACTTCGAAACCGTTACCCTAAGTTTGTTCTTTTTCCAATATATATATATATATATATATATATATATATATATATATATATATATATATATATATATATATATATACATATTATATATCAAGTTCGACAAAGTTAGGGTTGGGATAGTTGGTTAATCTGGAGGGAAATTCAAGCAAATCATAAGATTCGGAATGAACATCAAAGGTATGTAGTTGAAACTTTGGAAAGATTTCTGAAAGTAAGAGAGGAAATGCTACTAATGCTCACAAACTGGTCCGATTTCGTTTCCCTTTAAACTTTAATTTTATAATTTAACTGAATCCAAACTGATGAGTGATGATTCACAGCATAACAGGAGTATGCAGAAACCGTCGATTCCTGCTAATTTCAGTAAAGAAGTTGATGATTCGCAGCTAATATGAGTATATTGTTACACACACATAGGTTACATTTATTTGTTTTTGCTGTATCACTATGGAAAAAATGTATGACATTTATATTAAATCCCCTTTAATTCATACAGGGCATTTGTGTTTTTGCTATGAGTGCAGGCCTCAACACATTTGACAAAGAAAGAGATGCTATATATCATCAATCAGGCAGTCTAGCAATCCATGGGGATTTAAGTCACATTATTCACACATGGTAACTTGTATTTTCTCTACTCAAGTGCACAAGATATATTATATACTATATTTTTTATATCATATTCGGGTTTAGTAACTTATCGATTTTGAATCCAGAAAGTATTTGTTGAAGCAAAAGCAGATGACTCATGATAGTCTCTTAGAACTTTTCGGGTTTAAACATGGATGGCATGCATCCTTTGTTATGGTTGATCGTATTGAAACCTAACACACCAGGTAGTTTGATTTTTTTTTTCCATTTTATCACCAACCTACATCAGTGTTCAGTACATAGAGTTCCATTTAATGTGATATGAATCGAGAAATACAGAAACAATGAAATAAGAACACAAGAAGGATTGTTTAATAAGAATACTGAAATGTGAAGAACGAATAACAAGGATATACCCTAATCTACCACAATTAGAAGATTAGGTCCAGGGATGATCCATCTCTCAAGGTGCACCACCAATAGCCAAAATACTAACCCTAATTATTAATCCCGATGTCTTCCTAACACTCCATCTCCTCTATTTATTTCTTTTACTTTTCTAACTGTTATTCCTATTTTACTCTTTAAGCCCTTCTACAATATCACTTGTCTATTTCCTATCATAATGTTTTATAATTTTTTCAAATTTGATCTCTATTTTTTCCATTTGAAGTAAACAAATCCTCCTAACTCGAAACCCGACCCGATAAAAAATTTAGTTGGTCTGGTCGGGTTAATCGGGTTTGTCGGTACAATTAGATGTCTTTTTAGTTTCATTTTGTCCTAGGTATGGGTTTTTGTGAGTTGTGACTACAAATCCACATTTTCTGAGAAGGCAAAAGTAAATTTTTAATGGTTTATACATATGAACTATGTGTATTTTGCTACAATGTGGTAAATTGAGTTGTTCAGCATCCTAAATTAGCTGCATCATGTTTTATCCTTTTATATTTTTTCCCAAGTTTCTGATACACTTTAGTTGTATCGAACAGAATTCTGAAACAGTAAAAGTTGAAAAGAAACAATCAAATACACAATGCACTTCAATCTTAAAGGTTTCTCTGTACCAAATGTAGCTTTTGAAGACGACTATGCTTTACAAGTCTTAGAAAATGCTTCCCCCATTGGAACAATTTTACCAAGGTTACTCCATGTAATTGCTCCTTAATTGTTATATAGATGCTAATTAATTTCCAAACATTTTAATTATTATTATTTTTTATTTTTAAGTATACAAATTCACGTACATTGAATTTCATATGAAAATGATTTGCAAGATTAGATTCATGATCAGAACTCTATAAACTGATATAAAATTTCAAGATAATTAAAAAAATATATGCAAAGCTACTTTCTTATTGATGTTGGCTTATTGTGTTGGCGTTCCTTCACATATCCCTTTTGCAACACATGGTCTATGTTTTAAGAATTCACAAGGTGGAGAAATACCATCAGATTAAGGTGCATAATATCTACTTATCCAAACCGATGCTAACATCAGGCACAACAGCAGCCAGCACCCAAGAGAACATGAGCAGCACAACTTCATAAGTCTCTTTAACACGCGGTTCAAACCGGTCTAAACCGATCATAACCCGACCGAAACGGTCCAAATCAGTTCGGTAATTCGGTCTTTCAAATTGGGTATTTTTAGTTCTCGATTCTTGGTGGTTCGGTCCGGTTCCTGGTCCGCGCACATACCTACTTTTGATGATGTTTAGGATAAGGTTATAGAGTAAACTCAAAACTTGTATTTCATTAACATAACCTTATACTAACTTTTGTAATTATTCTTGTGTTTACTGTTTATAGAAGAGTTATATATTATTCCAGATTTTTGGGGTTAGCTTCCAGTATTACATATGGTTTATAGAATGTTAGTCGTTAAGAAAGGCTTAGAAGTTTCTTTCTTATTGACGCGTTTCCAAAATGTTAAGTGGGCTCACTTATTCTTTAATGTTAATCATGAAATTTGTTGAACTTGAATGTGAATGTAATATTATGTTGTAGATGACAATGATGATTAGTTTCAATTTTAAAGACGTAAGAAATCATTCATTTGCACAATTATTGTGGAAAAAACGTGTACGCAAACAACAATTGATCTTCGCAAATCGGCATTTAATCGCCTGGAATATGTAGTTCGCATCCCGCCGTATTGCGCGCGTTTTAACCTAGTTATACTAAAATATATGTACGTTAGCTGAAAATTAAGTTTTTCTATTTGAGAAAGTACCAAATACATTGTGTACGTTTCTCCGGCGAGCTCAATGCTCCAATCAGCGACGTCTTCTGTTCCGCGAGATAATCAAATCACTGTCTGTTGTGAAAAAGATTGAAGTTGTCCTTTAAAAATGGAAACATGAATGTGTGGTGGAAGTTTGGCGGTGAAGGTCCGCCGGAAAAAGACAAGTTGTGGAGGACCCCAACGCTGCTCCCCACCGACAACTGTCGCCTGCCGCCATCCCTTTACCTCCCTTTCCTTCTCTAGATCTTTGACTTTTTGGTCAACATTATTCAAATGCATTATTGCCACCAACCTGAACGTAAAAAGTGATTTTATGGAAATTAGCGTAAACAAGATCAAGATATAACACGACCATTTAAACTGACAAGTCAAAATTAAGTTGGTTTGACCTGTTTTTACAACTTAAATAGGTTAAATTTGCATGCATTAATAACAATTCTTTTGGTATCTTAAATTATATATGTAAATTAAGTAAATGTGAATAAAAAAATTCTTTGAAACCAGCAAATAAAAGTAATATTAATATATTATATTATAAGAGTTGTGTTTAAGATATTCCACCTTTAAAACAAAGTCCCTATAAACAAATCTTATTTATTAGATAAAAAAACACTTAACAACCACCGTCATCAAAATCACAGTTCACATGTTATTGAATACAGAACCACCACCACTGCCCACCACCATCATCGTCAGCCGATGCCGCTACCGGAAGCCGCCATAATCACATGTGACTGGATACACAATTACATGTGATTGAAAGCAGTCGGCGGTAGCGAGGGGTCGCCGGTGGTAGAGATGGTTGCCGACAGAGGTTGGTGGGGCGGCGGTGGTGGTGGTTGGCGGTGTGCAATCACATGTGATTTAATACTATGAGGTGGTGTTAATTATGTTGATGTATTGAATCGCATGTAATAGTGGTGGTGGTGGTAATTTGGGGGTTGAATAATGAAAAACTAACATTTATTTTTCGAGACTTCATAAAAGATTAATTATTAATAGAGAGTGTATGATTGGGTCGGTTTTTACCTAAATTGAAAAAATAGTTCTTAACAGGTAAAAAAAGTTAGTTGTTGATATACGGAGTATGTTTTATAACTTTATTTCCTACAATTAATATAGTTAACTTGTGGCAGTTACCTGTATATATATTTGTTGTATTTTTTCTTTATTTTATAATAAGAGTTTCATCACCCAAATTGTTAAAGTATGTCGCATATAGGGGTGTTTGGTTCGTTGGAATCCTCTGGAATTAGTGGGAATTGGAATCTAATTCTAGAGATTCCTGCGTTTGGTTCATCATTTTCAGGATGGAATTGGAATCTAATTCTAGAGATTCCTGCGTTTGGTTCATCATTTTCAGGATGGAATTGGAATCCATGGCACCAAAACTTTCCTTCAGTTGAGGAAATTCAGATTCCTTCCCACACCCTAAGGAATTCAGATTCTTTCCGACTACCAGACCTCTCCTTCACCTGATCGGGTGTTAATTGGATTTCCGGTTTATAGGTTCGGGTTATAACTGAACCCGAATAACTAAACCAACCCGATTTAAGTTCGGGTTAATCGGGTATCTTATTTGGGTTTCGGGTGTATAGGTCGGGTTACCTGATTTATAGTTATATCATTCGGTTCAGTTGATGGGAGAAAAAAATCAAATTTTTTCGACCTGAAACACGACCCGTATTCGGTTATCGGGTATAAATTTTAGGGGTGAGCATTTGGACCGAAAAAACCGAACTGAACCGAAAACCCACCGAAACGACAACATTTTATTGGTTTGGTTTCGATTTTAAAAATTTATCGTTTTCGGTTCGGTTCGATCTTCGGAAAAGGATGAACATTTGGCCTAAAAAAGCCGAACCGAACCGAACCAAAACCGATAACATGTTATCGGTTTGGTTTCGGTTTTGAAATTTCATTGTTTTCATTTTCGGTTCTATCGGTTTCGATTCGGTTTTTGGACCGAGCTCACCCTAATAATTTTAATACATCAAAATCAAACCCGACCTAACTAACCCAAAACCCAAATAACTCGACCGAACAACACCCCTAGGTGGTTGCGGAGTGATGAGACTACATTTAAATTTCAATTCCTAATGACACAAACCAAACACAAAAGGCAAGGAATTAGATTCAAATTCAAATTCCTTCGGATTCCAATTCAATCCTAGATTCCAATTCCACTGGAAAACATATTCCGCGAACCAAACGCCCCCTTAGGGTTTTTTTAACCTTTGCCTTATGAATACACATGACAAAAAACGTTAAATATATTTTATTCCTAAGTATTTAATTCAAAAAAACACTTATTTTTAAATATTGTAAGGATATAATTAGTTGACAGAAGGGTAAGAGCTAGAAGGCTGTCTTTGAGGATAGGATGGTCGGACACCTCTTTCTATAGATAAGATAAGTCTGTAACTTCAGCTTCAAATCATTTTTTCTCGAGCCGTACGAGGAGAAAACTTCCTATACGGTTCTAGGGGGGTTCCTTTTCATCTACATCTATCCCGATGAGCCGTCTATCGAATCGTTGCCGGGGTGGAGCACGGTCCGCCAAAATCGGCATAGGTTAGGTGCTATTGATGGAACATGGTATCTTTCTCCATATGGAAGTGCTGCGGGCACATAGAGATGTGGGTAGAGGAAGCCTCAAAAAGCGAAGGACTGAGCCAACTTGATATTTTGGCATTATCGCCGCAAAGAAGAACTTCCGGATTTTTTTTATTCGTATCTTCAGAGCAGATTGAATCGGAAAGTAAGAAGTTTGAAACTTCTATTACATAGCCGCTCCAACCAGTATTTAGGTGCTTTTGCTTGAGCTGTACGAGATGAAAGTCTGTTAAGAGGTCGTGCGACATGAAGAAATTGATAGCAATATGAGGGAAGTTCCCATCAGGCAACAACGGTTCTGCCTGACCCTACTTAAGCGTGCATATTATGTCAGTGAAGACTTGGTGTGAAGCCTTGGAGCTTACGTTAGAAGAGCAAAAGGCCGGGGGCTAGGGTGAGCTGAGGGGGGACAGCGTAAGTGAGCGAATGTGTGTAAGCCCAGTCAAACATAACTGTTCTAGGCGGGGTGGGCCGCCCACCTGTCTTGGTTGGTACGCTCCTCCTTGTGAAAGAAGTCCTCTATCTGCACACTAACCTGGGATACTTTCACCCAGTTTTTCCCTTGATGCTTCTAACCCGCAAGCAATGCATTTTTCAAATTCAAAGTGGATTCGGCCGCGGAAACGTTTGGATGTGATCTATTTTTCGTAGGGATATTGAATAGTTACAGGTAAACGATTCGCGTGTGATAAGGTAATCATGAAACCTTGACCAATATACCTTGCCGCTCGTACTGTTTGTTGGCCATAATTCATGAATTCAGTTACCATAGGGAACATATGGTGAATATCTATAAAAAATAGGATACTTGTTTCTTTCTCTTGTTTGGGACAAGTCATGAATATAGAAGTCTTTTTTACAGTGAAAGAAGTTGGGAAGAAGTTGTTAATAATAGATTACCTAGAGAAATTGGTAAAAGAAATTTCCATCCAAGATTTAATAATTGGTCCATTCTCAGCCTTGGTAAAGTCCATCTTGTTGCGATAGGAATGAACAAGAACAAATAAGTTTTAGCTAATGTAATAAAGATACCAATTATTGTTCCAAAGACTCTAGCCCTTTTACTAATTTCAAAAAGCTTGGGAACAAATGTGTACGGAATTGAAATATTCCAACCCCCCAAGTAAAGAACTGTTACAAATAATGAAGAAACTAGTAGATTTAAATATGAAGCAACGTAAAATAAACCAAATTTTATACCGGAATATTCGGTTTGATAACCTGCTACTAATTCTTCTTCTGCTTCTGGTAAATCAAAAGGTAATCGTTCACACTCGGCTAGCGAAGAAATTAGAAAAACTAGAAACCCTATAGGTTGATGCCACAAATTCCATCCCCAAAAACCATATTTTGACTGTGCTTCAACTATATCAACTGTACTTGAACTGTTAGATAATCATAGTGGATGATAACATCACTGTTCCCATCCCTATTGCAGAACCGTACATGAGATTTTCATCTCATACGGCTCCTCAAAGGTCACAAATAAATCTAAGGATCCGTCCATTATTCTTTTTCTTGATATGTTTGTAGGATAGATAGAGAGAAATCTAAATCCATTGTAAGGTCCCCATCAGACACCGGAATTCTGTCTGCTATATTTATAATAAAGTGCTTCTGAATTCATCTTTTCTTTTAATAATTTAACTCTTCTTTGTTGAATAATAACTTAATCCTCGAATAAAAAGTTTCTTGTAACAATATCAATAGATATTTCAACCTAACGTTTTCAATTACGAAATCCAATTAAACGTTTCATAGTTGACGAATCATGACAATATCATATGATGACAATGCTGCAGTTGTGATTGATCAAGAAGGAAATCCAAAAGGAACTCGAGTTTTTGGTGCGATTGCCCGAGAATTGAGACAGTTCAATTTTACTAAAATAGTTTCATTAGCTCCTGAGGTATTATAAAAAGAGACCCTGATATTCTCGTTGAGCGTGGAGAAGCATTGGGAACCCCAATTTATTTCTTCGGAGCCGTTTCTTTTCCCGTCCCCCCGCCCCGGCATAGCGCTTCGCTTCCGGTTCTTCGCAACTAGAAAGAGATTCTTTAACCATACAGAATTCGGGTCAGATGTAGGATACCTATCCAGAAGTTTTCGCAACTCAATCATAGATGATGGAATCATCAAATATTTGACCTTTTCGAACTTTGTCTGTAACTCACTAGAGGCCCCAACTTTCTGGCAAAATGCCTACGGTTAAAAACCACCGACATGTCAAGATCAAAATTCGAATTGGTTCCTGGTCCTGGTCAGAGACCACTATGTTCGCGCCGGCGATCCAACAAAAAAGCGAAGTAGTGGTCTCTTTCTTTCCATTACGAACGACACGCAGCCGATACAAAGCTATATGATAGCACCCAATTTTTACGATTCGGCGGTTCGATCTATGATTTATCATTCATGGACGTTGATAAGATCCATCCATTTAGCAGGACCTTAGGATCCCGAAACCCCCCAGTAACTAAGGTAAACAACGTAGAAAAAGCACCCATTTCTGTACCGGTTCCGAAAGAGCGAAGAAAAAGGGGATGCCTTTCTTTTGCTATTGCTATTAGCCCATTCCTAGTTTATGCTTGAATAAATAAGGTAGCCCACTTTCATAAAGGCTTAAATTGGAGTTGCCAAGATTGATTGATTAGCCATCACGACTTGAAGCGGGTTCAAAAGATCAACTTTATGAGGTTTTTACTATCTACTATCTCTTACCATATGTATTACCCGAAAGTAGATTGATACAAATGAGTGGATAGCTAGGAACTTCCGACCACATATTGCAGAAATTGAGACCGAAAGCATTACCCTGCCATAATGTAATGTGCTTCCAATGCCAATAAAAAGTAACCCATCCAATGGTATTTAACATCCAAAAAACTGCCAAATAAAATGCGTCACAAGCCGAAATATCACAAGTACCGCCTCGTCCTGGGCCAAAATTTAACATACCACAAAAAAAAAAAAAAAACTAATTTTCATGCTTGTTTTTTAATAAAAATATTAAAATATGACAAAGTTATCATTTATAGTTATAAACATAGTAAATGATTCACATATAAATTTAATAGGGGTTGAAATGTAAAATTAGTATATACATGGACTAAATAAATCAAACATTGAAAGTAAGTTAAGAGGTTATGGAAGAATAAGTCTTTTGAATAAGCTTTTAGAAAAGCTCTCCACTCCAATAGCAAAAAGTCATCTAAAAGCTTTTATAAATACTAATAAGCTTTACAAAAAGCTACCATTGGAGATGCTCTAATTCGGTGCTAGAGTTAATAATCAACTAATGTGTACTACTTTGGGACTGCACAAAAAACCGTAAAAAACCACAGAAAACAAAAACAAAAAAGATACTTCGTATATAGTCCCTTAGATTATGGGATACGGCTCTCATCAATCACACATTTTGTCACATTATCTGCCACCTCAGCAACTATATTACACGAATATCATTTATTTAGGAAATACCCATCATACCAACCACACTATTTCTTTTCCATTTATTTTTAAATATAAAAAAATTAAACAATTCAACCAATTAGAGCACGCCAAAATAAACAATTCAACCAATTAGAGCACGCCAAAATCACCCATCATGCCTGAAACCACACCACACGGACCACGTTGGGGGGGGGATCCTTTTTTCACCAAACGGAGGCGGACGGCGGCGGCAAGGGGTGTCAATAACTAAGGGATTTGATCTTAAACATTTTGATCCAATGGCTAGGTTTTGTCCCTTGGGACTTTAAAATTTTGGTGGATCCCTTGAATACAACTCTACATTATATATAATAAAATAAGTTTTATAAGTTTACTTAAATTGCCATTTTTTGATTTGTGAAAAAACAAATTAAAGAATAAAAAAGAAAAGATCAAGGAAAATAACTTGTAATATTTAGATAAGGAAAGAAAATCACTTATAATATTTGGGATAAGAAAGAAAAACACTTGTAAGACTTGGGGTAAGAAAGGAATATACAGGGGTAAAAATTGAAAAAATACTGATTTAAATCAGAAAGAAAGAAAGGAGGCAGCGCATTGTTTCGAACCCTTGAGCTAGAGGACAGGTACAAAGCGTGTTAGCCAGCTATGCTACTACATGTATGTGTTGTTTCCCCGTTTTCGGAATATATATCTAAAAAGTGTGAATTTCACTAAAAAGACAAAAACTTACTGTTCATTTATACATAAATGTTATATAGTTAATGTTTACCACACCCAAGGCTTCTAGTCTAGTGGTAATTGTGAAAAGATAAGGTGTTGCCCATGATCAAGGTCATGGGTTCAAGTCCCGTCGTGGACGTGAGGTTTATTCCTCATAGGTGTAGGGTTCGAGGGAAGACATACTACCCCTTGTAAATGTCACTGTGTAGGCTCGAATCACTAACTTAATAACTTGCCGTTAAAAAAAATAATAATTAATGTTTACCACTTTACCCTAGGCAAAGAGACGTGAGGAAACTTTCACATGAGGTTTAAATTTACGTACAAGAAACGTGCACATGCAAAATGACAGTACAAATGTATGAAGTGGCCGGCCCTCCTCACCTCCGCCGGAGGTACCGCCATGTTAGCTTTTTCTGAAAACCGGCAATGCCGCTTCATAGAATCCCCTGCAAACATAAAATATTTCAAGCAATCCTACCCTATATATGAGGCCTAATTTTGAAAAGGGTTTGACACCATGGCAATTCCAAGCATTCCTATTCGTCCATAATGCCACTTGGAATTCCCTGATTGGTCCACGTCATTTGCACTAATACAAACGAATCTGGTACAGCTTACGGTCTACATTCATACGCTCCATATACGGCAAACGAATCTGGTACGGCTTACGGTCTACATTCATATGCTCCATATACGGCTTCCTACATACAAGGAAACAAATAAATAACTATTTAAAAGATCCTACATACAAGGAAACAAATAAATATTTAAAAGATCAATAAGCGACTCAATCGTATTTTATTCAGAAGTGATACACGACTCAATATAATTTCCATAAAACCGGCATTCTATGATTACGGCATAAAAAGCTGGATTGTGCAACGGAACCAGAGTTCAGATATTACGGATTACGGCATAAAAAGTTGGATTCTTCATTTAATAAAATGTCCGTGTAACATTTCTTCATTTACCGTTTTTTTGTACAAAATCATCATCACATCTATCGATTATTATGTCATTTAGAAATATATAAAGTTTTTGGACATTTTTCTACATACTAAAATTTACAGCATACCCGCCCATCGGGCGGGTTTTGTAGCTAGTACTTATATATGCGGTCAAAGTTGTCTATTCTTATTAACCATTGTTCTTTTCTGTTTCTTCAAATTTAATGCTAGGTGTTTAGACAATTAGACATGTTTTGTAAAAGAAGCCTCATTTTTATATTATTTTCCATAAAGAATCGCCCTCAATGTAAGTGGCTTATATATGTGTATTATTAACATGTTTCACATCAAATTCATATTTAATTTGTATGATTTTCAAATATTTTATACGTCCTCCGTTTCAAAATAAGTGACACGCTGAGAGATCGAATGAGACTAAAATCAAGCTAATCCATGATGTTTAGATGAGAAATTGAAGATCAAGTGTGTGTGTTCTTGGTGTTTTAGTGTGTGTAAAGAGAGAGAACGATGGAGGTGATGAGCTTTCAATATTGTATATCTGTTAAAGTGAGGGAAAGCTTACAAACTAAATCAATATTATAGGTATTTATACCTCCCTTCTAAACATGCTTAATTAATCACTAACTAAGCCTAATTACATTGTTTTAGGCTTATGACTAGTTTATCATTTAGACAATGTTTCACAACTAGTCCCTATACTATTTGATACAACATATTTGATCTTAACAATCTCCCCCTTTGTATCAATAGTTTGGATAGCATGTTCTTGAAGTCTTCTTTTCGAGCAAAATCTGAAACTAGAATATCCTTGAGTAGTTTTAATGAAGTATCAGCTTCAGATTTTGATAATCAGATAAAATAAAACTTTTAATTGGTTTTTCAACCAATATAAAGTATCTCAGAAGATTTCATGAAGTCTTGACTTAATCTGTCTTTATCATTATACAATCTCCCTCTTTTCGAGCTTTAGAACTACATCCTTGTCTTCCTTCAAATGAGTATATTAAAAATTTGAAAATTCTGAAAATGAAACATCTGTTTGGTAAGGATTTGACTGGGATTTAGAAATGTTGGAGATTTAATGTTGGATAGAGATTTGTGAGGATGGGATAATGATGGTTTGTATTATGAAAAGAATGATTTGAAAGTTAAAGATTTTGGATGTGTGTGTGTGTGTGGATGTTTGTATATAGGAAAGAATGATATATACATTTAGGATTTGAATGAATGTGGATAATTTGTATTTTGTTTGAAATGAAAGGTTTGAACAGTTAACCTTTTGTATGAATGTGATTGTTTATGGAATGTGAAAAGAATGATTTATACGATTAGATTTTTGGATGGATATGCATGTGAATTTGTGGTTTGGATAGAATGATTTGTAAGTTTAAGATTTGTAGTGGAAATGTTGAGAATTTGTGAGAAATTTCTGAAGATAAGTCGGGTTCTTTTTCTTCACAAATTGTTTCATGTAAATCGACGAAAATGTAGACCCATAGATAGAGTTGTTTTGTAGCGGAAGTCTTTTGTTTAAGTTGTGGCTTTGTCGATTTGTGAACGTTGATAATTGTTGTTAGGGTAAAATGTTGATGAAGTTTACGTTCCCCTTAAACAAACAATTATATCTTAACTGATCTTTGGTTTCTTGTTTACTCCCCCTTAACCGGTGCATATGTCTTTTCAATGCGGAGTAAACTGAGCTCATATATTCTATCTTCTAAATGTATCTTTATAATAAGAACTTCTGTAATATTTTCTCCCCCTCATGATGATCAAGATTTATCGGAGTCATGATGAAAAAAATTGAAGTTCTTCGAGGTAGAAGTACAAAGAATCTTCGAATCTCAATGATAAAAATGTGTTGAATAATGATATATTCATATTTTGAATGAATCAATATATCACATTTTATCAGATAAACCAGATCGTCGTTGAATATGAAGAAATACGATCAAATCTTGTATCGGTTAAATCTCAATGACCGTTGAAGATGACATAAAAGAACAGTCTCTTATGTAGCATTAGATATCCCGACTGTTGTTAAAAACGTTGGAGTACAATCATTATAAATGTACAAGAAAATCGAACAGGGTAAACCGGGATCACTTAGATTACCCGTTAACACAACAGTTACACAAAGTGTGTGACCTACGTTCAGTGTTGGCTTTGATGTTAGCACTGGTAGGATTTCCATTCAATCATTGTGAAATATCAACATATGAGATATCACTATGAATGTTCCGGCTATATCACACAGATAAGCTTGGTATTTTGCCAGTGTCCTAAAAGTGTTTATCGGTTCTAGACTCAATTAGTGGACAAAAGAAGGCGAGGACTGGAGAGGCTTGTCCTCTTGTTCAATATCAACAATCTCCAAGTGAGATGTCGATAGCATATGAGATAGTCTCCGTGGAAATGAAACAAGTACTTTTTAAGAAATACTTGAGTGGCTGGGGGGGGGGGGGGGGGTTGTGCATTGCATCACTGGGTCCATGATGTCTAGTTCAATATCAGAGAGCAACACATGCAATCTGATAGAGACGTGGCAACCCGGCTTTTTATCAGTTTGGAAAGGGTTTTTCGATTTATTTAACCCTGTCACACCCTCCTAACTCAAGCTTACTATTTCATGTTTCAACTACTCCCTCATTTCATTTTACCATGTATAGCTGAATTGCACCCCATACTACATTCCCCCTCTCAAATTTTATCTCAGCGCACCCCAATCAAGATCCCGTGATGCTTGATTCTGCTCACCTAGACCTAGGTACCCTTACATATTGTCCTATTTAGCAGATCATAGGAGTAATTTGAGAGTGAACTATAACGCTCATGTGCAATTTATCAGCATAAATGATGTTACTTTGTAGGAATAACATGGATTTTTCATCGGAAAATGTATGTGTTTCCGGCATAAGTTGTTGCCTTTAAGATATCAAGTTTAGGCACATCAACTTGAACAATTAAGGAAATACCGGACTCACATAGAGTATCCGTTAACACACGGTATGAATCGACAGTCGTTTGCACAACCGTTGATTCAAATGTGTGACCTGAAATTAGAGTTTGCGCGATTTTAGCTCTAGCAGGATTTCCACTCAATCCTCGTGAAGCACCAGATTGTGATGCCACTATGAGTGTTCCGATGAATTCACGGAGATTCATTATCAATAGTGTATGTGTCCTAAATTGGAAATATTTGTCAGTGAGATCTAGACACATTGTGCATTCAATTGAAGACGTAACCCGGGGCAGAAGGTTAATTATTTCAATACCAACATACTCCAAATGAGTTGTCGATAGATTATGTGCTACGTCCCCTGATGAATTGAAACAAATTCCTTTTGAGAGGAATCTGAGTGGTTGGTGGTGGAGTGCAAATGCTTGACTGGGCCAGTTAAGTCTGGTGAATCATTCAACACATGAATGATCACAAATTTGTGAGGTTGTCCGGTTTATTGTCGGTTTGGATGCACTCAAAGGTGTGTGTTCTTGATATTATCATGTTTTCACATCACCTTGCACTCACCTAAATCTATACCCTACACTAATACCCTCACATTTACCAATTGTGGCTAAAAAGTATTTCCCTTGGAAGGTTAGGCCGGTTCTGGCAAACCATGGGAAGGTATTGTCGTTTGAAAAAAATTGTTCGATTAAAAAAAAATTCAAACGGGTATAAAAGTATTGATATAAGAATGTTTCTCCCCTTGGAAATACTAATTCTCCCCCTAGAATTAATATTTCTCCCACTCGATAAAATAAAGGTAGTGAAATATTTACAGTTTTAGAGAGGTGGGAAAGAGTTTTTGCATTTATGTGAGAAACAGATTAAGAGCGGGTTTCAAGCTGATGTACTTGAAAGCCATTTCTTTGAAGAAAAAGAAATTAAAAAAAATTGATAGATCGAATGAGGCTTAAATCAAGCTAATCCATGATGTTTAGATGAGAAATTCAAGATCAAGTGTGTGTGTGTGTTCTTGGTGTTTTAGTGTGTATAAAGAGAGAGAACGATGGAGGTGATGAGCTTTCAATATTGTATATCTGTTAAAAGTGAGGGAAAACTTACAATGAAAGACAAACATACAAGTATTTATACCATCTACCACTTAACAAGGAAATTGTTAACTAACGGACTTAAATGTCAAAATCTATTACAATATTGGTCCTAACAATCTCCCCCTTTTTGATCTTTAATACGTCATCCCAGTCTTCAAACTTCAGATTCTTCTCATAATCTGTCTTTGGCAAGAAAATGTTTTTCTTAATTTCAAGAACAAAACATTTCAGAAATCTGGAAGTTTAAGATACTCAAAGAGAATATGTTTTTCGTTGATACTGTTTGAGTGAGGAAATCCTATAACTGACTTACTAAAGATTTGAAAATTTTGGGAAAAGGAATATCAGTTAAGTAAGGATTTGACTGGGTTTTCAGATAATGGAGAGGTTGTTTTTGAAATTTTGTGGTAGACCCATGGATAGAGTTGTTTTGTAGCGGAAGTCTTTTGTTGAAGTTGTGGCTTTGTCGATTTGTGGTTATTGATAATTGTTGATTTGATATGAAAAAGGAAGAACAGTGAATTCGATATGAAAACGGACAAACAGTGAAGAGCCGAACTTGTTGAAAGAGCCGAACTTGGTTATTTTGGCCGAACTTATTGCTCGGGCCGAAGTTAATGGGCCGAACTTCTTTGATTTAGGATATGGGCCGAAGTTCTTTGAAGTTTGATATGGGCCGAACTACTTTGAAGTTCGATATGGGCCGAACTACTTTGAAGTTCGATATGGGCAGAACTACTTACTTGTTACTTCGGGCCGAACTATGGGTCGAACTTGTTCATCATCTTTGAAGCTGAAGTATGCGAACGAACACAGACGTATTCTCCACCTTTTTTATCCGATTTTGCTCAAAACTTGACCGATTTCATTAATTCTTTTTGCTAAATGCTCGAAATCAATTTGCTAACACTGTGATCCGATCACTTTCTTCAATCCATAACACAATAGCTTCAATTCTTCGATTTTCAGTAAGTTTTTGAACTTTTTCACTTTTTCACAAAAATCACGAAATTGAAGTGATTTGTTGACGGAATGGATCGAATTTTGGTTCTATTCTGCTTAGAATTGAAGGAGAAACATGATCCTTCAATCAAATCTTCAATTTGAACAAAAAATTTACAACATTAAATCTCAAGTGACGAACGAACTTTTCTTCAAATTTTCTCAGATCTTGATCATTTTAGCTCGAATTTGGATCTTCTCGCAGAGAGATTTCGCTCTGATACCAATTGAGAGATCGAATGAGACTAAAATCAAGCTAATCCATGATGTTTAGATGAGAAATTGAAGATCAAGTGTGTGTGTGTTCTTGGTGTTTTAGTGTGTGTAAAGAGAGAGAACAATGGAGGTGATGAGCTTTCAATATTGTATATCTGTTAAAGTGAGGGAAAGCTTACAAACTAAGTCAACATGATAGGTATTTATACCTCCCTTCTAAACATGCTTAATTAATCACTAACTAAGCCTAATTACATTGTTTTAGGCTTATGACTAGTTTATCATTTATACAATGTTTCACAACTAGTCCCTATACTATTTGATACAACATATTTGATCCTAACATACGCTTTTGATTTTGAGGTGTTTTAAAAAGTGTCATACTTTGAAACTTTTCTTATTTTGTAAAAATAGTGGGACTCATACTGACTAATTATCTCATTTGATAAAATAAAATGGATCATTTACCATTACTTATACTTTTAAATATCATTAAGCTAGGGGTGTTCAAATATATCCGGTATCCGAAAACCCGAAAAAAATATCCGAAATCCGATCCGAAATTATCCGAAAATTCGGATATCCAAATTTTCGGATACCAATATTACGAATTTTCGGATATTTGGGATATCCGGTATCCGATGTTTTGTCAATTTTTTATATGTAAAAATTTAATAATATCTAATATCAAGAGTGCACTTATATGTTTTGTCTATATTAATATGTTTATGATAGCTTCAGGTTTCATATAGTTAAAAATCTTATTTTTAATTTATAAAGATTGAAATAATTGCGCTAATTGACTTAATTTGATGGTAATATCATTCAATGAATGGCGAAACTTCGGATTTTCGGATATTTCAGATTATCCGATATCCGTATCCGAAATTTCAGATATCCGAATTTCGGATATCCGAAATTTCGGATCCGGATTCTGATAGCGAAAATCCACTATCCGAAATTTCGGTTATCTGATTTACGGATATCTGAAATTTCAGATAATCCGAAATGCACACCTTAAACTCACTTTAATTATAATATGTGGGACTCATCACTCATTAATTATGTAATTTAATCTAATTTAATCTTCATTACAATCTTTTGGCTTAAAAAACGTATAACTCAATTTGTGTCATTTATTTTGAAACGGAGGAAGTATGTTTTATTAAGCACCTATCGAATATATATAACAAATACTATATTCATGATTTTCTTCTTATTATGAACGAAGCTATAATGTGAATGACGTATAGGATATACTAGCTTGTGTACAAAACTATAATGTCATAATTAACATGTTTTTAAGAAATTCAGTTCTCTAGTTTACCAGTTTCAGAACCAAATACACCCGCCCCTCACCCTTCAAATCAGTACATTATTAGTAAAAAAAGAACAAAAATGGATTTCCACCAACATTAAAACCACTCAAGCTTTTATCAGTTCTATACAACGCACCATTATTCTTCTAAAAAATCTAAAAACAAGAAGCATAATTTTATATATTGAAGAATAGGCCCCATTTTGATAATTGTACGATTCATTATACAAGTAAGGCCATAATATATGACACTATGCATGGCTTTTAGCTATTAACTAGTAGGGTAATATCGTATGTTTAGTGTCCTACCTAAAACTAATGTCGTGTAGGTGTATTTTCCTTTCTAAGATAACTTATATTTTCAGAGTTATTATAAGAGAAATGATATTATACTTACTAATTATGCCTAGTTATGTGTTTACCAATTTGATCATGCTAAGTGTCGAAATCAATGGATGAGATAAGTAAAGAGAATTAGTGGACTACACATATCACTTTGTGATGAGTAGACACATGAAATAGACACAATTAGTAGGCATCGATATCGTTTCTCTTATTATAATGTTAAAAACGTGCATAAGAAATTTGTACATCTATCTATAATCAACTCATGAATTTTAAAAATATTCCTTTATAAATTAATTTATAATTTGTAATACATTGAAAGACACCCCTAATTAAAACCATGTTTTCTTTAAAGTTAGTTTGTAATCAAAATTTTTGGAAATAACTATTTCGACAAAATAATATATTGAAATACTGAAAATAAGCTTTTTTAAATAATTAAAAAGAATCCATTTACTCATTTAGGGAATTTCATCATTCGACCATTTTTATCCTCCATCAGAAGGTGCCCCAATACCTTTTTTTACCAGCTTTACAACTATGCTTAGGCCTTTCCCACCGGCAACCATAATTCGTTATTTTTGTCATTAGGCTAAATTATTTTCTTCCTTAATAATAAAAACTAAAACTAAAACTGACAAGTTCGTGACAACAATAAATATTTTTTCCCATGCTCTCTCCGTCTCCTCTATCTTCCTCTCTCTCGGAACATTGTTCCTCCGTGTGTTAGTGTCAATGGTGTTATAAACTGATGAGTTACAACTCATCAATTGATGAGTTTAGATATACCATTGGCAGAGACTTATTATTATATTTTCTGTTAGACAAGAGTTCTGACATTATTTTTTTAATTTTGATTTATTGTATAAAAGTTATAGGTTTATATTGGGTACGTACGAACACTATTTGAGACAACTTTAGCACGTTCAAGTGTAACTAAAAGGTTGAATGAATAATGATTTAGGGATGTTAAAAAGTAATTGACAATTTCTCAATAGTCAAACTACATTATTTTCTATGTATGGATACCTTTTTGCCGTGAACTAATTGACAAAAAAAAGTATGAAAAAGTGACGTAAAATACATTTTGATACATTGATGTGGACTTCATATGAGATAGACACTTCTACCACTCCCTTTGCCGACTCTATTATCTTTCTTTATCAATAGAATATGTAAAAAGAACATCGAAGGACAGAATAGGCGTAGACACACAAAATAGTCAAATATGTGAAAACAGTATATAGGTTTGCCGACTATGTATATTTTCAAATTTTCACTAAATATAAAATATTTATATCTCGATTAATGTATAACACATTTTAATTGTTACTTTTAAAAGTTAAAAATTTGAAATTACCAATTTTACTTTTGATTTAACCAATATTTACTTTAATTTCAAAATATTATCTATTAAGTGTCAATGGATGGTTCTCGGTTTCCGATTTAACCATATTTCACTTGTCATACATACAATTACAAATTATAATCACAATGGCATAATAAAAATAATAACAATAATAATAATACGGCTTATGTTAATTAACAAACCTAAAATAAACATTTAAGAATTACTTATTAGTAAATATGTATAAGATAGTGTGTATATTGTATTTATAGTTAGAGATATTATTCGTATTGTATTCTTCCTATATAAAGGGCTCCCTTGTGTTAATAATAATCATTCAAGTATTACACCATGAACACTTTTATGGTATCAGAGCAAAATACCTTAAAATCCTAGAACCCTAGCCGTCATCCTTGATCCCTACCCGTCGACCACGAAGAACCCTAGAACTCGAAATCTGCCATGGCACCTTCGAATTCAGATCCGAAACCCACCACCTCCACCGCCCTACACCCCGTCTACACGGTAACGAACATTCAAAACAAGGTTCGTATACTTGACGGAACAACGGTATCATACTCCTCATGGGTTAAACTCTTCAAACTCCACGCTAGGGGATACAAAGTTCTCGACCACATAGACGGTACGCCGGCACCATAAAAAACCGACGATACCTATGATAATTGGTCTGAGATTGACGCAATCGTTCTACAATGGATCTACGGAACATTGTCAAACGATCTTTTGGCTCGTGTTCTCAATGCCGATTCTACGACTTATGATGCATGGATTAAAATTCGTGACATCTTTCTCAATAACAAGAGCTCTAGGGCCGCCACACTCGAACACGACTTCACCAATCTTACCGTTGGCGCATGTTCATCCATGGATGAATATTGTCAAAAACTCAAGGAACTTGCCGATCAACTCACCGACGTGGACAATCCGGTGAGTCAAACTCGCATGGTTCTACAATTGGTTCGAGGACTTCCCGCAGAATTCGACACCGTGGCGTCCTTTATCAACCAAAGCTCACCAACATGGGATACCGCATGCAGCATGCTCCAACTCGAGCAACACCGACAGACGGCTCGACAAACCACCGTCGGCTCTGCTATGGTGATTCCGCCGCCGCCAAACCACCATACAACGCCGGTCAATCGTCCTCCTCCTCCGATCAGCGCCCTTACGGCCGAGGCAGGGGTCGTGGCAGATCCTCCAATCGCGGGGGACGCTCATCAAACACGGGCCAAGGTCGGGCTCCTTCCACTGGTTATCCACCACATGCTTACCCACCAT